>JBBDGP010004484.1:0-134004 GCA_037952835.1 Lithobates septentrionalis
TTACACTTTAGAGTTTCCTCGACGCAGATAATTCCGCCCGGTGACCCAACCTCTCCGCCATGATCGATACTGATCTGTCACAGAAACGTCAGTGTCTGGCTGATCGTGCCCTCCCTCCATCCATACCCTTCCTCCGTCCGTACCTTCCTCCGTCCATACCCTCCCTCCGTCCATACCCTTCCTCCGTCCATACCCTTCCTCCGTCCATACCCTTCCTCCGTCCATACCCTTCCTCCGTCCATACCCTCCCTCCGTCCATACCCTTCCTCCGTCCATACCCTCCCTCCGTCCATACCCTCCCTCCGTCCATACCCTTCCTCCGTCCATACCCTCCCTCCGTCCATACCCTTCCTCCGTCCATACCCTCCCTCCGTCCATACCCTCCCTCCGTCCACACCCTTCCTCCGTCCATACCTTCCCTCCGTCCATACCCTTCCTCCGTCCATACCCTTCCTCCGTCCATACCCTTCCTCCGTCCATACCCTTCCTCCGTCCACACCCTTCCTCCGTCCATACCCTCCCTCCGTCCATACCCTCCCTCCGTCTATACCCTCCCTCCATCTATACCCTCCCTCCGTCCATACCCTTCCTCCGTCCATACCCTCCCTCCGTCCATACCCTCCCTCCGTCCATACCCTTCCTCCGTCCATACCCTTCCTCCGTCCATACCCTCCCTCCGTCCATACCCTCCCTCCGCCCATACCCTCCCTCCGTCCATACCCTCCCTCTTACCCAATTAATCCTCACCGATCATACTTAGGCGATCTCCACACCCTCTCAACCTGATACCAATATAACTCCTTCACTGTTCCGGCAGGAGCACACACCCTAACGGTTTCTGGTCTCCTTACTCCCCCCCCACTCCTAAACAACATATTATTATTACGGAGCTGCCTCTCAATCATATGGGTACCGAATAGGTTTAAAACCACACACATTACTACACATGGCCCCCACCCATTCACAGTTAGAACCCTTTAGGGGTGAATGGGTTTAAGGGTGGCTTTGATCGGTACATAACATTACCCCGATTGGACCCCTACCCCCACACCAACCCCTTCTCCCTCACACGGAGATGCTTAATGATCCTTAGTTTATACACTTGTTAATTAGGGTATTCCCGCTTTACCATAGGAATACTTTACTGGGTCAGAACTTCACCTCCATCACTAATACAGAAGTCACCTAGTAAGAGGCTCAGTTGGCCGTATTTTGAACTCGTTCTTTCATTTCTGCTTTATTTATCAATTGTATGACTTATTGATTGTATGACTTATTGATTGTATTAACAGCTTCTGTTTCAATGTATACCCGATAACTGTGACTTTATGTATATCTCATAAATTTTAATAAACATTTATTAAAAAAAAAAAATAAAGAAAGGTCAGCAGTGGTATCCTTTCTCAGTGAAGGTTTCCGTTACTCCCAGCCCTAATTATTCCCATTCTAAAAATATATATTTTCCTTATTTTCCATGTTTGCATTCCCAAATCCTTCCCCATCCATGTATTCCTAATCCTGGCCCATTACTGTATTCCCACATGCTTCCCCATCCATGTATTCCTACTAGGGATGAGCTTTGAGTTCGAGTCAAACTCATGTTCGACCAGCGAACAATTTGGGGTGTTCGCGGCAATTCGAATGCCGCGGAACACCCTTTAAAGTCTATAGGAGAAATCAAAAGTGCTAATTTTAAAGGCTTATATGCAAGTTATTGTCATAAAAAGTGTTTGGGGACCCGGGTCCTGCTCCAGGGGACATGTATCAATGCAAAAAAAAGTTTTAAAAATGGCCGTTTTTTCGGGAGCAGTGATTTTAATAATGCTTAAAGTGAAACAATAAAAGTGTAATATCACTTTAAATTTCATACCTGGGGGGTGTCTATAGTATGCCTGTAAAGGGGCGCATGTTTCCCGTGTTTAGAACAGTGACAGCAAAATGACATTTCAAAGGAAAAAAGTCATTTAAAACTACCCGCGGCTATTAATGAATTGTCGGTCCGACAATACACATAAAAGTTCATTGATAAAAACGGCATGGGATTTCCCCACAGGGGAACCCCGAACCAAAATTTTTAAAAAAATGGCGTGGGGGGTCCCCCTAAATTCCATACCAGGCCCTTCAGGTCTGGTATGGATTTTAAGAGGAACCCCGCGCCAAAATTAAAAAAAAATGGCGTGGGGGTCCCCCCAAAAATCCATACCGGACCCTTATCCGAGCACGCAACCTGGCAGGCTGCAGGAAAAGAGGGGGGGTGAGAAAGCGCCCCCCCCTCCTGAACCGTACCAGGCCACATGCCCTCAACATTGGGAGGGTGCTTAGGGGTAGCCCCCCCAAAGCACCTTGTCCCCATTTAAATAAGCATTTAAATAAAGGAATTGTCAAAAACTGTCTCTTGTCATTTTTAACATTTTTGACACTTTTTTAGTGAAATGGTAGGGGTACTTTTGTACCCCATTACCATTTCACACGGGGGGCGGGATCTGGGGGTCCCCTTGTTAAAGGGGGCTTCCAGATTCCGATATGCCCCCCTGCCCGCAGACCCCCACAACCACCGGGCAAGGGTTGTGGGGATGAGGCCCTTGTCCCCATCAACATGGGGACAAGGTGCTTTAGGGGGGACCCCAAAGCACCCTCCCAATGTTGAGGGCATGTGGCCTGGTACAGTTCAGGAGGGGGGGTGCTCTCTCATCCCCCCTCTTTTCCTGTGGCCTGCCAGGTTGCATGCTCGGATAAGGGTCTGGTATGGATTTTTGGGGGGACCCCACGCCGTTTTTTTTTAATTTTGGCGCGGGGTTCCTCTTAAAATCCATACCAGACCTGAAGGGCCTGATATGGAATTTAGGGGGACCCGCACGCCAGTTTTTTTTTTTTTTAATTTTGGTTCGGGGTTCCCCTGTGGGTAATTCCCATGCCGTTTTTATCAATGAACTTTTATGTGTATTGTCGGACCAGCAATTCATTAATAGCCGCGAGTAGTTTTAAATGACTTTTTTTCCTTTGAAATGTCATTTTGCTGTCAGACTTTGTTTTTAATTAATACATTTGTCAAGGATAATGCACTAGGCTAGTGCGCTCTTTCTTTCTTTCTTATCATTACTACTAGGATAATCCCATCCTGAAGAGCAGCAAGGCCGAAACCCATAGTCCTTCTTGAACTTTTGGGATCATTTAGCCAATACACCTGTGCGCAAGAGTATTTTGTGTCCGGGTTGTCAGTATCTGTGATGTCACAACTCGGGTTGTCAGGATCTGTGATGTAATTTTGTAGATCTGTCTTTGAATCCATTGACCTGTCTTCTTATCATTGTCCTTTATTCAGGTGCCCAGGATTTGTTGCCTCCTCCGCAGAGTTATGACGGATCTTCTGAATACGATGATGTCAACTCTCTCGCTTCCGGTAAAATGGGATGAGAATGAGCAAATAGCGAGCATTTCTATCATTATGGGAGTCCACTCTATAGCCAGAGCTGGGAATGGCCCTTTATGTAGATGATATCTCGCACAATTAGTTGTGACCAGGGTCACCTCTCTGCTGAGCCCACCTAGGCCATGTCTTATGCAATACAATTCCAATACATAAGGTCCACATGGTTCCCTTGCTCAGATGGAGGTTGATTGTAGAAAAGGAATGCACCAGTATGCAGTCATTACAGAGGAACCATGATGCGTTTTGCTCACAGTTCTTATTAGGAAATCTTCAGGGTTGGTGGTCATCTTATGACTGTGTGAATTGCATCAAGGTTCCTTTGTTAACGACTGCTTACCTGTGCATACTACTTATATAATAAACCTCTGTCTGAGTAAGAACCGTATGGACTTATTGTATTGTAATTTCATTGCATATATCAGGAACAGGAAAGGTCTGAAGAATGCTGCAAATTTTCGTGCTATACAGCGGGGGGGGGGGGTTGTCGTTTGTAGGCCATGCCATGCCATAGATGGGCTGCCATGGTCCACCAAACATCATGGTACAGACATTACTGTCATGTATAATAAAAGAATACAGACTGCCGTCATGCCTTCAATCTTCTGGCTGCTCTCCATATATACAGTTTGTACAATTTTAGTGAAATAGTGTACTGTGGTCTTCCATACTGTGCCACCCATTCTGGGCCTGCACACCTTGAACTGGACTGGTAGTAGAGTAGAGGGATCATTTGCCTGTTCTTCTTCTAGTACTCTGTTCCAGGTATACAGAGAAGACAGGTAGTCTTAATCTTTCAACCCCCCCCCCCCCCTTCCAACCTTGGCAAGCCTTGTGTGACCATGCAGATTGGGGTAGGAGGGAGCTGCACAAAATTGTTGACCTATTAACTATTAAGGAACCCATCCATCAATCACAGACCTTCCTTATCATTAAGAGATTTCCGGATTGTTGGAGATCCCTTTACAATCCATTCCGATGCTTTTCTGTATAATAAAGCAGAGATAGTGGTGGGAGGTTTTATGTGCAGACCATTGGTGGAGTCTTGTGGTGGCTCTCAGCAGGTCAAGAAGATATCTTCTAGCTGTGGTTCTCTCACCTATAGGCAGTCTTATCTGTGTAAAAAGCTTCCTTTTATCTCATCTGTCTATATGTTCTTTTTGCAGTTTGAATACAAGAGACAATGAAGTGGCCTCTGGTGAGAAGATGTCGTCATTAACAGCCAGATCAAAGCTAATATCTTACAAGAGCTCTGAATGGAAAACTATCACCAGTATCAATCAGTGTTAATATTCTGAGTATATAATTTGCTGAACACTGCAGTCTCAGGGCCTCCTCCCATTGAAGTCTCAGGGCCTCCTCCCATTGAAGTCTTAGGGCCTCCTCCCATTGAAGTCTTAGGTCCTCCTCCCATTGAAGTCTCTGCTCGCTTGAGCCCCCTTCTGCTGAAGTCCCCTTAGTATTGAAGCCTCCTTTCACTGAAGTCTCTGCAGCTTTGGGGACTCCTCCCACACAAGTCCCCGCAGCCTCGAGGACTCCTGCTGAAGTCTCTGTAGCCTTGGATTCTCCTCCAATGGAAGTTTCTGCAGCCTTGGATCCTCCCTCCATTAAAGTCTCTGTAGCTTTGGGGCCTCCTCCCACTGAAGTCTCTGCAGCCTTGGACTCTCTTCTAATTGAAGTCTCTGCAGCCTTGGACTCTCTTCTAATTGAAGTCTCTGCAGCCTTAGATTCTCTTCCAATTGAAGTCTCTGCAGCCTTGGATTGTCTTCCAATTGAAGTCTCTGCAGCCTTGGATTGTCTTCCAATTGAAGTCTCTGCAGCCTTGGATTGTCTTCCAATTGAAGTCTCTGCAGCCTTGGATTGTCTTCCAATTGAAGTCTCTGCAGCCTTGGATTGTCTTCCAATTGAAGTCTCTGCAGCCTTGGATTGTCTTCCAATTGAAGTCTCTGCAGCCTTGGATTGTCTTCCAATTGAAGTCTCTGCAGCCTTGGAGTCTCCTCCAATGGAAGTCTCTGCAGCCTTGGATTGTCTTCCAATTGAAGTCTCTGCAGCCTTGGATTGTCTTCCAATTGAAGTCTCTGCAGCCTTGGAGTCTCCTCCAATGGAAGTCTCTGCAGCCTTGGATTCTCTTCCAATGGAAGTCTCTGCAGCCTTGGATTGTCTTCCAATTGAAGTCTCTGCAGCCTTGGATTGTCTTCCAATTGAAGTCTCTGCAGCCTTGGATTGTCTTCCAATTGAAGTCTCTGCAGCCTTGGATTGTCTTCCAATTTAAGTCTCTGCAGCCTTGGATTGTCTTCCAATTGAAGTCTCTGCAGCCTTGGATTCTCTTCCAATTGAAGTCTCTGCAGCCTTGGATTCTCTTCCAATTGAAGTCTCTGCAGCCTTGGAGTCTCCTCCAATGGAAGTCTCTGCAGCCTTGGATTGTCTTCCAATTGAAGTCTCTGCAGCCTTGGATTGTCTTCCAATTGAAGTCTCTGCAGCCTTGGATTGTCTTCCAATTGAAGTCTCTGCAGCCTTGGAGTCTCCTCCAATGGAAGTCTCTGCAGCCTTGGATTCTCTTCCAATGGAAGTCCCTGCAGCCTTGGATTGTCTTCCAATTGAAGTCTCTGCAGCCTTGGATTGTCTTCCAATTGAAGTCTCTGCAGCCTTGGATTGTCTTCCAATTGAAGTCTCTGCAGCCTTGGATTGTCTTCCAATTGAAGTCTCTGCAGCCTTGGATTCTCTTCCAATTGAAGTCTCTACAGCCTTGGATTCTCTTCCAATTGAAGTCTCTACAGCCTTGGAGTCTTCTCCAATGGAAGTCTCTATAGCCTTGGATTCTCTTCCAATTGAAGTCTCTACAGCCTTGGATTCTCTTCCAATTGAAGTCTCTGCAGCCTTGGATTCTCCTCCAGTGGACACTTCTGTAGCTTTGGGTTCTCCTCTCACCTCAATGCGTCATCACACAAGTGCTGGGACATTTCTGTAGAACAGAACATTTCTCCAAACTGTGGCCGCGGGGCCGGATGTGACCCTTTGCTTGCCTTTTATCCAGCCCTTAGAGCACTTTTTCTCCCACTGACACCAACAATGGGGCATAATTCCTGGTACTGACATCAACAACGGGGCACTATTTCTCCCATTGAGGCCAAGAATAAGGATCTATTCCTCCCACTGACGCGAATGATGGGTCACTATTCCTCCCCCTAATGCCAAATATACATTGTTTACTCCCACTGATGCCAGGACAATTTCAACATCCAATAGCCACAGTCCGGCCCCCCTAAAGTCTGAAGGACAGTAAACTGGCCCTTTGTTTAGACAATTTGGAGACCCCATCTGTAGAAGATCAGGCTGGATATAATTCTTGTATAATACATTATGTACACTCTGAGCTGTGGTGCTTCCTATGCCAGTTCTCATTTACTCTCCGCTATATTTGTTTCCCATCCCGAGTCTTGTTCCAGTAATATCAGAAGATGTTTAAAGGCCAAGTTCACCTTTTCCAGAAAATTACCCATGACGTCAAAAAGGCCAAGTTCACCTTTTCCAGAAAATTACCCATGACGTCAAAAAGGCCAAGTTCACCTTTTCCAGAAAATTACCCATGACGTCAAAAAGGCCAAGTTCACCTTTTCCGGAAAATTACCCATGACGTCAAAAAGGCCAAGTTCACCTTTTCCAAAAAATTACCCATGACATCAAAAAGGCCAAGTTCACCTTTTCCAGAAAATGACCCATGACGTCAAAAAGGCCAAGTTCACCTTTTCCGGAAAATGACCCATGACGTCAAAAAGGCCAAGTTCACCTTTTCCAGAAAATTACCCATGACGTCAAAGAGGCCAAGTTCACCTTTTCCAGAAAATTACCCATGACGTCAAAAAGGCCAAGTTCACCTTTTCCGGAAAATTACCCATGACGTCAAAAAGGCCAAGTTCACCTTTTCCAAAAAATTACCCATGACATCAAAAAGGCCAAGTTCACCTTTTCCAGAAAATGACCCATGACGTCAAAAAGGCCAAGTTCACCTTTTCCAGAAAATGACCCATGACGTCAAAAAGGCCAAGTTCACCTTTTCCAGAAAATTACCCATGACGTCAAAAAGGCCAAGTTCACCTTTTCCGGAAAATTACCCATGACGTCAAAAAGGCCAAGTTCACCTTTTCCGGAAAATTACCCATGACGTCAAAAAGGCCAAGTTCACCTTTTCCAGAAAATGACCCATGACGTCAAAAAGGCCAAGTTCACCTTTTCCAGAAAATTACCCATGACGTCAAAAAGGCCAAGTTCACCTTTTCCGGAAAATTACCCATGATGTCAAAAAGGCCAAGTTCACCTTTTCCAGAAAATGACCCATGACGTCAAAAAGGCCAAGTTCACCTTTTCCAGAAAATTACCCATGACGTCAAAAAGGCCAAGTTCACCTTTTCCGGAAAATTACCCATGACGTCAAAAAGGCCAAGTTCACCTTTTCCAGAAAATTACCCATGATGTCAAAAAGGCCAAGTTCACCTTTTCCGGAAAATTACCCATGATGTCAAGGGGCTCCAGTAGATGTTAATAAAAACTGTGCAGCTTTGTAAAATGTTCCATAAAATGATTGTCTTACTTGTAGGCCATTTGGGTCCTCAGAGAAGCCTGGCCTGAGAACTTCCAAGTTAGAAACCCCCCATATCCTGATTGCTTTTCAATTCTGCAATGCTTGGAGTTTTCAGGCCAGTCTCTTGAGGGGACCCAAATGGTCTACAGGTTTGGCAATAACATGATGGAACATCTTACAAAGCTGCAGGTTTTTGATCCTATATAGTGTAGAAGTAGGGACTACTCCTTCCCTATAATCTATCCATCCATATCCATATCCATCCACCCATATATCCATCCATAAACCTAATAGTGAGTAACAATAGTCTTCAAATTCTACATTTTGCTTTTGTTGCCGTCACTTCTAGTTATCGCCTGATATCATTTTTGGTCCTTTGGAACGCACAGCGGCTCTGCAATGCGAGCGATGGGGCTGCGATACTAACTGAGGCTGTACATGTTGGTGCTTCTCAAGGCACCTTATATGCTTTATTACCTAAAGTATTGGGACACCTGTCTTTACACACACATGAACTTTAATGGCATCCCAGTCTTAGTCCGGAGGCTTCAATATGGAGTTGGCTTCGCTCTCTGCAGCAGCTATAACAGCTTCACCTCTTCTGGGAAGGCCGTCCACAAGGTTTAGGAGGGTGTCTATGGGAATGTTTGACCATTCTTCCAGAAGAGCATTTGTGAGGTCAGGCACTGATGTTGGATGAGAAAGCCTGGCTTGCAGTCTCTATTCTAATTCATCCCAAAGGTGTTCTATCAGGTTGAGGTCAGGACTCTGTGCAGGCCAGTCATGTTCCTCCACCCCAAACTCGCTCATCCATGTCTTTATGGACCTTGCTTTGTGCACTGGTCCAAATCATTTGGTGGAGGGGGGATTATGATGTGGGGGGAGGGGGGATTATGGTGGGGTGGGGGACATGGAGACATAGGAGACATGGGATGGGACATGGGAGAACATGGAGATATGGGGGGGCATGGGAGAACATGGAGACATGGGAGAACATGGAGACATGGGGGGACATGGGAGAACATGGAGACATGGGAGAACATGGAGACATGGGGGGACATGGGAGAACATGGAGACATAGGGGACATGGGATGGGATATGGGAGAACATGGAGACATGGGGGGACATGAGAGAACATGGAGACATGAGAGAACATGGAGACATGGGGGGACATGGGAGAACATGGACACATGGGAGAACATGAGAGAACATGGAGACATGGGGGGACATGGGAGAACATGGAGACATGGGAGACATGGGGGGGACATGGGAGACATGGGGGGACATGGAGACATAGGAGACATGGGATGGGATGGGACATGGGAGAACATGGAGACATGGGGGGACATGGAGACATAGGAGACATGGGATGGGACATGGGAGAACATGGAGACATGGGGGGACATGGGAGAACATGAGAGAACATGGAGACATGGGAGAACATGGAGACATGGGGGGACATGGGAGAACATGGACACATGGGAAAACATGAGAGAACATGGAGACATGGGGGGACATGGGGGGGACATGGGAGACATGGGATGGGACATGGGAGAACATGGAGACATGGGGGGACATGGGAGAACATGGAGACATGGGAGAACATGGAGACATGGGGGGACATGGGAGAACATGGGAGAACATGGAGACATAGGAGACATGGGATGGGACATGGGAGAACATGGAGACATGGGAGAACATGGAGACATGGGAGAACATGAGAGAACATGGGGACATGGGAGAACATGGAGACATGGGGGGACATGGGAGAACATGGAGACATGGGAGAACATGAGAGAACATGGAGACATGGGGGGACATGGGAGAACATGGACACATGGGAGACATGGGGGGGACATGGGAGACATGGGGGGACATGGAGACATAGGAGACATGGGATGGGACATGGGAGAACATGGAGACATGGGGGGACATGGGAGAACATGGAGACATGGGAGAACATGGAGACATGGGGGGACATGGGAGAACATGGAGACATGGGGGGACATGGGAGAACATGGAGACATGGGAGAACATGAGAGAACATGGAGACATGGGGGGACATGGGAGAACATGGACACATGGGAGACATGGGGGGGACATGGGAGACATGGGGGGACATGGAGACATAGGAGACATGGGATGGGACATGGGAGAACATGGAGACATGGGGGGACATGGGAGAACATGGAGACATGGGAGAACATGGAGACATGGGGGGACATGGGAGAACATGGAGACATAGGAGACATGGGATGGGACATGGGAGAACATGGAGACATGGGGGGACATGGGAGAACATGAGAGAACATGGAGACATGGGGGGACATGGGAGAATATTGGGGAACATGGGAGAACATGGACACATGAGAGAACATGGACACATGAGAGAACATGGAGACATGGGGGGACATGGGGGGACATGGGAGAACATGGAGACATAGGAGACATAGGAGACATAGGAGACATAGGAGACATAGGAGACATAGGAGACATAGGAGACATAGGAGACATAGGAGACATAGGAGACATGGGGGGACATGGGAGAACATGGACACATGGGAGAACATGGAGACATAGGAGAACATGAGAGAACATGGAGACATGGGAGAACATGGACACATGGGAGAACATGCAGAACATGGAGACATAGGAGACATGGGGGGACATGGGAGAACATGGAGACATAGGAGAACATGAGAGAACATGGAGACATGGGAGAACATGGACACATGGGAGAACATGCAGAACATGGAGACATAGGAGACATGGGGGGACATGGGAGAACATGGAGACATAGGAGAACATGCAGAACATGGAGACATGGGAGAACATGGACACATGGGAGAACATGCAGAACATGGAGACATGGGGAGACATGGGGGGACATGGGAGAACATGGAGACATAGGAGAACATGAGAGAACATGGAGACATGGGAGAACATGGACACATGGGAGAACATGCAGAACATGGAGACATAGGACACATGGGAGAACATGCAGAACATGGAGACATGGGGAGACATGGGGGGACATGGGAGAACATGCAGAACATGGAGACATGGGGGGACATGGGAGAACATGGAGACATAGGAGAACATGAGAGAACATGGAGACATGGGAGAACATGGACACATGGGAGAACATGCAGAACATGGAGACATAGGACACATGGGAGAACATGCAGAACATGGAGACATGGGGAGACATGGGGGGACATGGGAGAACATGGAGACATAGGAGAACATGAGAGAACATGGAGACATGGGAGAACATGGACACATGGGAGAACATGCAGAACATGGAGACATAGGAGACATGGGGGGACATGGGAGAACATGGAGACATAGGAGAACATGAGAGAACATGGAGACATGGGAGAACATGGACACATGGGAGAACATGCAGAACATGGAGACATAGGAGACATGGGGGGACATGGGAGAACATGGAGACATAGGAGAACATGCAGAACATGGAGACATGGGAGAACATGGACACATGGGAGAACATGCAGAACATGGAGACATGGGGAGACATGGGGGGACATGGGAGAACATGGAGACATAGGAGAACATGAGAGAACATGGAGACATGGGAGAACATGGACACATGGGAGAACATGCAGAACATGGAGACATAGGACACATGGGAGAACATGCAGAACATGGAGACATGGGGAGACATGGGGGGACATGGGAGAACATGGAGACATAGGAGAACATGAGAGAACATGGAGACATGGGAGAACATGGACACATGGGAGAACATGCAGAACATGGAGACATAGGACACATGGGAGAACATGCAGAACATGGAGACATGGGGAGACATGGGGGGACATGGGAGAACATGGAGACATAGGAGAACATGGAGACATGGGAGAACATGGACACATGGGAGAACATGCAGAACATGGAGACATAGGAGACATGGGGGGACATGCAGAACATGGAGACATGGGAGAACATGGAGACATAGGAGAACATGCAGAACATGGAGACATGGGAGAACATGGACACATGGGAGAACATGCAGAACATGGAGACATGGGAGAACATGAGGGGGGAGTTTATTGACTGTAGAAAAAAATGTCTGAAGCCAAAAAGAGCCGCTGTAAAACTGTCCAAAAGTGTCCCGTGTGTATGAGGCCTTCTAGTTGCTCACCATTGGGTTTATGGATGGATACTATATATGATTCTGGGCAGCACAGTGGTGTAGTGGTTAGCACTTTCGCCTAGCAGCAAAAAAAAGAAAAAAAGGATCACCGATTCGAATCCCAACCATGACACTCCCTGCCTGGAGTTTCCATGTTCTTCCTGTGCGGGTTTCCTCCCACACTACAAAGACATTCTGGGAGGTTATTTGGATCTTGTCTAAATGGGCCCCAGTATGTGTATGAATGTGAGTTGGGGACCTTAGATTGTAAGCTCCTTTAGGCTACTTTCACACTGGAGGCGCTTTTGGGCTACAAATAGCGCATGTGAAGCGCCTGAAAAACGCCTCCCTTGCAGCCCCAGTGTGATATCCTGAGGGCTTCCACGCCGGGGCGGTGCGCTCGAGGGACGGGAAAAAAAGTCCTGCAAGCCGCATCTTTGGGGCGGTGCGGAAGAGGTGAATACAGCGCTCCTAAACTGCCCCTGCCATTGAAATCAATGGCCAGCGCTGCCAAAGCGCTTCGGCAGCGGTACTTTGCGGGCACTTTTAACCCTTTATTCGGCCACTAGCGGGGGTTAAAAGCGTCCCACTAGAGGCCCGAAAAGCGCAGCTGAAACAGCGGTAAAGCGCCGCTAAAACTAGCAGCGCTTTACCGCTGACGTCCCCGCCCCCAGTGTGAAAGTGCCTTTTGGGCAGGGATTGATTTGAATGTACAATGTATATGTAAAGCGCTGCGTAAAATTGACTGCGCTATATAAGTACCTGAAATATATAATCCAAAAATTCTAGTGTGTTTTACACTTAAAGGGGCAGCTGCACTTTAATAATGTATCCGTTTATTAATAATTGCTATTGGGTTGGCGCCCCTTTTATCGTGATTTTTGTTAGAACTGTTTTATATCTTCTGGGGCCCTTTGACTGCAGAGCCTGTTTTCTGGAAAAGATGAACTTGGCCTTTTAGGGGAACATAAAATCATTTTGTATATTTTCATGACTAAAACAAATTAAAAATGTAGATTTCCTCTTATAGTTTTTTAGATTCATGTGAATTATTGCATATTAATATTTCTTACCTTTCTAATTTCCAGATGGTACTCTGAGCTCCTTTTCATGTGTACTAATGCTTTATATCAGGGGTGTCAAACTCCATTTCATCACGGGTCACATCAACATTATGGATGCCCTTAAAGGGCCGCTTATATCTGTAAGACACATTTTATCCATGCCCCCCCCGAACCAGATCGAACAGTGGATGTGGCCATATTGCACTAACAATTGGAGGATCTTAACTGCCAATAAATACCAGGAGCGTGTTACGTACAGGGTTTAGGAGTGCACTATGTACAAAGTGCGGAGTTCAGGGGTGCCCTATGCCCAGGGTGCAATATTCAGCGGTGCACTATGTGTATAGTGCAGCATTCAGGTGTGTGCTACATATCGAGTGCAGGGTTTAGGGGGCCGCTAAGTACAGAGTGCAGGGTTTAGTGGTCCGCTATGTACAGAGTGCAATTTCAGGGGTGTCCTATTCACAGAGTGCAGAGTTTTAGTGGTGCGCTATGTACAGTGTGTAGGGTTGAGGAGTGCGCTACGCACAGAGTGCAGGGTTGAAGAGTGCGCTACATACAGAGTGTAGGGTTTAGAGGTCTTCTATGCACAGTGTGCAGGGTTGAAGAGTGCGCTACATGCAGAGTGGAGGGTTTGGGGGCGTGCTGTGCAGAGTGTGCAGGGTTGAGGAGTGCGCTACATACAGAGTTTAGGGGTGTTCTATGCACAGTGTGCAGGGTTGAGGAGTGCGCTACATACAGAGTGCAGGGTTTAGGGGTGTGCTATGAACAGTGTGCAGGGTTGAGGAGTGGGCTACATACAGAGTGCAGGGTTTAGGGGTGTGCTATGCACAGTGTGCAGAGTTTAGGGGTGCGCTACAGAGTGCAGGGTTTAGGGGTGTGCTATGCACAGTGTGCAAGGTTGAAAAGTGCGCTACATACAGAGTGCAGGGTTTAGGGGTGTGCAGGGTTCAGCTTTCTTTCACAGGCTGTCCATCTCAGTTCCACCTCCTCCCTCCCAAAAAGCTTCCTTGCATCTTACCCAACTGGACTGGCTCTTGTACCTCCTAGCAGTGTAGGTGACAGTGGTGTGAGGTGAGCAGAAGGAGAGAGCTGGAGGAGGCAGAACCGAGTTACATTACTTTATAGCTAAAAAAAAAAATGTCATGGGTGCGAGGGCCACATGAAATTGACAGGCAGGCAGGATTGGGCCCACAGGCCTTGTGTTTGACACATGTACTCTATATCATCTGCATATGGTGGACATTAATATATGGCATTGCCTCCTTAAATTCCACATTTTATCATCCCCCCCCTCAACTTAAACAATATTCCTGACAGGACCTCTTCCTGCCTCACCTTTACAGCTTGTCTTAATGCTTGTGTTACCTCTACCAATTTTTGGGTTTGTGTCGGTGTCACCTATACCAACCTTTGTGTCGGTGTCACCTCTACCAACCTTTTGGGTTTGTGTCGGTGTCACCTCTACCAATCCTTGGGTTTGTGTCGGTGTCACCTATACCAACCTTTGTGTCGGTGTCACCTCTACCAACCTTTTGGGTTTGTGTCGGCGTCACCTCTACCAACCTTTGGGTTTGTGTCGGCGTCACCTCTACCAACCTTTTGGGTTTGTGTCGGTGTCACCTCTACCAATCTTTGGGTTTGTGTCGGTGTCACCTCTACCAATCTTTGGGTTTGTGTCGGCGTCACCTCTACCAACCTTTGGGTTTGTGTCGGCGTCACCTCTACCAACCTTTTGGGTTTGTGTCGGTGTCACCTCTACCAATCTTTGGGTTTGTGTCGGTGTCACCTCTACCAATCTTTGGGTTTGTGTCGGCGTCACCTCTACCAATCTTTGGGTTTGTGTCGGTGTCACCTCTACCAATCTTTGGGTTTGTGTCGGTGTCACCTCTACCAATCTTTGGGTTTGTGTCGGCGTCACCTCTACCAATCTTAGGCATTAACGTTATCAATACAGTAGAAACCCAAATTGTCTCTCCAGTCCAGTAATTGCCAACGATGAAGTATGAAATGAGAAACACAATTTATTGGATAGGTAGTACAATGGCTGAACACACTATCATAAACACAGACAGACATTCGGATGACTTATGGTGGCCATGGCCAAGTCACTGCATAACAGGCAGACTTTGTGCAAAGTAACAGTATACAGAGAATCAATAACACGATATAAAGCATAACTGATTCATTTTAAAGTGCACCTGTTTTAGGACCCATAAAGGTTCACCATTGTCAGGCAAGGCATGTTGATTGTTCGGAACTAGAAAGCTGTAACCATTGACAATGGACTCAGAACCAGAACACGATTTTGTATTAGTGGCAGTGTAAATCTCGCAGCAGGCAGATTCCAGGAGCGAAGTGACCCAACAAACATTCTCTGGATTTTTCTTCCACTGGTTTGGATGGAACACAGCTGGGGCAATATGAACTCCATGTTTGGATGGCATCTTATGTTGAAGCAGTGATGGAAGGACGTCCTCCTGCCTGTGGGTAGTTGGCACTCAGTACAAAGAGCTCATCTTCATGAGATAAAACAAATGTATGACCAAGAAGCTCCAACTCCATCTTCTCATTGGATGGTGGAGCTGGGTGGCACACAAGCATAGTTGTAGACATATCTTCTACGACAGGGAGAAGACAGATACCCTCATGGGGTTCACACCTAGAAGATGTATATGCATCTCCTGATGATGGCCCAAGATGGAAACAAACATAGAGTAATGAATGAATGGAAGAGGGATGGAAACAAACATAGAGTAATGGATGGATGAATGGAATGGAAGAGGGATGGATAGAGAGTAATGAATGAATGGAAGAGGGATGGCAACAAACATAGAGTAATGAATGAATGGAAGAGGGATGGAAACAAACATAGAGTAATGAATGAATGGAAGAGGGATGGAAACAAACATAGAGTAATGAATGAATGGAAGAGGGATGGAAACAAACATAGAGTAATGAATGAATGGAAGAGGGATGGAAACAGAATAATGTGTGAATGGAAGAGGGGTGGAAACAAACATAGAGTAATGGATGGATGAATGGAAGAGGGATCGATACAGAGTAATGAATGCTCAGACAACAGCCCTCAAATGTCCCTTCTCATAGAGGCACATGTTGCAGGATAAATTGAAGCGCATTCCACATACAGGTCCAGCTCTATGACACACAAGCAAAGGCGTGGCAATAACATCTATGTACAATGTTAGGAGACAGATGGACACTATGATGGCACTTGTGGCTAGAAGCTTTTTATTCATCTTCTAATGATGGTCCATAGTAAAAGAGTGATGGCAAGGAAGTAATGAATGCTTATGGTGGAATAGTGATGGAAGCATGAAGTGATGAAAGCTCAGACATCAGCCCAAATGTCACCTCAAGGTCAAAGTGTATTGGTTGTTGATAATGAACAGAATGCTCACCCAGATGATATGAAAAGTCATGGAAGAACACAATTTTGGTCCAGCTACAGCTATGTCCATATCCTATGATGGTGGCTCACCTTGGAGCAGTGATGAAAGGCCTTATCAGATCCGTGCTCCAGTTGGTTTATGTATGCGTCTAGGAAACGATACACACCAGAAATATCTGGAGAAGCTCTGTGTGCCTGTGTACTTATGGTGATTCACGTTAAAGATTTAGAGATGGAGGCAAACACATCCAGAACTAGATGCACATAGCTTATCTCATAGTCATAGTAGGTGAGGTTGAAAAAAGACATCAAGTTCAACCTATGTGTGTGATTGTATGTCAGTATTACATTGTATATCCCTGTATGTTGCAGTAGTTCAGGTGCTTATCTAATCGTTTATCTAATCGTTTCTTGAACCTATCAATGCCCCCCCCCCCCCCCCCAAGACCACTGCCTGTGGAAGGGAATTCCACATCCTTGCTGCTCTTACAGTAAAGAACCCTCTACGTAGTTTAAGGTTAAACCTCTTTTCTTCTAATTTTAGTGAGTGGCCACGAGTCTTATTAAACTCTCTTCCGCTAAAAAGTTTTCTCCTTATTGTGGGGTCACCAGTCCGGTATTTATATATTGTGGGGTCACCAGTCCGGTATTTATATAATGAAATCATATCCCCTCTCTTCTCCAGAGAGAATAAGTTCAGTGCTCGCAACCTTTCCTCATAACTAAGATCCTCCAGACCCTTTATTAGCTTTGTTGCCCTTCTTTGTAGTCGCCCCATTTCCAGTACATCCCTCCTGAGGACTGGTGCCCAGAACTGGACAGCATACTCCAGGTGCGGGCGGACCAGAGTCTTGTAGAGCGGGCGAATTATCGTTTTATCTCTGCAGTTGATCCCCTTTTATTGCCAATATTCTGTTTGCTTTGTTAGCAGCAGCTTGGCATTGCCTGTCATTGCTGAGCCTATCATCTACTAGGACCCCCAGGTCCTTTTCCATCCTAGATCCCCCCAGAGGTTCTCCCCCCAGTCTATAGATTGACTTCAGATTTTTGCCACCCAAATGCATTATTTTAAATTTTTCTACTTTGAACCTCATACAGAGATTGAACTGTTTATCCCATCCTCCAGATTGTTTATGAACAAATTAAATAGGATTGGTCCCAGCACAGAACCCTGGGGGACCCCACTACCCACCCCTGACCATTCCGAGTACTCCCCATTTATCACCACCCTCTGAACTCGCCCTTGTAGCCAGTTTTCAATCCACGTACTCTGACATAGGAGAAATGGGTGCTAGGTTGGTGTTGTCCTGCTGAGAGAGGACCAAGATTCATGTGCATCTTTCATTGGTCTCTAATACAGGAACCATGACCTAATATCTTAAATAATACAAAAAAGAAATGGACAAAACAGAAGAATAAGCCTTGTGTGCACATTCTAATGAGCATTTATGGTGGAGCAGTGATTGAAACTTATATAAAAAATAAGATGAAACGGAGAGTTCTGATGGGGCTCACATCTACAGGAGCTTGGATCTATGTGCATCTTATGAAGATATTCATGGTGGATCAGTACACACAAATGGAATAAGCCCAAGTATCTAACCGTATCACATTATTCCCAACCAAATCCTTCAGGAAACCTAGTTTTCTATGTTCAGCCTTTCTCTAGCCCCGATGAAGGGGGCTGGGGGGACTCATGAAATGTGTTGGCTTTTAAACAGGCACTACAAATAATAAACTATTTAGACCATTTATTAGAGTGATGCTCCTCTTTTTTACTCTTGGAGTACAAACAACTCCTAAATCATAGAAGACGAGAAGGACAGAAGCCATGATTGTGTTCACATCCAGAGGAGCTCTAGCTCCTTGTGCACCTGCTGGTGGATGTTTCATGGTGGAGAAGAAATTTAAACACACAGCTCACCTATTATCTGAAATTACAAATATGGTGGTGCTCACATTTCAAAGGAGCTCTATCTCCATGTGTACCTTCTGATGGACATTTACGGTGGTCCTCATGTCCTCAATCTCTAACCATTTCTTGTATCATGTCCCCAGTCTCTAACCATCTCCTGTAGCATGTCCTCAGTCTCTGACATCTCTTGTATCATGTCCTCAGTCTCTGACATCTCTTGTATCATGTCCTCAGTCTCTGACATCTCTTGTATCATGTCCTCAGTCTCTGACATCTCTTGTATCATGTCCTCAGTCTCTGACATCTCTTGTATCATGTCCTCAGTCTCTGACATCTCTTGTATCATGTCCTCAGTCTCTGACATCTCTTGTATCATGTCCTCAGTCTCTAACCATTTCTTGTATCATGTTCCCAGTCTCTAACCATCTCCTGTATCATGTCCCCAGTCTCTAACTATCTCCTGTATCATGTCCTCAGTCTCTAACCATCTCCTGTATCATGTCCTCAGTCTCTGACATCTCTTGTATCATGTCCTCAGTTTCTAACCATCTCCTGTATCATGTCCTCAGTCTCTAACTATCTCTTGTATCATGTCCTCAGTCTCTAACCATCTCCTGTATCATGTCCTCAGTCTCTAACCATTTCTTGTATCATGTCCTCAGTCTCTGACATCTCTTGTATCATGTCCTCAGTCTCTGACATCTCTTGTATCATGTCCTCAGTCTCTGACATCTCTTGTATCATGTCCTCAGTTTCTAACCATCTCCTGTATCATGTCCTCAGTCTCTAACTATCTCTTGTATCATGTCCTCAGTCTCTAACCATCTCTTGTATCATGTCCTCAGTCTCTAACCATCTCCTGTATCATGTCCTCAGTCTCTAACCATCTCTTGTATCATGTCCTCAGTCTCTGATATCTCTTGTATCATTGCTGCAATCTCTTACTTAAACACACTGCTATAGTATTACCATAGCTGTGCCCATGTCTAGAGGAGCTGGAGTTAAATGTGTACCTTTTGATGGACCTTCGTAATGGAGAAGTGATTGAAGATACACTCATCTCATCTATCATAATAAATGAGAGGAACATAAGTCGTGACATGTGTATCTTCTGATGGACCTTCATGGTAGAGAAATGATTGAAGTACACTCATCGCATCTATCATATTAAACAAAATGAACAGAAGCCGTGACAGTGGTCACATCTAGAGGAACTCAAGCTCCATGTGTACTTTCTGATGACAATTTTCATGGTGAAGCATTGATTGAAGTAAATACAGAAATTACAATGGGGCTCACATCTAGAGGGGCTGGAGTTTCATATGTATCTTCTGATGGACCTTCATGGTGGAGAAGTGATTGAAGTGCACACAGCTTATTTCTCATATGAAATGAGATGGAAAGGAATTATGAATGTGCTCACATCTAGAGAAGCTCGAGCTCAATGTGCATCTTCTGGTGATGGCTCATGGTGGTGCAATGATTGAAGCTCATCTGTGGTATAAAATAGGACAGGAATTATGAATGTGCTCACATCTAGAGAAGCTTGAGTTCAATGTGCATCTTCTGGTGATGGCTCATGGTGGTGCAATGATTGAAGCTCATCTGTGGTATAAAATAGGACAGGAATTATGAATGTGCTCGCGTCTATAGAAGCTCGAGCTCGATGTGCATCTTCTGGTGGCGGCTCATGTTGGAACAATGGCGGAAGGACTTTCCACAATCTTTACACTTGTAAGGCTTCTCCCCGGTATGGACACGGTGATGTTTCTTTAGTTCAGAGCTGAGGATAAAGCTTTTTCTGCACACTTCACAGGTAAATGGGCGCTCACCTGTGTGGGTTCTCCGGTGGCGTATAATTTGGGATCTCTGACTAAAGCTTTTACCGCAGTCTGTACAAGTAAATGGTTTAATGCCAGAATGAGTTCTTTGGTGTATGACGAGATCGGAGCTGCGGATGAAGCTGTTTCCGCACTCAGTACATATAAAGGGCTTTTCACCCGTGTGGGTCCTATAATGAACCATAAGGTCAGCACTCTGGCTGAACCGCCGTCCACATTCGATACAAGCGTATGGTTTTTCACCTGTGTGAATTCGCTCATGGTTCTTCAGCCCAGAATTCTGGCTGAATTGTTTCCCACAGTAAACACAGGCGTACGGCTTTTCCCCGGTGTGGATGCGTTCATGTTTACGAAGAACCGAACTTCGTCCAAAGTGTTTCCCACAGAAGATGCAGCCATACGGCTTCTCACCGGTGTGGGAACGTTGATGAACGATGAGATTGGACTTCCCAATAAATGTTTTACCACAATCCGCACACACAAACTCTTTCCCTGATCGCTTCTGTTCTGCTGAGCGGATTTTAGGGTCACCATCACATACTTTACTACTGGCAGTAAGAACAACTCCGGGACTATATGGGTTGTGCAGCTGGCGGTGCTCAATGTATGACGTCTCCTGAGAAAAGCTTTGACCACACTCGATACAAATATACGACCCAAAATCCACAGCTAGAGCCGACTCTGAGCAGTCCTCACTCTCTGACCCACCAAACACAAGGCCGTGGTTTAATATGGTTCTCCTCTGACTGCTAGGGATTGTTAGATGCCCAAATGCCCTGCAACCAATAGGAACATTGACTGACAGGACCTTCACAGGGTCGCACCTTGTCCTGCGGTTTCTTCTCCTTGGAGTTTGCAGCAGAAAATCATCTGTTGTGTGAGCTGTGCCTGTGGATGGGATGGCGTTCCTTGGGTGACCGGAATCACCAACTGAAGAGAAAATGAGATACAGAACATTATGAAGATTCAATGGAAAAAAAACAGCACTTAGTTACCATTATACACCATTACCCACATGTTATGTTACCACTATACACCATTACCCACATGTTCCGTTACCATTATATACCATTACCATTGTACACCATTACCCACATGTTCTGTTACCATTATATACCATTACCCACATGTTCTGTTACCATTATATACCATTACCCACATGTTATGTTACCACTATACACCATTACCCACATGTTCCGTTACCATTATATACCATTACCATTGTACACCATTACCCACATGTTCTGTTACCATTATATACCATTACCCACATGTTATGTTACCACTATACACCATTACCCACATGTTCCGTTACCATTATATACCATTACCATTGTACACCATTACCCACATGTTCTGTTACCATTATATAGCATTACCCACATGTTATGTTACCACTATACACCATTACCCACATGTTATGTTACCACTATACACCATTACCCACATGTTCCGTTACCATTATATACCATTACCATTGTACACCATTACCCACATGTTCTGTTACCATTATATACCATTACCCACATGTTATGTTACCATAATACACCATTACCCACATGTGATGTTACCACTATACACCATTACCCACATGTTCCGTTACCATTATATACCATTACCATTGTACACCATTACCCACATGTTCTGTTACCATTATATACCATTACCCACATGTTCTGTTACCACTATACACCATTACCCACATGTTCCATTACCATTATATACCATTACTATTGTACACCATTACCCACATGTTCCGTTACCATTATATACCATTACCCACATGATATGTTACCACTATACACCATTACCCACATGTTCCGTTACCATTATATACCATTACCATTGTACACCATTACCCACATGTTCCGTTACCATTATATACCATTACCCACATGTTCCGTTACCATTATATACCATTACCCACATGTTCCATTACCACTATACACCATTACCCACATGTTCCGTTACCATTATATACCATTACCCACATGTTCTGTTACCACTATACACCATTACCCACATGTTCCGTTACCACTATACACCATTACCCACATGTTCCGTTACCATTATATACCATTACCCACATGTTCCGTTACCATTATATACCATTACCCACATGTTCCGTTACCATTATATACCATTACACACATATTCCGTTACCATTATACACATGTTCCGTTACCATTATATACCATTACCCACATGTTCCGTTACCATTATATACCATTACCATTGTACACCATTACCCACATGTTATGTTACCACTATACACCATTACCCACATGTTCCGTTACCATTATATACCATTACCATTGTACACCATTACCCACATGTTATGTTACCACTATACACCATTACCCACATGTTCCATTACCATTATATACCATTACCCACATGTTATGTTACCACTATACACCATTACCCACATGTTCCATTACCATTATATACCATTACCATTATATACCATTACCCACATGTTCCATTACCATTATATACCATTACCATTATATACCATTACCCACATGTTCCGTTACCATTATACACCATTACCCACATGTTATGTTACCACTATACACCATTACCCACATGTTCCATTACCATTATATACCATTACCATTGTACACCATTACCCACATGTTCCGTTACCATTATATACCATTACCCACATGTTATGTTACCACTATACACCATTACCCACATGTTCTGTTACCATTATATACCATTACCCACATGTTCCGTTACCATTATATACCATTACCCACATGTTATGTTACCACTATACACCATTACCCACATGTTATGTTACCACTATACACCATTACCCACATGTTATGTTACCACTATACACCATTACCCACATGTTCCATTACCATTATATACCATTACCATTGTACACCATTACCCACATGTTCTGTTACCATTATATACCATTACCCACATGTTATGTTACCACTATACACCATTACCCACATGTTCCGTTACCATTATATACCATTACCATTGTACACCATTACCCACATGTTCTGTTACCATTATATACCATTACCCACATGATATGTTACCACTATACACCATTACCCACATGTTCTGTTACCATTATATACCATTACCATTGTACACCATTACCCACATACTTACATAGTAGGTGAGGTTGAAAAAAGACACAAGTCCATCAAGTCCAACCTATGTGTGTGATTATGTGTCAGTATTACATTATATATCCCTGTATATTGCGGTCATTCAGGTGATTATCTAATAGTTTCTTGAAGCTATCAATGCTCCCCGCTGAGATCACTGCCTGTGGAAGGGAATTCCACATCCTTGCCGCTCTTACAGTAAAGAACCCTCTACGTAGTTTAAGGTTAAACCTCTTTTCTTCTAATTGTAATGAGGGGCCCCGAGTCATATTAAACTCTCTTCTGCGAAAAAGTTTTATCCCTATTGTGGGGTCACCAGTACAGTATTTGTAAATTGAAATCATATCCCCTCTCAAGCGTCTTTTCTCCAGAGAGAATAAGTTCAGTGCTCGCAACCTTTCCTCATAACTAAGATCCTCCAGATCCTTTATTAGCTTTGTTGCCCTTCTTTGTACTCGCTCCATTTCCAGTACGTCCCTCCTGAGGACTGGTGCAAAGAACTGGACAGCATACTCCAGGTGCGGCCGGACCAGAGTCTTGTAGAGCAGGAGAATTATCGTTTTATCTCTGGAGTTGATCCCTTTTAATGCCAATATTCTGTTTGCTTTGTTAGCAGCAGCTTGGCATTGCATGTCATTGCTGAGCCTATCATCTACTAGGACCCCCAGGTCCTTTTCCATCCTAGATCCCCCCAGAGGTTCTCCCCCCAGTCTATAGATTGCATTCATATTTTTGCCACCCAAATGCATTATTTTACATTTTTCTACATTGAACCTCATTTGCCATGTAGTCGCCCACCCCATTCATTTGTTCAGGTCTTTTTGCAAGATTTCCACATCCTGCGGAGAAGTTATTGCCCTGCTTAGCTTAGTATCGTCTGCAAATACAGAGATGGAACTGTTTATCCCATCCTCCAGGTCGTTTATGAACAAATTAAATAGGATTGGTCCCAGCACAGAACCTTGGGGAACCCCACTACCCACCCCTGACCATTCCGAGTACTCCCCATTTA
This sequence comes from Lithobates septentrionalis, assembly GCA_037952835.1. NCBI lineage: Eukaryota > Metazoa > Chordata > Amphibia > Anura > Ranidae > Lithobates > Lithobates septentrionalis. The sequence goes on from JBBDGP010004484.1 coordinate 24,550, forward strand.
TCACCACCCTCTGAACTCGCCCTTGTAGCCAGTTTTCAATCCATGTACTCACCCTATGGTCCATGCCAACGCACCTTATTTTGTACAGTAAACGTTTATGGGGAACTGTGTCAAATGCTTTTGCAAAATCCAGATACACCACGTCTACGGGCCTTCCTTTATCTAGATGGCAACTCACCTCCTCATAGAAGGTTAATAGATTGGTTTGGCAAGAACGATTCTTCATGAATCCATGCTGATTACTGCTAATGATATCGTTCTTATTACTAAAATCTTGTATATAGTCCCTTATCATCCCCTCCAAGATTTTACATACTATTGATGTTAGGCTAACTGGTCTGTAATTCCCAGGGATGTTTTTTTGGGCCCTTTTTAAATATTGGTGCTACATTTGGCTTTTCTCCAATCAGCTGGTACCATTCCAGTCAATAGACTGTCTGTAAAAATTAGGAACAACGGTCTGGCAATCACCTGACTGAGTTCCCTAAGTACCCTCGGATGTAAGCCATCTGGTCCCGGTGATTTATTAATGTTAAGTTTCTCAAGTCTAATTTTAATTCCGTCCTCTGTTAACCATGTAAGTGCTTCCTGTGTTGTGTCATGAGGATAAACTCTGCAGTTTTGGTTACTGAAGCCCCCCGATTCCCTCGTGAAGACTGAGGAGAAGAATAAATTCAATAGCTTTGCCATCTCCCCATCCTTTGTAACCAGATGTCCTTCCTCATTCTTTATGGGGCCAATATGGTCTGTCCTCCCTTTTTTACTGTTTACATACTTAAAGAATTTCTTGGGATTTTTTTTGCTCTCCTCCGCTATGTGTCTTTCATGTTCTATCTTAGCCATCCTAATTGCACCCTTACATTTCTTATTGCATTCTTTATAAAGTCTGAATGCTGATGATGATCCCTCAACCTTGTATTTTTTGAAGGCCTTCTCCTTTGCTTTTATATGCATTTTTACATTGGAGTTAAGCCATCCAGGATTTTTGTTCGCTCTTTTAAATTTATTACCCAATGGGATACATTGGCTAATGCCCTTATTTAATATGCTCTTAAAGCAAAGCCATCTCTCCTCCGTATTCTTTGTTCCTAATATTTTATCCCAATTTATGCCTTTTAGCAAGGTTTGTAGTTTAGGGAAGTTGGCTCTTTTGAAATTCAGTGTCTTTGTGTTCCCTTCATGTTTCCTATTTGTGTGATTTATACTGAAACTAATTGACCTGTGATCGCTGTTACCTAAATTGCCCCGTATTTCCACATGTGTTATCAGGTCTGTATTGTTGGTAATCAGTAGATCCAGTAATGTTTTATTTCTAGTTGGTGCGTCTACCATCTGACCCATAAAATTGTCCTGCAAGACATTAAGGAACTGGCGAGCCTTAAATGAATGCGCGGTTCCCTCCGCCCAGTCTATGTCTGGATAATTAAAATCCCCCATTATGATAACACTTCCCATCCTTGCTGCTAATCCAATTTGTGATAGGAGATCCGTCTCCACTTCCTCCCTCAGGTTAGGGGGCCTATAGCATACTCCCAGTATTATTTTCCCCTTAGCTTCATCCCTTTGGAGCTCTACCCATAAGGATTCCACCTCCTCTCTAGCTCCCTCAGTGATGTCATCTCTCACATTCACTTGTACATTATTCTTGATATATAGGCATACCCCTCCCCCTTTTTTACCCTCTCTATCCTTGCGGTATAGGGTATACCCTTGAATGTTTGCCAGCCAATCATGAGAGCTGTTGAACCAGGTCTCTGAAATTCCCACAAAATCCAAATCCTCCTTGTACAACAGTATCTCTAGTTCACCCATCTTGTCCGCCAGGCTCCTGGCATTGGTGAACATGCCACATAGTTTAGACCGGTCGCATATTGTCCTCGTATTGGGTGTTTCAAGATTGCAACTAGGACTTGTTACTATACTCACCTTGTGTTTTTGTGCTTTGGTTAACCTACCACTAATGCCCCCAATACTACCCTCTGGAATATCTTCCGCGCTGGCTATCACTGTCTCTGGTCCCTTCCCCCCATCGCCTAGTTTAAAAACCCCTCTAACTTTTCGGCCATCTTCATTCCCAGCAGATCTGCACCCTCCTCATTTAGGTGCAGTCCGTCCCTTCTATAGTACCGGTTACCGACTGAGAAGTCGGCCCAGTCCTCCAGGAACCCAAACCCCTCCTTACTACACCAGCTCTTCAGCCACTTGTTTACTTCCCTAATCTCCCTCTGCCTCTCTGGTGTGGCTCGATGTACCTGTAGTATTCCTGAGAACACTACCTTGGAGGTCCTTTTCCTCAATTTAGCTCCTAAGTCCCTAAAATCGTTCTTTAGGACACTCCATCTGCCTCTGACTTTGTCATTGGTGCCAACGTGCACCATGACAGCCGGGTCTTCCCCAGCCCCTCCCAGTAATCTGTCCACAAGATCCATGATGTTATGTTACCACTATACACCATTACCCACATATTCCGTTACCATTATACACCATTACCCACATGTTCCGTTACCATTATATACCATTACCCACATGTTCCGTTACCATTATATACCATTACCCACATGTTATGTTACCATTATACACCATTACCCACATGTTCCGTTACCATTATATACCATTACCCACATGTTCCATTACCATTATATACCATTAACCACATGTTCCGTTACCATTATATACCATTACCCACATGTTCTGTTACCATTATATACCATTACCCACATGTTATGTTACCACTATACACCATTACCCACATATTCCGTTACCATTATATACCATTACCCACATGTTCCGTTACCATTATATACCATTACCCACATGTTCCATTACCATTATATACCATTACCCACATGTTCCGTTACCATTATATACCATTACCCACATATTCCGTTACCATTATATACCATTACCCACATGTTCTGTTACCATTATATACCATTACCCACATGTTATGTTACCACTATACACCATTACCCACATGTTCCGTTACCATTATATACCATTACCCACATGTTCCGTTACCATTATATACCATTACCCACATGTTCCGTTACCATTATATACCATTACCCACATATTCCGTTACCATTATACACCATTACCCACATGTTATGTTACCATTATACACCATTACACACATATTCTGTTACCATTATATACCATTACCCACATGTTCCGTTACCATTATATACCATTACCCACATGTTATGTTACCATTATACACCATTACCCACATGTTATGTTACCATAATACACCATTACCCACATGTTATGTTACCATTATATACCATTACCATTGTACACCATTACCCACATGTTCCGTTACCATAATACACCATTACCCACATGTTCCGTTACCATAATACACCATTACCCACATGTTCCGTTACCATAATACACCATTACCCACATGTTCCGTTACCATTATATACCATTACACAAATTTTCAAAATCTTTTACAAATAAATATGTGAAAAGTGTGGGGGGGGCATTTGTATTCAGCCCCTTTTACTCCGATATCCCTAACTAAAATCTAGTGGAACCAATTGCCTTCAGAAGTCACCCAATTATTAAATAGAGTCCAACTGTGTGTCATTTAATCTCAGTATAAATACAGCTGTTCTGTGAAGCCCTCAGAGGTTTGTTAGAGAACCTTAGTAAACAAACAGCATCATGAAGGCCAAGGAACACACCAGACAGGTCAGGGATAAAGTTGTGGAGCAGTATAAAGCAGGGTTAGGTTATAAAAAAAATCTCCCAAGCTTTGAACATCTCACGGAGCTCTGTTCAATCCATCATCGGAAAATGGAAAGAGTATGGCACAACTGCAAACCTACCAAGATATGGTCGTCCATCTAAATGGCCAGGCCGGGCATGGAGAGCATTCATGAGAGAAGCAGCCAAGAGGTCCATGGTAACTCTGGAGGAGCTGCAAAGATCCACAGCTCAATGGGGGGAGAATCTGTCCACAGGACAACTATTAGGGGTGCAATCCACAAATCTGCCCTTTATGGAAGAGTGACAAGAAGAAAGACATTGGTGAAAGAAATCCACAAGAAGTCCCGTTTGCAGTTTGCGAGAAGCTATGAGGGGGACAGCAGGAGAGGAGAGGTACAGATACGAGCCGTCATGGAAGAGGAATTCGGAAGGAGGTTGTGAGAGATGCAGATACAGCACAGAGGACCAGTGTCAGAGCAGGTCCTGCTACAATGGTATGATTCTGTCCGCTGGGAACCCTGGAAGTAAGCACTAGCCCATGAGCAGCGACACCAGAGAAAAATGCTCTCCTCCTTCCAGGTGTTTTGGGGGGAACAACTGCATAAGAAATGGAAAGCTGAGTTAACCAGGCTGGTCTAGGCGGAGATGCGGTCGGACAAGAGCTACAGAGCCCTCCTCTGGTATGTAGCCCAAGTGTGCCCATGGACAGCAGACGACACCCCAACAGAAGGCTTTGGCTACAGAGGCCTGGGGCTGTTATTAGAGAGGCTGTCTGAGGACCCTGACTTTGGGAGTGAATTGGAGTGGCATTTGGAATAATCCCGGAATACAGAGATTCCCTGGGTACTGGAAGATTTGGAGTTTCTAGCCAATCAGGAATGGGAGCTGGAGATCGCCTACACGGCTGCTAGATTCTGCTCAGTGCCAGGGCTGGGCTCCCTTCGCTTGGGACTATCAGGAAATACCAGCTGACAACTCTGAAATCCTGGCTGAAGAGTCGGCAATGTGGCAGAGTGACAGTGTGCTTTGCGCATCTCCGCCTGCAGCTATGGATGCGGAGGTCTTGTGGCAGATGCAGCAAGTGTTGACTGACCTTGATGATCCTGTTTCTGCACAGGATGATCTTGGATGGAGGAATGTGTCTGTCCAGCAGACGGATGAGGGTATGGGAGATACCAACTCATCTCTCCAGCCACAGATCACAGAATGTATGGTTATAATTCACTTTTTATCGAAGGATGTTATGAATTATGAGTCACCTGCCAAAGTGTTGGCTATGGGCCCAAGTGCGGCCAAACCATGCCCTGGATTTTCAGCAATTCCAGAGACTAGGGATTTAATCGACTTTTCTGCTGAGGAAGAACAACCAAGTGAGCCTCCAGCAGAAGAGCTGGCATTGGGGCAGAACATTGCCAAGCTCTGCCCAGCACCAACAGCAGCTTTAGCCTTCCTGAGAGAAGAGGCAGCCGGCCTTTCTCCCACAAAACTGACAGGGGCATGGGATTTCCTGCCAGCAGCATCTGTGGAGGTACAAGAAACTCCTCTCCAGCTATATATTGTATATTAGCATTCCAGTGTGGTTGTACAGTGAGTCCGATTAGTACAGATCAGACTGGGGTTCTCGGTCACCCTGTGCCCCTATTAGGGACACAGGGTGACTTAGATATAGGAGGTGCATGGGGAGCTGAAACAAGGGTTTCCCAACCTCCCCAAGGGATTCTGGGTTCCATGGGCCCCCTCGCCCAAAGTGACTCCCGTCACACCTTCCTCCCCAGCAGCAGATTCACAGTCTGGGAGTGGAGGAAGCCGGCCTCTCGCCCCAACAGTTAGCTGGAGTGTATGATGTGGGGTCCCCAGCAGAAGTGCTGGCAACAGGGCAGAGTGCTACCAATCTCTGTCCAGCACCGGTAACAACTGTGGAGTTCCAGGGCGCCAGGGCAGTCGGCCCCTCTCCCCAGCAACAAGCTGAGGTAGTGAAGCTTCTTCCCCCGGCTGAATCACTGGCAACAGTGCAGAGCGCCGCTGGCCTCTGCCTAGCACCTACAGTGCCTCCACAGCTTCAGGAAGCTGGGGCAATCAGCCCCTCTGCCCAGCAGCAGACCTAGCCATGGAATGTTACAAACCACTGAAGCGCTGGCAGCTAGACAGAGAGTCAATGAACTCTGCCCCACACCTACTGATGACAACTATTCCCTGCACTATTCCTTGCAGCCAAGAATAGAGATCATGCGGACTGACTATGTGAGTTCTCTCTGCCCGCCTAATGCATGTCCAGACCAGGTGGAGGTCTGGGACCATGTTAATCGACTTTTGATGGGGGAGAAATGTGACAGACTCACCCGGGACAGGGGCTTTTGGAGGGGACTGAATGCTAGCCTCTTGCCTACCAACTATGGGCCCTGGCATTTGAAGGAGCTACAAGCATTTAGGAAGATATTCTGTTATGTAATGCAAAAGGACATTATTAAGGAGGCCATGATGGTCTTTGCCAGCTTGGGACTCATAGCTGATGTTGATGTCATCAGCAAGCCATCTGTCTGGGGCCCCCTACCATAATGTGTTGATTGAAAGTAGGTCTCCTGCTATTGTGTGAAGGTGTCCTGTGTTTATAGTAATGATAATGTGTATTGCACTGTGTGAACCTCGGGGACACCAAGTCTGACCTGTAGTGAGATCCCGAACAATCAAAGCATTGTTTAGGTGTGAATTCCTATTCACCTATTGTTTCTGTCTGGGTGGGCACTGAGTCATCTGGGTAGCTAATTAACATAATGTTTATAGTATATATCTGTTGTTCTAATTATTATCCTGTGTACAGTTTGTATTGTTAGGGTAAATGATCAGGAGGGGGGTGTCCTCCTGTGGGGTCTATAATCTGTGTTAGTTTGTTCAAATAAAGTGATCCAGCTTAGCAGCCAAACGAGTCCTGCCTTGTTCTTGGTTTTAATAGGCGGCTATAATATCTGATATTTATGTTCAGACTGGAGGAAGATGTATATGACAGAAGCACTCAAGCAGAGTGCAGGATGTTCCATTACAGGGACCAAATCCTAGAAGCATTGAACATGGAAGAAAAATGGGAATGCTTTAGGAATATATTAAAGAAAGGTATCACACAGTGCATTCTAATGGGTAAAAAATATAGAATAGTGAAGGTTAAACCTGGGTGGCTAAATTGTAACGTAAAAAGTCTTATTGAAGAGAAAAAAACGGCATTTAAAAAATATAAAGTGGAGGGGGCATTGTCAGCATTTAAACACTACATGGAATGCAATAAGAAGTGTAAGAATGAAATAAGGGTGGCAAAAAACTACGAGAGAGAGAGAGTCATAGCAGAGGAGAGTAAAAAAAATCCTAAGGAATTTTTTAGATATATTCACAGTAAAAAACTGAGATTAGAGCACATTGCCCAAAAGATGATGGGAGGATTCTTCTTCTCCTCAGTTTTTACACAGGAAAAGGAGGGGTATACCGACAGCAACAGTATTTGTTAGTGGGTAACCAGACTCCAAGACACAGAAGGGGGCTGCAGTGACAGGACCCCAAGGCACAAAAGAGGGCTGCAGTGACCGGATCCCAAGACACAGAAGGGGGCTGCAGTGACAGGACCCCAAGACACAGAAGGGGGCTGCGGTGACAGGACCCCAAGACACAGAAGGGGGCTGCAGTGACAGGACCCCAAGACACAGAAGGGAGATGCGGTGACAGGACCCCAAGACACAGAAGGGGGCTGCGGTGACAGGACCCCAAGACACAGAAGGGGGCTGCGGTGACAGGACCCCAAGACACAGAAGGGGGCTGCGGTGACCGGATCCCAAGACACAGAAGGGGGCTGCAGTGACAGGACCCCAAGACACAGAAGGGGGCTGCAGTGACAGGACCCCAAGGCACAAAAGAGGGCTGCAGTGACCGGATCCCAAGACACAGAAGGGAGATGCGGTGACAGGACCCCAAGACACAGAAGGGGGCTGCGGTGACAGGACCCCAAGGCACAAAAGAGGGCTGCAGTGACCGGATCCCAAGACACAGAAGAGGGCTGCAGTGACCAGATCCCAAGACACAGAAGGGGGCTGCAGTGACCAGATCCCAAGACACAGTAGGGGGCTGTGGTGACAGGACCCCAAGACACAGAAGGGGGCTGCAGTGACCGGATCCCAAGACACAGAAGGGAGCTGCAGTGACCAGATCCCAAGACACAGAAGGGGGCTGCAGTGACCGACGGGGGCTGCAGTGACCAGATCCCAAGACACAGAAGAGGGCTGCAGTGACCGGATCCCAAGACACAGAAGGGGGCTGCAGTGACCGGATCCCAAGACACAGAAGGAAGCTGCAGTGACCAGATCCCAAGACACAGAAGGGGGCTGCAGTGACCGACGGGGGCTGCAGTGACCAGATCCCAAGACATAGAAGGGGGCTGCAGTGACCGGATCCCAAGACATATAAGGGGGTTACAATGACTGGGTTCCCAAGACATATAAGGGGGCTTCAGTGACCGGATCCCAAGACACAGAAGGGGGCTGCAGTGACCGACGGGGGCTGCAGTGACCAGATCTCAAGACACAGAAGAGGGCTGCAGTGACCGGATCCCAAGACACAGAAGGGGGCTGCAGTGACCGGATCCCAAGACACAGAAGGGGGCTGCAGTGACCGACGGGGGCTGCAGTGACCAGATCCCAAGACACAGAAGGGGGCTGCAGTGACCGACGGGGGCTGCAGTGACCAGATCCCAAGACATAGAAGGGGGCTGCAGTGACCGGATCCCAAGACATATAAGGGGGTTACAATGACTGGGTTCCCAAGACATATAAGGGGGCTTCAGTGACCGGATCCCAAGACACAGAAGGGGGCTGCAGTGACCGACGGGGGCTGCAGTGACCAGATCTCAAGACACAGAAGGGGGCTGCAGTGACCGGATCCCAAGACACAGAAGGGGGCTGCAGTGACCGACGGGGGCTGCAGTGACCAGATCTCAAGACACAGAAGAGGGCTGCAGTGACCGGATCCCAAGACACAGAAGGGGGCTGCAGTGACCGGATCCCAAGACACAGAAGGGGGCTGCAGTGACCGACGGGGGCTGCAGTGACCAGATCCCAAGACACAGAAGGGGGCTGCAGTGACCGACGGGGGCTGCAGTGACCAGATCCCAAGACATAGAAGGGGGCTGCAGTGACCGGATCCCAAGACATATAAGGGGGTTACAATGACTGGGTTCCCAAGACATATAAGGGGGCTTCAGTGACCGGATCCCAAGACACAGAAGGGGGCTGCAGTGACCGACGGGGGCTGCAGTGACCAGATCTCAAGACACAGAAGGGGGCTGCAGTGACCGGATCCCAAGACACAGAAGGGGGCTGCAGTGACCGACGGGGGCTGCAGTGACCAGATCCCAAGACATAGAAGGGGGCTGCAGTGACCGGATCCCAAGACATATAAGGGGGTTACAATGACTGGGTTCCCAAGACATATAAGGGGGCTTCAGTGACCGGATCCCAAGACATAGAAGGGGGCTTCAGTGACCGGATCCCAAGACATAGAAGGGGGCTGCAGTGATATACAAATAGAAGGGGGGGCTACAGTGATCAATTGGATAGACTGTCATCTATTCCACAAATGTAAAGCACCCACAGACCAAACAAAGAGCTATCTGAAGGTCATCTAAATGTAAGAAATGAGTTCATCTGGAGAATAATAAAGACTTTTCTGATACCGGCTGTGCAGGACCTCCTTTAGATAAGAATATACGAAGATTAGTAAGGAAGGGGACACAACCTCCCTAATGGGACACAACCTCCACATAATGGGACACAACCTCCCTAATGGGACACAACCTCCCTAATGGAACACAACCTCCCTAATGGGACACAACCTCCTAATGGGACACAACCTCCTAATGGGACACAACCTCCCTAATGGGACACAACCTCCCTAATGGGACACAACCTCCCTACTGGAACACAACCTCCCTAATGGGACACAAACTCCCTAATGGGACACAAACTCCCTAATGGGACACAAACTCCCTAATGGGACACAACCTCCCTAATGGGACACAACCTCCAAATGGGACACAACCTCCTAATGGGACACAACCTCCTAATGGGACACAACCTCCTAATGGGACACAACCTCCACATAATGGGACACAACCTCCACATAATGGGACACAACCTCCCTAATGGGACACAACCTCCTAATGGGACACAACCTCCCTAATGGAACACAACCTCCTAATGGGACACAACCTCCTAATGGGACACAACCTCCCTAATGGGACACAACCTCCTAATGGAACACAACCTCCCTAATGGGACACAACCTCCAAATGGGACACAACCTCCAAATGGGACACAACCTCCTAATGGGACACAACCTCCTAATGGGACACAACCTCCTAATGGGACACAACCTCCTAATGGGACACAACCTCCTAATGGAACACAACTTCCTAATGGGACACAACCTCCTAATGGAACACAACTTCCTAATGGGACACAACCTCCTAATGGAACACAACTTCCTAATGGGACACAACCTCCTAATGGGACACAATCACCCTAATGGGACACAACCACTCTAATCGAACAAAACCTCCTAATGGGACACAACCTCCTAATGGGACACAACCACCCTAATGGGACACAACCACCCTAATGGGACACAACCACCCTAATGGGACACAACCTCCTAATGGAACACAACCACCCTAATGGGACACAACTACCCTAATGGGACACAACCACCCTAATGGAACACAACCACCCTAATGGGACACAACCACCCTAATGGGACACAACCACCCTAATGGGACACAACCACCCTAATGGGACACAGCCTCCTAACCCAGGGATGTTGTGTCCCATTAGGTGGTTGTGTCCCATTAGGAGGTTTTGTTCCATTAGGTGGTTGTGTCCCATTAGGGAGGTTGTGACACAACCACCTAATGGAACAAAACCTCCTAATGGGACACAACTACCTAATGGGACACAACCTCCTAATGGAACACAACCTCCTAATGGGACACAACCTCCTAATGGAACACAACCTCCCTAATGGGACACAACCTCCCTAATGGGACACAACCTCCCTAATGGGACACAACCTCCACATAATGGGACACAACCTCCCTAATGGGACACAACCTCCCTAATGGAACACAACCTCCCTAATGGGACACAACCTCCTAATGGGACACAACCTCCCTAATGGGACACAACCTCCCTAATGGGACACAACCTCCCTACTGGAACACAACCTCCCTAATGGGACACAAACTCCCTAATGGGACACAAACTCCCTAATGGGACACAACCTCCCTAATGGGACACAACCTCCAAATGGGACACAACCTCCTAATGGGACACAACCTCCTAATGGGACACAACCTCCTAATGGGACACAACCTCCACATAATGGGACACAACCTCCACATAATGGGACACAACCTCCCTAATGGGACACAACCTCCTAATGGGACACAACCTCCCTAATGGAACACAACCTCCTAATGGGACACAACCTCCTAATGGGACACAACCTCCTAATGGGACACAACCTCCCTAATGGGACACAACCTCCTAATGGAACACAACCTCCCTAATGGGACACAACCTCCAAATGGGACACAACCTCCAAATGGGACACAACCTCCTAATGGGACACAACCTCCTAATGGGACACAACCTCCTAATGGGACACAACCTCCTAATGGGACACAACCTCCTAATGGGACACAACCTCCTAATGGGACACAACCTCCTAATGGGACACAACCTCCTAATGGAACACAACTTCCTAATGGGACACAACCTCCTAATGGAACACAACTTCCTAATGGGACACAACCTCCTAATGGAACACAACTTCCTAATGGGACACAACCTCCTAATGGAACACAACCTCCTAATGGGACACAACCTCCCTAATGGGACACAACCTCCCTAATGGGACACAACCTCCCTAATGGGACACAACCTCCCTAATGGAACACAACCTCCCTAATGGGACAAAACCTCCTAATGGAACACAACCTCCTAATGCGACACAACCTCCTAATGGAACACAACCTCCTAATGGGACACAACCTCCTAATGGAACACAACCTCCTAATGGGACACAACCTCCTAATGGAACACAACCTCCCTAATGGGACACAACCTCCCTAATGGGACACAACCTCCCTAATGGGACACAACCTCCTAATGGAACACAACCTCCCTAATGGGACACAACCTCCCTAATGGGACACAACCCCCTAATGGGACACAACCCCCTAATGGGACACAACCTCCCTAATGGGACACAACCTCCTAATGGGACAAAACCTCCTAATGAAACACAACCACCTAATGGGACACAACCTCCTAATGGGACACAACCTCCTAATGGGACACAACCTCCTAATGGGACACAACCTCCCCAATGGGACACAACCTCCCTAATGGGACACAACCTCCTAATGGGACACAACCTCCTACTGGAATACAACCACCAAATGGGACACAACCTCCTAATGGGACACAACCTCCCTAATGGGACACAACCTCCTAATGGAACACAACTTCCTAATGGGACACAACCTCCCTAATGGGACACAACCTCCCTAATGGGACACAACCACCCTAATGGGACACAACCACCCTAATGGGACACAACCACTCTAATCGAACAAAACCTCCTAATGGGACACAACCACCTAATGGGACACAACCTCCTAATGGGACACAACCACCCTAATGGGACACAACCACCTAATGGGATACAACCACCTAATGGGACACAACCTCCTAATGGGACACAACCACCTAATGGGACACAACCTCCTAATGGGACACAACCTCCCTAATGGGACACAACCACCCTAATGGGACACAACCACTCTAATCGAACAAAACCTCCTAATGGGACACAACCACCTAATGGGACACAACCACCTAATGGGACACAACCACCTAATGGGACACAACCACCTAATGGGACACAACCACTCTAATGGGACACAACCACCCTAATGGGACACAACCACCCTAATGGGACACAACCACTCTAATCGAACAAAACCTCCTAATGGGACACAACCTCCTAATGGAACACAACTTCCTAATGGGACACAACCTCCTAATGGAACACAACCTCCTAATGGAACACAACCTCCCTAATGGGACACAACCTCCCTAATGGAACACAACCTCCTAATGCGACACAACCTCCTAATGGGACACAACCTCCTAATGGGACACAACCTCCTAATGGAACACAACCTCCTAATGCGACACAACCTCCTAATGGAACACAACCTCCTAATGGGACACAACCTCCTAATGGAACACAACCTCCCTAATGGGACACAACCTCCCTAATGGGACACAACCTCCCTAATGGGACACAACCTCCCTAATGGGACACAACCTCCCTAATGGGACACAACCCCCTAATGGGACACAACCTCCCTAATGGGACACAACCCCCTAATGGGACACAACCCCCTAATGGGACACAACCTCCCTAATTGGACACTTCCTCCTAATGGGACAAAACCTCCTAATGGGACACAACCTCCTAATGGGACACAACCTCCTAATGGGACACAACCTCCCTAATGGGACACAACCTCCCTAATGGGACACAACCTCCCTAATGGGACACAACCTCCTAATGGGACACAACCTCCTACTGGAATACAACCACCAAATGGGACACAACCTCCTAATGGGACACAACCTCCCTAATGGGACACAACCTCCTAATGGAACACAACCTCCTAATGGGACACAACTTCCTAATGGGACACAACCTCCCTAATGGGACACAACCTCCCTAATGGGACACAACCTCCCTAATGGGACACAACCACCCTAATGGGACACAACCACTCTAATCGAACAAAACCTCCTAATGGGACACAACCACCTAATGGGACACAACCACCTAATGGAACACAACCACCTAATGGAACACAACTTCCTAATGGGACACACCACCCTAATGGGACACAACCTCCTAATGGGACACAACCTCCCTAATGGGACACAACCACCCTAATGGGACACAACCACTCTAATCGAACAAAACCTCCTAATGGGACACAACCACCTAATGGGACACAACCACCTAATGGGACACAACCACCCTAATGGGACACAACCACCCTAATGGGACACAACCTCCTAATGGAACACAACCACCCTAATGGGACACAACCACCCTAATGGGACACAACCTCCTAATGGAACACAACCACCCTAATGGGACACAACCACCCTAATGGGACACAACCTCCTAATGGAACACAACTTCCTAATGGAACACAACCTCCTAATGGAACACAACTTCCTAATGGGACACAACCTCCCTAATGGGATAAAACCTCCTAATGGGACACAACCTCCCTAATGGGACACAACCTCCTAATGGGACACAACCTCCTAATGGGACACAACCTCCCTAATGGGACACAACCTCCTAATGGGACACAACCACCTAATGGAACACAACCTCCTAATGGAACACAACCTCCTAATGGAACACAACTTCCTAATGGGACACAACCTCCCTAATGGGATAAAACCTCCTAATGGAACACAACCACCTAATGGGACACAACCTCCTAATGGGACACAATCACCCTAATGGGACACAACCTCCTAATGGGACACAACCTCCTAATGGGACACAACCTCCTAATGGGACACAACCACCCTAATGGGACACAACCTCCCTAATGGAACACAACCTCCTAATGCGACACAACCTCCTAATGGGACACAACCACCTAATGGGACACAACCTCCTAATGGGACACAATCACCCTAATGGGACACAACCTCCTAATGGGACACAACCTCCTAATGGAACACAACCTCCTAATGGGACACAACCACCTAATGGGACACAACCTCCTAATGGGACACAACCTCCCTAATGGGACACAACCACCCTAATGGGACACAACCACTCTAATCGAACAAAACCTCCTAATGGGACACAACCACCTAATGGGACACAACCACCTAATGGGACACAACCACCCTAATGGGACACAACCACCCTAATGGGACACAACCTCCTAATGGAACACAACCACCCTAATGGGACACAACCACCCTAATGGGACACAACCTCCTAATGGGACACAACCTCCTAATGGGACACAACCACCCTAATGGGACACAACCTCCCTAATGGAACACAACCTCCTAATGCGACACAACCTCCTAATGGGACACAACCACCTAATGGGACACAACCTCCTAATGGGACACAATCACCCTAATGGGACACAACCTCCTAATGGGACACAACCTCTTAATGGAACACAACCTCCTAATGGGACACAACCACCTAATGGGACACAACCTCCTAATGGGACACAACCTCCCTAATGGGACACAACCACCCTAATGGGACACAACCACTCTAATCGAACAAAACCTCCTAATGGGACACAACCACCTAATGGGACACAACCACCTAATGGGACACAACCACCCTAATGGGACACAACCACCCTAATGGGACACAACCACCCTAATGGGACACAACCTCCTAATGGAACACAACCACCCTAATGGGACACAACCACCCTAATGGGACACAACCACCCTAATGGGACACAACCTCCTAATGGAACACAACCACCCTAATGGGACACAACCACCCTAATGGGACACAACCTCCTAATGGAACACAACTTCCTAATGGAACACAACCTCCTAATGGAACACAACTTCCTAATGGGACACAACCTCCCTAATGGGATAAAACCTCCTAATGGGACACAACCTCCCTAATGGGACACAACCTCCTAATGGGACACAACCTCCTAATGGGACACAACCTCCCTAATGGGACACAACCTCCTAATGGGACACAACCTCCTAATGGGACACAACCACCTAATGGAACACAACCTCCTAATGGAACACAACCTCCTAATGGAACACAACTTCCTAATGGGACACAACCTCCCTAATGGGATAAAACCTCCTAATGGAACACAACCACCTAATGGGACACAACCTCCTAATGGGACACAATCACCCTAATGGGACACAACCTCCTAATGGGACACAACCTCCTAATGGGACACAACCTCCTAATGGGACACAACCACCCTAATGGGACACAACCTCCCTAATGGAACACAACCTCCTAATGCGACACAACCTCCTAATGGGACACAACCACCTAATGGGACACAACCTCCTAATGGGACACAATCACCCTAATGGGACACAACCTCCTAATGGGACACAACCTCCTAATGGAACACAACCTCCTAATGGAACACAACCTCCCTAATGGGACACAACCTCCCTAATGGAACACAACCTCCTAATGCGACACAACCTCCTAATGGGACACAACCTCCTAATGGGACACAACCTCCTAATGGGACACAACCTCCTAATGCGACACAACCTCCTAATGCGACACAACCTCCTAATGGAACACAACCTCCTAATGGGACACAACCTCCTAATGGAACACAACCTCCCTAATGGGACACAACCTCCCTAATGGGACACAACCTCCCTAATGGGACACAACCTCCCTAATGGGACACAACCTCCTAATGGAACACAACCTCCCTAATGGGACACAACCTCCCTAATGGGACACAACCTCCCTAATGGGACACAACCCCCTAATGGGACACAACCTCCCTAATGGGACACAACCCCCTAATGGGACACAACCCCCTAATGGGACACAACCTCCCTAATGGGACACAACCTCCTAATGGGACAAAACCTCCTAATGGAACACAACCACCTAATGGGACACAACCTCCTAATGGGACACAACCTCCTAATGGGACACAACCTCCTAATGGGACACAACCTCCCTAATGGGACACAACCTCCCTAATGGGACACAACCTCCTAATGGGACACAACCTCCTACTGGAATACAACCACCAAATGGGACACAACCTCCTAATGGGACACAACCTCCCTAATGGGACACAACCTCCCTAATGGGACACAACCACCCTAATGGGACACAACCACTCTAATCGAACAAAACCTCCTAATGGGACACAACCACCTAATGGGACACAACCACCTAATGGAACACAACCACCTAATGGGACACAACCACCTAATGGGACACAACCTCCTAATGGGACACACCACCCTAATGGGACACAACCACCTAATGGGATACAACCACCTAATGGGACACAACCACCTAATGGGACACAACCTCCTAATGGGACACAACCACCTAATGGGACACAACCTCCTAATGGGACACAACCACCCTAATGGGACACAACCACCCTAATGGGACACAACCACTCTAATCGAACAAAACCTCCTAATGGGACACAACCACCTAATGGGACACAACCACCTAATGGGACACAACCACCCTAATGGGACACAACCACCCTAATGGGACACAACCTCCTAATGGAACACAACCACCCTAATGGGACACAACCACCCTAATGGGACACAACCACCCTAATGGGACACAACCTCCTAATGGAACACAACCACCCTAATGGGACACAACCACCCTAATGGGACACAACCTCCTAATGGAACACAACTTCCTAATGGGACACAACCTCCCTAATGGGATAAAACCTCCTAATGGGACACAACCTCCCTAATGGGACACAACCTCCTAATGGGACACAACCTCCTAATGGGACACAACCTCCTAATGGGACACAACCTCCCTAATGGGACACAACCTCCTAATGGGACACAACCACCTAATGGAACACAACCTCCTAATGGAACACAACCTCCTAATGGAACACAACTTCCTAATGGGACACAACCTCCCTAATGGGATAAAACCTCCTAATGGAACACAACCACCTAATGGGACACAACCTCCTAATGGGACACAATCACCCTAATGGGACACAACCACCCTAATGGGACACAACCACCCTAATGGGACACAACCTCCTAATGGGACACAACCTCCTAATGGGACACAACCTCCTAATGGGACACAACCACCCTAATGGGACACAACCACCCTAATGGGACACAACCTCCTAATGGAACACAACCACCCTAATGGGACACAACCACCCTAATGGGACACAACCTCCTAATGGAACACAACTTCCTAATGGAACACAACCTCCTAATGGAACACAACCACCTAATGGGACACAACCTCCTAATGGGACACAACCTCCCTAATGGGACACAACCTCCTAATGGGACACAACCACCTAATGGGATACAACCACCTAATGGGACACAACCACCCTAATGGGACACAACCTCCTAATGGGACACAACCTCCTAATGGAACACAACCTCCTAATGGAACACAACCTCCTAATGGAACACAACCACCCTAATGGGACACAACCACCCTAATGGGACACAACCTCCTAACCCAGGGATGTTGTGTCCCATTAGGTGGTTGTGTCCCATTAGGAGGTTTTGTTCCATTAGGTGGTTGTGTCCCATTAGGGAGGTTGTGACACAACCACCTAATGGAACAAAACCTCCTAATGGGACACAACTACCTAATGGGACACAACCACCTAATGGAACAAAACCTCCTAATGGGACACAACTACCTAATGGGACACAACCTCCTAATGGGACACAACCTCCCTAATGGAACACAACCTCCTAATGGGACACAACCTCCTAATGGGACACAACCTCCTAATGGGACACAACCTCCTAATGGGACACAACCTCCTAATGGGACACAACCTCCTAATGGGACACAACCTCCTAATGGGACACAACCTCCTAATGGAACACAACCTCCTAATGGAACACAACTTCCTAATGGAACACAACCTCCTAATGGGACACAACCTCCTAATGGAACACAACCTCCCTAATGGGACACAACCTCCCTAATGGGACACAACCTCCTAATGGAACACAACCTCCCTAATGGGACACAACCTCCCTAATGGGACACAACCCCCTAATGGGACACAACCCCCTAATGGGACACAACCTCCCTAATGGGACACAACCTCCTAATGGGACAAAACCTCCTAATGGAACACAACCACCTAATGGGACACAACCTCCTAATGGGACACAACCTCCTAATGGGACACAACCTCCTAATGGGACACAACCTCCCTAATGGGACACAACCTCCCTAATGGGACACAACCTCCTAATGGGACACAACTTCCTAATGGAATACAACCTCCTAATGGGACACAACCTCCTAATGGAACACAACCTCCCTAATGGGACACAACCTCCCTAATGGGACACAACCTCCTAATGGAACACAACCTCCCTAATGGGACACAACCTCCCTAATGGGACACAACCCCCTAATGGGACACAACCCCCTAATGGGACACAACCTCCCTAATGGGACACAACCTCCTAATGGGACAAAACCTCCTAATGGAACACAACCACCTAATGGGACACAACCTCCTAATGGGACACAACCTCCTAATGGGACACAACCTCCCTAATGGGACACAACCTCCCTAATGGGACACAACCTCCTAATGGGACACAACTTCCTAATGGAATACAACCACCAAATGGGACACAACCTCCTAATGGGACACAACCTCCCTAATGGGACACAACCTCCTAATGGAACACAACTTCCTAATGGGACACAACCTCCCTAATGGGACACAACCTCCCTAATGGGACACAACCACCCTAATGGGACACAACCACTCTAATCGAACAAAACCTCCTAATGGGACACAACCACCTAATGGGACACAACCACCTAATGGGACACAACCTCCTAATGGGACACAACCACCCTAATGGGACACAACCACCTAATGGGATACAACCACCTAATGGGATACAACCACCTAATGGGACACAACCACCTAATGGGACACAACCTCCTAATGGGACACAACCTCCTAATGGGACACAACCTCCTAATGGGACACAACCTCCCTAATGGGACACAACCACCCTAATGGGACACAACCACTCTAAATCGAACAAAACCTCCTAATGGGACACAACCACCTAATGGGACACAACCACCTAATGGGACACAACCACCTAATGGGACACAACCACCCTAATGGGACACAACCACCCTAATGGGACACAACCACCCTAATGGGACACAACCACCCTAATGGGACACAACCACTCTAATCGAACAAAACCTCCTAATGGGACACAACCTCCTAATGGGACACAACCACCCTAATGGGACACAACCACCCTAATGGGACACAACCTCCTAATGGAACACAACAACCCTAATGGGACACAACCACCCTAATGGGACACAACCACCCTAATGGGACACAACCACCCTAATGGGACACAACCTCCTAATGGAACACAACCACCCTAATGGGACACAACCACCCTAATGGGACACAACCTCCTAATGGAACACAACTTCCTAATGGAACACAACCTCCTAATGGAACACAACTTCCTAATGGGACACAACCTCCCTAATGGGACACAACCTCCCTAATGGGACACAACCTCCTAATGGGACACAACCTCCTAATGGGACACAACCTCCTAATGGGACACAACCTCCCTAATGGGACACAACCTCCCTAATGGGACACAACCTCCTAATGGGACACAACCACCTAATGGAACACAACCTCCTAATGGAACACAACTTCCTAATGGGACACAACCACCTAATGGGATAAAACCTCCTAATGGAACACAACCACCTAATGGGACACAACCTCCTAATGGGACACAATCACCCTAATGGGACACAACCTCCTAATGGGACACAACCACCTAATGGGATAAAACCTCCTAATGGAACACAACCACCTAATGGAACACAACCTCCTAATGGGACACAACCTCCCTAATGGGATAAAACCTCCTAATGGAACACAACCACCTAATGGGACACAACCTCCTAATGGGACACAACCACCCTAATGGGACACAACCTCCTAATGGGACACAACCTCCTAATGGGACACAACCTCCTAACCCAGGGATGTTGTGTCCCATTAGGTGGTTGTGTCCCATTAGGAGGTTTTGTTCCATTAGGTGGTTGTGTCCCATTAGGGAGGTTGTGACACAACCACCTAATGGAACAAAACCTCCTAATGGAACAACCTCCTAATGGGACACAACCACCCAGGAGGTTGTGTCCCATTAGGAGGTTGTGTCCCATTAGGGTGGTTGTGTCCCATTAGGAGGTTGTGTCCCATTAGGTGGTTGTGTTCCATTAGGAGGTTTTATCCCATTAGGGAGGTTGTGTCCCATTAGGAGGTTGTGTTCCATTAGGTGGTTGTGTTCCATTAGGAGGTTTTATCCCATTAGGTGGTTGTGTCCCATTAGGAGGTTGTGTCCCATTAGGGTGATTGTGTCCCATTAGGTGGTTGTGTCCCATTAGGAGGTTTTGTTCCATTAGGAGGTTTTGTTCCATTAGGTGGTTGTGTCACAACCTCCCTAATGGGACACAACCACCTAATGGGACACAACCTCCCTAATGGGACACAACCTCCTAATGGGACACAACCACCTAATGGGACACAATCACCCTAATGGGACACAACCTCCTAATGGGACACAACCACCTAATGGGACACAACCTCCCTAATGGGACACAACCTCCTAATGGGACACAACCACCCTAATGGGACACAACCACCCTAATGGGACACAACCTCCTAATGGAACACAACCACCCTAATGGGACACAACCTCCTAATGGGACACAACCTCCTAATGGAACACAACCTCCTAATGGAACACAACCACCCTAATGGGACACAACCACCCTAATGGGACACAACCACCCTAATGGGACACAACCACCCTAATGGGACACAACCACCCTAATGGGACACAACCTCCTAACCCAGGGATGTTGTGTCCCATTAGGTGGTTGTGTCCCATTAGGAGGTTTTGTTCCATTAGGTGGTTGTGTCCCATTAGGGAGGTTGTGACACAACCACCTAATGGAACAAAACCTCCTAATGGGACACAACTACCTAATGGGACACAACCTCCTAATGGGACACAACCTCCTAATGGAACACAACTTCCTAATGGGACACAACCTCCTAATGGAACACAACTTCCTAATGGGACACAACCTCCTAATGGAACAACTTCCTAATGGGACACAACCTCCTAATGGAACACAACCTTCTAATGGAACACAACCTCCCTAATGGGACACAACCTCCCTAATGGAACACAACCTCCTAATGCGACACAACCTCCTAATGGGACACAACCTCCTAATGGGACACAACCTCCTAATGGAACACAACTTCCTAATGGGACACAACCTCCTAATGGAACACAACTTCCTAATGGGACACAACCTCCTAATGGAACACAACTTCCTAATGGGACACAACCTCCTAATGGAACACAACCTCCTAATGGAACACAACCTCCCTAATGGGACACAACCTCCCTAATGGAACACAACCTCCTAATGCGACACAACCTCCTAATGGGACACAACCTCCTAATGGGACACAACCTCCTAATGGGACACAACCTCCTAATGGAACACAACCTCCTAATGGAACACAACTTCCTAATGGAACACAACCTCCTAATGGGACACAACCTCCTAATGGAACACAACCTCCCTAATGGGACACAACCTCCCTAATGGGACACAACCTCCCTAATGGAACACAACCTCCCTAATGGGACACAACCTCCCTAATGGGACACAACCCCCTAATGGGACACAACCTCCCTAATGGGACACAACCACCTAATGGGACACAACCTCCTAATGGGACACAACCTCCTAATGGGACACAACCTCCCTAATGGGACACAACCTCCCTAATGGGACACAACCTCCTAATGGGACACAACCTCCTACTGGAATACAACCACCAAATGGGACACAACCTCCCTAATGGGACACAACCTCCCTAATGGGACACAACCTCCTAATGGAACACAACTTCCTAATGGAACACAACTTCCTAATGGGACACAACCTCCCTAATGGGACACAACCTCCCTAATGGGACACAACCACCCTAATGGGACACAACCACTCTAATCGAACAAAACCTCCTAATGGGACACAACCACCTAATGGGACACAACCTCCTAATGGGACACAACCACCCTAATGGGACACAACCACCTAATGGGATACAACCACCTAATGGGACACAACCACCTAATGGGACACAACCACCTAATGGGACACAACCTCCTAATGGGACACAACCTCCTAATGGGACACAACCTCCTAATGGGACACAACCACCCTAATGGGACACAATCACCCTAATGGGACACAACCACTCTAATCGAACAAAACCTCCTAATGGGACACAACCTCCTAATGGGACACAACCACCCTAATGGGACACAACCACCCTAATGGGACACAACCACCCTAATGGGACACAACCTCCTAATGGAACACAACCACCCTAATGGGACACAACTACCCTAATGGGACACAACCACCCTAATGGAACACAACCACCCTAATGGGACACAACCACCCTAATGGGACACAACCACCCTAATGGGACACAACCACCCTAATGGGACACAGCCTCCTAACCCAGGGATGTTGTGTCCCATTAGGTGGTTGTGTCCCATTAGGAGGTTTTGTTCCATTAGGTGGTTGTGTCCCATTAGGGAGGTTGTGACACAACCACCTAATGGAACAAAACCTCCTAATGGGACACAACTACCTAATGGGACACAACCTCCTAATGGGACACAACCTCCTAATGGAACACAACCTCCTAATGGGACACAACCTCCTAATGGGACACAACCTCCCTAATGGGACACAACCTCCTAATGGAACACAACCTCCTAATGGAACACAACCTCCTAATGGGACACAACCTCCTAATGGGACACAACCTCCCTAATGGGACACAACCTCCCTAATGGGACACAACCTCCTAATGGGACACAACCTCCCTAATGGAACACAACCTCCTCATAGGACCTCCATGCCCCTTGTCCTCGGAATGTAGGAATGTATTGTAATTAGACACATAGAATCCTGGAACTCCACCCCCAGCAACCTCACCTGAACCAATTGCCTCCATCATCTCTTCATGGGCATTATGTTGTATCCTCTCTGAATCTCCATCTGTCAGGAATACCGGAGATCCATCCGTGTCACAGCAATCCAAAAAATGGAGATCTGCAGAAAAAGTCCATGTGATAGGTAATGGATATTCCCGAGGGCAAGTCATGGCATGCATATCATCTTCATATAATAATGACATCATTCATATCATTCCCATATAATAATAATGACATCATTCATATCCTCCACATATAATAATGACATCATTCATATCCTCCACATATAATAATAATGACATCATTCATATCCTCCACATATAATAATAATGACATCATTCATATCATCCACATATAATAATAATGACATCATTCATATCCTCCACATATAATAATAATAATGACATCATATCCTCCACATATAATAATAATAATGACATCATTCATATCCTCCACATATAATAATAATGACATCATTCATATCCTCCACATATAATAATAATGACATCATATCCTCCACATATAATAATAATGACATCATTCATATCCTCCACATATAATAATAATGACATCATTCATATCCTCCACATATAATAATAATGACATCATTCATATCCTCCACATATAATAATGACATCATTCATATCCTCCACATATAATAATAATGACATCATTCATATCCTCCACATATAATAATAATGACATCATTCATATCATCCACATATAATAATAATGACATCATTCATATCATCCACATATAATAATAATGACATCATTCATATCATCTCTATATAATAATAATGACATCATTCATATCATCCACATATAATAATAATGACATCATTCATATCCTCCCCATATAATAATAATGACATAATTCATATCCTCCACATATAATAATAATGACATCATTCATATCCTCTCCATATAATAATGACATCATTCATATCCTCCCCATATAATAATAATGACACCATTCATATCATCTCCATATAATAATAATGACATCATTCATATCATCTCCATATAATGACATCATTCATATCATCTCCATATAATAATGACATCATTCATATCATCTCCATATAATAATAATGACATCATTCATATTCTCCACATATAATAATAATGACATCATTCATATCATCCACATATAATAATAATGACATCATTCATATCATCTCTATATAATAATAATGACATCATTCATATCTCCATATAATAATAATGACATTATTCATATTCTCCACATATAATAATAATGACATCATTCATATCATCTCCATATAATAATGACATCATTTATATCCTCTCCATATAATAATGACATCATTCATATCATCTCCATATAATAATGACATCATTCATATCCTCCACATATAATAATGACATCATTCATATCATCCACATATAATAATAATGACATCATTTATATCCTCCACATATAATAATAATGACATCATTCATATCATCCACGTATAATAATAATGACATCATTCATATCCTCCACATATAATAATAATGACATCATTCATATCATCCACATATAATAATAATGACATCATTCATATCCTCCACATATAATAATAATGACATCATTCATATCCTCCACATATAATAATAATGACATCATATCCTCCACATATAATAATAATGACATCATTCATATCCTCCACATATAATAATAATGACATCATTCATATCCTCCACATATAATAATAATGACATCATTCATATCCTCCACATATAATAATGACATCATTCATATCCTCCACATATAATAATAATGACATCATTCATATCCTCCACATATAATAATAATGACATCATTCATATCATCCACATATAATAATAATGACATCATTCATATCATCCACATATAATAATAATGACATCATTCATATCATCTCTATATAATAATAATGACATCATTCATATCATCCACATATAATAATAATGACATCATTCATATCCTCCCCATATAATAATAATGACATAATTCATATCCTCCACATATAATAATAATGACATCATTCATATCCTCTCCATATAATAATGACATCATTCATATCCTCCCCATATAATAATAATGACACCATTCATATCATCTCCATATAATAATAATGACATCATTCATATCATCTCCATATAATGACATCATTCATATCATCTCCATATAATAATGACATCATTCATATCATCTCCATATAATAATAATGACATCATTCATATCATCCACATATAATAATAATGACATCATTCATATCATCTCTATATAATAATAATGACATCATTCATATCTCCATATAATAATAATGACATTATTCATATTCTCCACATATAATAATAATGACATCATTCATATCATCTCCATATAATAATGACATCATTTATATCCTCTCCATATAATAATGACATCATTCATATCATCTCCATATAATAATGACATCATTCATATCCTCCACATATAATAATGACATCATTCATATCATCCACATATAATAATAATGACATCATTTATATCCTCCACATATAATAATAATGACATCATTCATATCATCCACGTATAATAATAATGACATCATTCATATCCTCCACATATAATAATAATGACATCATTCATATCATCCACATATAATAATAATGACATCATTCATATCCTCCACATATAATAATAATGACATCATTCATATCCTCCACATATAATAATGACATCATTCATATCATCCACGTATAATAATAATGACATCATTCATATCCTCCACATATAATAATAATGACATCATTCATATCCTCTCCATATAATAATGACATCATTCATATCATCTCCATATAATAATAATGACATCATTCATATTCTCCACATATAATAATAATAATGACATCATTCATATCATCTCCATATAATAATAATGACATCATTCATATCATCTCCATATAATGACATCATTCATATCATCTCCATATAATAATGACATCATTCATATCATCTCCATATAATAATGACATCATTCATATCATCTCCATATAATAATAATGACATCATTCATATCATCTCCATATAATAATAATGACATCATTCATATCCTCTCCATATAATAATGACATCATTCATATCCTCTCCATATAATAATGACATCATTCATATCATCTCCATATAATAATGACATCATTCATATCCTCCACATATAATAATGGCATCATTCATATCCTCCACATATAATAATGACATCATTCATATCCTCCACATATAATAATGACATCATTCATATCATCCACATATAATAATAATGACATCATTCATATCCTCCACATATAATAATAATGACATCATTCATATCATCTCCATATAATAATAATGACATCATTCATATCCTCCACATATAATAATAATGACATCATTTATATCATCCACATATAATAATAATGACATCATTCATGTCCTCCACATATAATAATGACATCATTCATATCATCCACATATAATAATAATGACATCATTCATATCCTCCCCATATAATAATAATGACATCATTCATATCCTCCACATATAATAATAATGACATCATTCATATCATCCACATATAATAATAATGACATCATTCATATCATCCACATATAATAATAATGACATCATTCATATCCTCCACATATAATAATAATGACATCATTCATATCCTCCACATATAATAATGACATCATTCATATCATCCACATATAATAATAATGACATCATTCATATCCTCCCCATATAATAATAATGACATCATTCATATCATCTCTATATAATAATAATGACATCATTCATATCATCCACATATAATAATAATGACATCATTCATATCCTCCCCATATAATAATAATGACATCATTCATATCCTCCACATATAATAATAATGACATCATTCATATCCTCTCCATATAATAATAATGACATCATTCATATCATCTCCATATAATGACATCATTCATATCATCTCCATATAATAATGACATCATTCATATCATCTCCATATAATAATAATGACATCATTCATATCCTCTCCATATAATAATGACATCATTCATATCATCTCCATATAATAATGACATCATTTATATCCTCTCCATATAATAATGACATCATTCATATCATCTCCATATAATAATGACATCATTCATATCCTCCACATATAATAATGACATCATTCATATCATCCACATATAATAATAATGACATCATTCATATCCTCCACATATAATAATAATGACATCATTCATATCATCCACGTATAATAATAATGACATCATTCATATCCTCCACATATAATAATAATGACATCATTCATATCATCCACATATAATAATAATGACATCATTCATATCCTCCACATATAATAATGACATCATTCATATCATCCACGTATAATAATAATGACATCATTCATATCATCCACATATAATAATAATGACATCATTCATATCCTCCACATATAATAATAATGACATCATTCATATCCTCCACATATAATAATGACATCATTCATATCCTCCCCATATAATAATAATGACATCATTCATATCCTCCACATATAATAATAATGACATCATTCATATCATCCACATATAATAATAATGACATCATTCATATCCTCCACATATAATAATGACATCATTCATATCACCCACGTATAATAATAATGACATCATTCATATCATCCACATATAATAATAATAACATCATTCATATCATCTCCATATAATAATAATGACATCATTCATATCATCCACATATAATAATAATAACATCATTCATATCATCTCCATATAATAATAATGACATCATTCATATTCTCCACATATAATAATAATGACATCATTCATATCCTCTCCATATAATAATGACATCATTCATATCATCTCCATATAATAATAATGACATCATTCATATCATCCACATATAATAATAATGACATCATTCATATCCTCCACATATAATAATGACATCATTCATATCACCCACGTATAATAATAATGACATCATTCATATTCTCCACATATAATAATAATGACATCATTCATATCATCTCCATATAATAATAATGACATCATTCATATCATCTCCATATAATAATGACATCATTCATATCATCTCCATATAATAATGACATCATTCATATCATCTCCATATAATAATAATGACATCATTCATATCATCTCCATATAATAATAATGACATCATTCATATCATCTCCATATAATAATAATGACATCATTCATATCATCTCCATATAATAATAATGACATCATTCATATCATCTCCATATAATAATAATGACATCATTCATATCCTATCCATATAATAATAATGACATCATTCATATCATCTCCATATAATAATAATGACATCATTCATATCATCTCCATATAATGACATCATTCATATCATCTCCATATAATAATGACATCATTCATAT
The DNA here is from genome assembly GCA_037952835.1 of Lithobates septentrionalis. Lineage (NCBI taxonomy): Eukaryota > Metazoa > Chordata > Amphibia > Anura > Ranidae > Lithobates > Lithobates septentrionalis. The sequence continues at coordinate 53,708 of JBBDGP010004484.1, forward strand.
CATCTCCATATAATAATAATGACATCATTCATATTCTCCACATATAATAATAATGACATCATTCATATCCTCTCCATATAATAATGACATCATTCATATCATCTCCATATAATAATGACATCATTTATATCCTCTCCATATAATAATGACATCATTCATATCATCTCCATATAATAATGACATCATTCATATCCTCCACATATAATAATGACATCATTCATATCATCCACATATAATTATAATGACATCATTCATATCATCCACATATAATAATAATGACATCATTCATATCCTCCACATATAATAATAATGACATCATTCATATCCTCCACATATAATAATAATGACATCATTCATATCATCCACATATAATAATAATGACATCATTCATATCCTCCACATATAATAATAATGACATCATTCATATCCTCCACATATAATAATAATGACATCATTCATATCCTCCACATATAATAATAATGACATCATTCATATCATCCACATATAATAATAATGACATCATTCATATCCTCCACATATAATAATAATGACATCATTCATATCATCCACGTATAATAATAATGACATCATTCATATCCTCCACATATAATAATAATGACATCATTCATATCATCCACATATAATAATAATGACATCATTCATATCATCCACGTATAATAATAATGACATCATTCATATCATCCACATATAATAATAATAACATCATTCATATCATCTCCATATAATAATAATGACATCATTCATATTCTCCACATATAATAATAATGACATCATTCATATCCTCTCCATATAATAATGACATCATTCATATCATCTCCATATAATAATAATGACATTCATATTCTCCACATATAATAATAATGACATCATTCATATCATCTCCATATAATGACATCATTCATATCATCTCCATATAATAATGACATCATTCATATCATCTCCATATAATAATAATGACATCATTCATATCATCTCCATATAATAATAATGACATCATTCATATCATCTCCATATAATAATAATGACATCATTCATATCCTCTCCATATAATAATAATGACATCATTCATATCATCTCCATATAATGACATCATTCATATCATCTCCATATAATAATGACATCATTTATATCCTCTCCATATAATAATGACATCATTCATATCATCTCCATATAATAATGACATCATTCATATCCTCCACATATAATAATGACATCATTCATATCATCCACATATAATAATGACATCATTCATATCATCCACATATAATAATGACATCATTCATATCCTCCACATATAATAATAATGACATCATTCATATCCTCCACATATAATAATAATGACATCATTCATATCCTCCACATATAATAATAATGACATCATTCATATCATCCACATATAATAATAATGACATCATTCATATCCTCCACATATAATAATGACATCATTCATATCCTCCCCATATAATAATAATGACATCATTCATATCCTCCACATATAATAATAATGACATCATTCATATCATCCACATATAATAATAATGACATCATTCATATCCTCCACATATAATAATGACATCATTCATATCATCCACGTATAATAATAATGACATCATTCATATCATCCACATATAATAATAATAATAACATCATTCATATCATCTCCATATAATAATAATGACATCATTCATATTCTCCACATATAATAATAATGACATCATTCATATCCTCTCCATATAATAATGACATCATTCATATCATCTCCATATAATAATAATGACATCATTCATATTCTCCACATATAATAATAATGACATCATTCATATCATCTCCATATAATAATAATGACATCATTCATATCATCTCCATATAATAATAATGACATCATTCATATCATCTCCATATAATAATAATGACATCATTCATATTCTCCACATATAATAATAATGACATCATTCATATCCTCTCCATATAATAATGACATCATTCATATCATCTCCATATAATAATGACATCATTCATATCCTCCACATATAATAATGACATCATTCATATCCTCCACATATAATAATGACATCATTCATATCATCCACATATAATAATAATGACATCATTCATATCCTCCACATATAATAATAATGACATCATTCATATCCTCCACATATAATAATAATGACATCATTCATATCCTCCACATATAATAATGACATCATTCATATCCTCCCCATATAATAATAATGACATCATTCATATCCTCCACATATAATAATAATGACATCATTCATATCATCCACATATAATAATAATGACATCATTCATATCCTCCACATATAATAATGACATCATTCATATCATCCACGTATAATAATAATGACATCATTCATATCATCCACATATAATAATAATAATAACATCATTCATATCATCTCCATATAATAATAATGGCATCATTCATATTCTCCACATATAATAATAATGACATCATTCATATCCTCTCCATATAATAATGACATCATTCATATCATCTCCATATAATAATAATGACATCATTCATATTCTCCACATATAATAATAATGACATCATTCATATCATCTCCATATAATAATAATGACATCATTCATATCATCTCCATATAATGACATCATTCATATCATCTCCATATAATAATGACATCATTCATATCATCTCCATATAATAATGACATCATTCATATCATCTCCATATAATAATGACATCATTCATATCCTCCACATATAATAATGACATCATTCATATCCTCCACATATAATAATAATGACATCATTCATATCCTCCACATATAATAATAATGACATCATTCATATCATCCACATATAATAATAATGACATCATTCATATCCTCCACATATAATAATAATGACATCATTCATATCCTCCACATATAATAATAATGACATCATTCATATCATCTCCATATAATAATGACATCATTCATATCCTCCACATATAATAATAATGACATCATTCATATCATCTCCATATAATAATAATGACATCATTCATATTCTCCACATATAATAATAATGACATCATTCATATCATCTCCATATAATAATAATGACATCATTCATATCATCTCCATATAATGACATCATTCATATCATCTCCATATAATAATGACATCATTCATATCATCTCCATATAATAATGACATCATTCATATCATCTCCATATAATAATGACATCATTCATATCCTCCACATATAATAATAATGACATCATTCATATCCTCCACATATAATAATGACATCATTCATATCCTCCACATATAATAATGACATCATTCATATCATCCACATATAATAATAATGACATCATTCATATCATCTCCATATAATAATAATGACATCATTCATATCCTCCTCATATAATAATGACATCATTCATATCCTCCACATATAATAATGACATCATTCATATCCTCCACATATAATAATAATGACATAATTCATATCATCTCCATATAATAATAATGACATCATTCATATCATCTCCATATAATATTAATGACATCATTCATATCCTCCACATATAATAATGACATCATTCATATCCTCCACATATAATAATAATGACATCATTCATATCCTCCACATATAATAATGACATCATTCATATCCTCCACATATAATAATAATGACATCATTCATATCCTCTCCATATAATAATAATGACATCATTTATATCATCTCCATATAATGACATCATTCATATCCTCCCCATATAATAATGACATCATTCATATCCTCTCCATATAATAATAATGATATGGGTTAGGAATAAAGCTAGGATTAGAATGAGGATTACCAATAGAATGAAAGCGAGGGTTAGATCTAAGGATAGGAATAAAGCCGGATATACAAAAAAAACCTCACAGATCCCGACATTCACACACACAATGTGTATACAGCGCTCTCCCCCACTCTGATATTGTATTCTGACAATGGGGTCTTCAGGATACCCAGATTACAGCTAGGGTTAGGTTTAGGGTTAGAAATTAGACATGTGCATTCGTTTTCGTCCGAATTTCAGGTATTTTCATTATCGTTTTAACAAATGATAACGAAAGTGCAGAATCCGAAAAACGAAAGATCCGACATAAACAAATGCTTTATTTTCGTTTTCGTTGCTACAACAGTCGGATATAGATAGGAGATTCGACATGATGATGACAATAACAATCTGTGTCCATCAAACCTGTGGTCGAATGTGCCTAACCTTAACTCTATTAGTCCAAGATTATTCTACATAGAGAGAAAAGATTCGACATAGAGAGAAAAGATTCAACGTAGGGGAGAAAAGATTCGACGTAGAGAGAAAAGATTCGAAATAGAGAGAAAAGATTCGACATAGAGAGAAAAGATTCGACATAGAGAGAAAAGATTCAACGTAGGGGAGAAAAGATTCGACGTAGAGAGAAAAGATTCGACGTAGAGAGAAAAGATTCAACGTAGGGGAGAAAAGATTCGACGTAGAGAGAAAAGATTCGACGTAGGGGAGAAAAGATTCGACGTAGGGGAGAAAAGATTCGACGTAGAGGAGAAAAGATTCGACGTAGAGGAGAAAAGATTCGACGTAGGGGAGAAAAGATTCGATGTAGAGAGAAAACATTCGACGTAGAGAGAAAAGATTCGACGTAGAGAGAAAAGATTCGACGTAGGGGAGAAAAGATTCAACATAGAGAGAAAAGATTTGACGTAGAGAGAAAAGATTCGACGTAGAGGAGAAAAGATTCGACGTAGAGGAGAAAAGATTCGACGTAGGGGAGAAAAGATTTGACGTAGAGAGAAAACATTCGACGTAGAGAGAAAAGATTCGCCGTAGAGAGAAAAGATTCGCCGTAGAGAGAAAACATTCGACGTAGGGGAGAAAAGATTCGACGTAGGGGAGAAAAGATTCGACGTAGAGAGAAAAGATTCGACGTAGGGGAGAAAAGATTCAACATAGAGAGAAAAGATTTGACGTAGAGAGAAAAGATTTGACGTAGAGAGAAAAGATTTGACGTAGGGGAGAAAAGATTCGACGTAGGGGAGAAAAGATTCGACGTAGAGAAAAAAGATTTGACGTAGAGAGAAAAGATTCGACATAGGGGAGAAAAGATTCGACGTAGAGAGAAAAGATTTGACGTAGAGAGAAAAGATTAGACGTAGCGGAGAAAAGATTTGACGCAGCGGAGAAAAGTTTTGACGTAGAGGAGAAAAGATTCGACGTAGAGGAGAAAAGATTTGACGTAGAGAGAAAAGATTCGACGTAGAGAGAAAAGATTCGACGTAGAGGAGAAAAGATTCGACGTAGAGAGAAAAGATTTGACGCAGAGAGAAAAGATTCGACGTAGAGAGAAAAGATTCGACGTAGAGAGAAAAGATTTGACGCAGAGAGAAAAGATTCGGCGTAGAGAGAAAAGATTTGGCGCAGAGAGAAAAGATTCGGCGTAGAGAGAAAAGATTCGACGCAGGGGAGAAAAGATTCGACGCAGGGGAGAAAAGATTCGACGCAGGGGAGAAAAGATTCGACGCAGGGGAGAAAAGATTCGACGCAGGGGAGAAAAGATTCGACGCAGGGGAGAAAAGATTCGACGTTAGGGTTACAGCTAGGGTTAGGGATAAAGCTAGGGTTAGGAATAAGGATAGGATTAGGGTTAGGAATAAGGATAGGATTAGGGTTAGGAATACGGCTAGGATTAGGGTTAGGAATACGGCTAGGATTAGGGTTAGGAATAAGGATAGGATTAGGGTTAGGAATAAGGATAGGATTAGGGTTAGGAATAAGGATAGGATTAGGAATAAGGATAGGATTAGGGTTAGGAATAGAGATAGGATTAGGGTTAGGAATAAGGATAGGATTAGGGTTAGGAATAAGGATAGGATTAGGAATAAGGATAGGATTAGGGTTAGGAATACAGATAGGATTAGGGTTAGGAATAAGGATAGGATTAGGGTTAGGAAAAAGGATAGGATTAGGGTTAGGAATACAGATAGGATTAGGGTTAGGAAAACAGATAGGATTAGGGTTAGGAATACGAATAGGATTAGGGTTAGGAATAAGGATAGGATTAGGGTTAGGAATGAGGATAGGATTAGGGTTAGGAATAAGGATAGGATTAGGGTTAGGAATACAGACAGGATTAGGGTTAGGAATAAGGATAGGATTAGGGTTAGGAATAAGGATAGGATTAGGGTTAGGAATAAGGATAGGATTAGGGTTAGGAATAAGGATAGGATTAGGGTTAGGAATACAGATAGGATTAGGGTTAGGAATATGGATAGGATTAGGGTTAGGAATACAGATAGGATTAGGGTTAGGAATACAGCTAGGTTTAGGTTTAGGAATAAGGATAGGATTAGGGTTAGGAATACAGGTAGGGTTAGGGTTAGGAATACAGCTAGGGTTAGTTTTAGAGATACAGCTAGGGTTAGGAATACGGATAGGATTAGGAATACGGATAGGATTAGCGTTGGGAATAAGGATAGGATTAGGGTTAGGAATACAGCTAGGGTTAGTTTTAGAGATACAGCTAGGGTTAGGAATGCGGATAGGATTAGGAATACGGATAGGATTAGCGTTGGGAATAAGGATAGGATTAGGGTTAGGAATATAGGTAGGATTAGGGTTAGGAATAAAGATAGGATTAGGGTTAGGGATACAGTTAGGGTTAGGGTTAGGAATACAGCTAGGGTTAGGAATATAGTTAGGGTTAGGAATACAGTTAGGGTTAGGGTTAGGAATATGGATAGGATTAGGGTTAGGAATACAGATAGGATTAGGGTTAGGAATAAGGATAGGATTAGGGTTAGGGATACGAATAGGATTAGGGTTAGGAATAAAGATAGGATTAGGGTTAGGAATAAAGATAGGATTAGGGTTAGGAATACAGCTAGGGTAAGGGTTAGGATTACAGTTAGGGTTAGGAACACAGATTAGGGTTAAGATTACAGTTAGGGTTAGGTTTAGGAATAAGGATAGGATTAGGGTTAGGAATACAGGTAGGGTTAGTTTTAGAGATACAGCTAGGGTTAGGAATAAGGATAGGATTAGGGTTAGGAATACAGATAGGATTAGGGTTAGGAATACGGATAGGATTAGGGTTAGGAATACAGGTAGGGTTAGGGTTAGGAATACAGCTAGGGTTAGTTTTAGAGATACAGCTAGGGTTAGGAATATGGATAGGATTAGGAATACGGATAGGATTAAGAATACGGATAGGATTAGGGTAAGGAATACAGATAGGATTAGGGTTAGGAATAAGGATAGGATTAGGGTTAGGAATACAGATAGGATTAGGGTTAGGAATGAGGATAGGATTATTGTTAGGAATAAGGATAGGATTAGGGTTAGGAATACAGAGAGGATTAGGAATACAGATAGGATTAGGGTTAGGAATACAGATAGGATTAGGGTTAGGAATACAGATAGGATTAGGGTTAGGAATAAGGATAGGATTAGGAATAAGGATAGGATTAGGGTTAGGAATAAGGATAGGATTAGGGTTAGGAATACAGATAGGATTAGGGTTAGGAATACAGATAGGATTAGGGTTAGGAATACAGATAGGATTAGGGTTAGGAATAAGCATAGGATTAGGGTTAGGAATAAGGATAGGATTAGGGTTAGGAATAAGCATAGGATTAGGGTTAGGTATGAGGATAGGATTAGAGTTAGGAATAAGGATAGGATTAGGAATAAGGATAGGATTAGGGTTAGGAAAAAGGATAGGATTAGGGTTAGGAATACAGATAGGATTAGGGTTAGGAAAACAGATAGGATTAGGGTTAGGAATACGAATAGGATTAGGGTTAGGAATAAGGATAGGATTAGGGTTAGGAATGAGGATAGGATTAGGGTTAGGAATAAGGATAGGATTAGGGTTAGGAATACAGACAGGATTAGGGTTAGGAATAAGGATAGGATTAGGGTTAGGAATACAGATAGGATTAGGGTTAGGAATATGGATAGGATTAGGGTTAGGAATACAGATAGGATTAGGGTTAGGAATACAGATAGGATTAGGTTTAGGAATAAGGATAGGATAAGGGTTAGGAATACAGGTAGGGTTAGGGTTAGGAATACAGCTAGGGTTAGTTTTAGAGATACAGCTAGGGTTAGGAATACGGATAGGATTAGGAATACGGATAGGATTAGCGTTGGGAATAAGGATAGGATTAGGGTTAGGAATATAGGTAGGATTAGGGTTAGGAATAAGGATAGGATTAGGAATACAGATAGGATTAGTGTTAGGAATACAGAGAGGATTAGGGTTAGGAATACAGAGAGGATTAGGGTTAGGAATACAGAGAGGATTAGGGTTAGGAATAAGGATAGGATTAGGGTTAGGAATAAGGATAGGATTAGGGTTAGGAATGAGGATAGGATTAGGAATACAGATAGGATTAGGGTTAGGAATAAGGATAGGATTAGGGTTAGGAATAAGGATAGGATTAGGGTTAGGAATACAGAGAGGATTAGGGTTAGGAATACAGAGAGGATTAGGGTTAGGAATACAGCTATGGTCAGGATTAGGGTTAGGAATGAGGATAGGATTAGTGTTAGGAAGAAGGATAGGATTAGGGTTAGGAATACAGCTAGGGTTAGAAATACAGCTGGGTTAGGGTTAGGAATAAGGATAGGATTAGGGTTAGGAATGCAGCTAGGGTTAGGATTAGGAATAAGGATAGGATTAGTGTTAGGAATAAGGATAGGATTAGGAATACAGTTAGGGTTAGGAATACAGTTAGGGTTAGGAATAAGGATAGGATTGGGGTTAGGAATACGGATAGGGTTAGGAATACGGATAGGATTAGGGTTAGGAATAAGGATAGGATTAGGGTTAGGAATACAGTTAGGGTTAGGGTTAGGAATACAGCTAGGGTTAGGAATATAGTTAGGGTTAGGAATACAGTTAGGGTTAGGGATACAGCTAGGGTTAGGGTTAGGAATATGGATAGGATTAGGGTTAGGAATACAGATAGAATTAGGGTTAGGAATAAGGATAGGATTAGGGTTAGGAATACAGATAGGATTAGGGTTAGGAATACAGATAGGATTAGGGTTAGGAATACAGATAGGATTAGGGTTAGGAATACAGATAGGATTAGGGTTAGGAATACAGATAGGATTAGGGTTAGGAATAAGGATAGGGTTAGGAATAAAGATAGGATTAGGGTTAGGGATACAGTTAGGGTTAGGAATATAGTTAGGGTTAGGAATATGGATAGGATTAGGGTTAGGAATACAGCTAGGGTTAGGAATATAGTTAGGGTTAGGAATATGGATAGGATTAGGGTTAGGAATACAGATAGGATTAGGGTTAGGAATACAGTTAGGGTTAGGAATAAGGATAGGATTAGGGTTAGGAATACGAATAGGATTAGGGTTAGGAATAAAGATAGGATTAGGGTTAGGAATAAAGATAGGATTAGGGTTAGGAATAAAGATAGGATTAGGGTTAGGAATAAAGATAGGATTAGGGTTAGGAATACAGCTAGGGTAAGGGTTAGGATTACAGTTAGGGTTAGGTTTAGGAATAAGGATAGGATTAGGGTTAGGAATACAGGTAGGGTTAGTTTTAGAGATACAGCTAGGGTTAGGAATAAGGATAGGATGAGGGTTAGGAATACGGATAGGATTAGGAATACGGATAGGATTAGGGTTAGGAATACAGGTAGGGTTAGGGTTAGGAATACAGCTAGGGTTAGTTTTAGAGATACAGCTAGGGTTAGGAATACGGATAGGATTAAGAATACGGATAGGATTAGGGTTAGGAATACAGATAGGATTAGGGTTAGGAATACGGATAGGATTATTGTTAGGAATAAGGATAGGATTAGGGTTAGGAATACAGAGAGGATTATGGTTAGGAATACAGATAGGATTAGGGTTAGGATAGGATTAGGGTTAGGAATACAGATAGGATTAGGGTTAGGATAGGATTAGGGTTAGGAATACAGATAGGATTAGGGTTAGGAATACAGATAGAATTAGGGTTAGGAATAAGGATAAGATTAGGGTTAGGAATAAGGATAGGATTAGGAATAAGGATAGGATTAGGGTTAGGAATAAGGATAGGATTAGGGTTAGGAATACAGATAGGATTAGGGTTAGGAATAAGGATAGGATTAGGGTTAGGAATAAGGATAGAATAATTGTTAGGAATACAGATAGGATTAGGGTTAGGAATACAGATAGGATTAGGGTTAGGAATAAGGATAGGATTAGGGTTAGGAATACAGAGAGGATTAGGGTTAGGAATACAGATAGGATTAGGGTTAGGAATAAGGATAGGATTATGGTTAGGAATATGAATAGGATTAGGGTTAGGAGTAAGGATAGGATTAGGGTTAGGAATACGGATAGGATTAGAGTTAGGAATAAGGACAGGATTAGGGATAGGAATACAGATAGGATTAGGGTTAGGAATAAGGATAGGATTAGGGTTAGGAATACAGATAGGATTAGTGTTAGGAATAAGGATAGGATTAGGGTTAGGAATAAGGATAGGATTAGATTTAGGAATACAGATAGGATTAGGGTTAGGAATAAGGATAGGATTAGGGTTAGGAATAAGGATAGGATTAGGGTTAGGAATACGGATAGGATTAGGGTTAGGAATACGGATAGGATTAGGGTTAGGAATACAGATAGGATTAGGGTTAGGAATACAGATAGGATTAGGGTTAGGAATACAGATAGGATTAGTGTTAGTTATACAGATAGGATTAGTGTTAGTTATACAGATAGGATTAGGGTTAGGAATAAGGATAGGATTAGGAATAAGGATAGGAAGAAGGGTTAGGAATAAGGATAGGATTAGATTTAGGAATACAGATAGGATTAGGGTTAGGAATAAGGATAGGATTAGGGTTAGGAATAAGGATAGGATTAGGGTTAGGAATGAGGATAGGATTAGGGTTAGGAATGAGGATAGGATTAGGGTTAGGAATACGGATAGGATTAGGGTTAGGAATAAGGATAGGATTAGGGTTAGGAATAAGGATAGGATTAGGGTTAGGAATAAGGATAGGATTAGGGTTAGGAATGAGGATAGGATTAGGGTTAGGAATGAGGATAGGATTAGGGTTAGGAATACAGATAGGATTAAGGTTAGGAATAAGGATAGGATTAGGGTTAGGAATGAGGATAGGGTTAGGGTTAGGAATAAGGATAGGATTAGGGTTAGGAATACAGAGAGGATTAGGGTTAGGAATAAGGATAGGATTAGGGTTAGGTATAAGGATAGGATTAGGGTTAGGAATACGGATAGGATTAGGGTTAAGAATAAGGATAGGGTTAGGAATAAGGATAGGATTAGGGTTAGGAATAAGGATAGGATTAGGGTTAGGAATAAGGATAGGATTAGGGTTAGGAATGAGGATAGGATTAGGGTTAGGAATGAGGATAGGATTAGGGTTAGGAATACAGATAGGATTTGGGTTAGGAATACAGATAGGATTAGGGTTAGGAATAAGGATAGGATTAGGAATGAGGATAGGAGTAGGGTTAGGAATACAGATAGGATTAGGGTTAGGAATACAGATAAGATTAGGGTTAGGAATAAGGATAGGATTAGGGTTAGGAATACAGCTAGGGTCAGGATTAGGGTTAGGAATGAGGATAGGATTAGTGTTAGGAATAAGGATAGGATTAGTGTTAGGACTACAGCTGGTTAACAATACAGTTAGGGTTAGGAATACAGATAGGATTAGGGTTAGGAATACAGATAGGATTAGGGTTAGGAATAAGGATAGGATTAGGGTTAGGAATAAGGATAGGATTAGGGTTAGGAATGAGGATAGGATTAGGAATACAGTTAGGGTTAGGAATACAGCTAGGGTTAGGAATAAGGATAGGATTAGGGTTAGGAATACAGATAGGATTAGGGTTAGGAATAAGGATAGGATTAGGGTTAGGAATAAGGATAGGATTAGGGTTAGGAATAAGGATAGGATTAGGGTTAGGAATACAGATAGGATTAGGGTTAGGAATACAGATAGGATTAGGGTTAGGAATACAGATAGGATTAGGGTTAGGAATACAGTTAGGGTTAGGGTTAGGAATACAGCTAGGGTTAGGGATACAGCTAGGGTTAGGGTTAGGAATAAGGATAGGATTAGGGTTAGGAATACAGATAGGATTAGGGTTAGGAATACAGATAGGATTAGGATTAGGAATACAGATAGGATTAGGGTTAGGAATACAGATAGGATTAGGGTTAGGAATACAGATAGGATTAGGGTTAGGAATACAGATAGGATTAGGGTTAGGAATACAGATAGGATTGAGGTTAGGAATACAGATAGGATTAGGGTTAGGAATACAGATAGGATTAGGGTTAGGAATACAGCTAGGGTTAGGAATACAGATAGGATTAGGGTTAGGAATACAGATAGGATTAGGGTTAGGAATACGGTTAGGATTAGGGTTAGGAATACAGATAGGATTAGGGTTAGGAATAAAGATAGGATTAGGGTTAGGAATAAAGATAGGATTAGGGTTAGGAATACAGTTAGGGTTAGGAATATAGCTATGGTTAGGAATAAAGTTAGGGTTAGGGATACAGTTAGGGTTAGGAATACGGATAGGATTAGGAATACAGCTAGGGTTAGGGTTAGGAATATAGATAGGATTAGGGTTAGGAATACGAATAGGATTAGGGTTAGGAATACAGCTAGGGTAAGGGTTAAGATTACAGTTAGGGTTAGGTTTAGGAATAAGGATAGGATTAGGGTTAGGAATACAGCTGGGTTAGGGTTAGGAATACAGCTAGGGTTAGTTTTAGAGATACAGCTAGGGTTAGGAATACGGATAGGATTAGGAATACAGATAGGATTAGGAATACAGATAGGATTAGGGTTAGGAATGAGGATAGGATTAGGGTTAGGAAAATAGGTAGGATTAGGGTTAGGAATAAGGATAGGATTAGGGTTAGGAATACAGATAGGATTAGGGTTAGGAATAAGGATAGGATTAGGGTTAGGAATAAGGATAGGAATAGGGTTAGGAATACAGATAGGATCAGGGTTAGGAATGAGGATAGGATTAGGGTTAGGAATGAGGATAGGATTAGGGTTAGGAATACAGATTGGATTAGGGTTAGGAATACAGATAGGATTAGGGTTAGGAATAAGGATAGGATTAGGGTTAGGAATAAGGATAGGATTAGGGTTAGGAATAAGGATAGGATTAGGGTTAGGAATACAGAGAGGATTAGGGTTAGGAACACAGCTAGGGTCAGGATTAGGGTTAGGAATGAGGATAGGATTAGGGCTAGGAATACAGATAGGGTTAGGGTTAGGAATACGGTTAGGATTAGGTTTAGGAATACAGATAGGATTAGGGTAAGGAATACAGATAGGATTAGGGTTAGGAATACAGATAGGATTAGGGTTAGGAATAAAGATAGGATTAGGGTTAGGAATACAGTTAGGGTTAGGAATAAAGATACGATTAGGGTTAGGAATACAGTTAGGGTTAGGGATACAGCTAGGGTTAGGGTTAGGAATAAGGATAGGATTAGGGTTAGGAATACAGATAGGATTAGGGTTAGGAATACAGATAGGATTAGGGTTAGGAATAAAGATAGGATTAGGGTTAGGAATACAGTTAGGGTTAGGTTTAGGAATACAGCTAGGGTTAGGAATATAGTTAGGGTTAGGAATACAGTTAGGGTTAGGGTTAGGAATATGGATAGGATTAGGGTTAGGAATACAGATAGGATTAGTGTTAGGAATAAGGATAGGATTAGGGTTAGGAATAAGGATAGGATTAGGGTTAGGAATAAGGATAGGATTAGGGTTAGGAATACAGATAGGATTAGGGTTAGGAATAAGGATAGGATTAGGGTTAGGAATAAGGATAGGATTAGGAATACAGTTAGGGTTAGGAATAAAGCTAGGGTTAGGAATACAGTTAGGGTTAGGAATAAGGATAGGATTAGGGTTAGGAATAAGGATAGAATTAGTGTTAGGAATACAGATAGGATTAGGGTTAGGAATAAGGATAGGATTAGGGTTAGGAATAAGGATAGGATTGGGGTTAGGAATACAGATAGGATTAGGGTTAGGAATAAGGATAGGATTAGGAATACAGATAGGATTAGGGTTAGGAATAAGGATAGGATTAGGGTTAGGAATACAGGCAGGATTAGGGTTAGGAATACGGATAGGATTAGTGTTAGGAATAAGGATAGGATTAGGGTTAGGAATACAGATAGGATTAGGGTTAGGAAGAAGGATAGGATTAGGGTTAGGAATACAGATAGGATTAGGGTTAGGAATACAGATAGGATTAGGGTTAGGAATAAGGATAGGATTAGGGTTAGGAATACGGATAGGATTAGGGTTAGGAATACAGATAGGATTAGGGTTAGGAATACAGATAGGATTAGGGTTAGGAATACAGATAGGATTAGGGTTAGGAATACAGATAGGATTAGGGTTAGGAATACAGATAGGATTAGGGTTAGGAATACAGATAGGATTAGGGTTAGGAATACAGATAGGATTAGGGTTAGGAATACAGATAGGATTAGGGTTAGGAATAAGGATAGGATTAGGGTTAGGAATACAGATAGGATTAGGGTTAGGAATACAGATAGGATTAGGGTTAGGAATACAGATAGGATTAGGGTTAGGAATAAGGATAGGATTAGGGTTAGGAATACAGATAGGATTAGGGTTAGGAATACAGATAGGATTAGGGTTAGGAATACAGATAGGATTAGGGTTAGGAATAAGGATAGGATTAGGGTTAGGGATACAGATAGGATTAGGGTTAGGGATACAGATAGGATTAGGGTTAGGGATACAGATAGGATTAGGGTTAGGGATACAGATAGGATTAGGGTTAGGGATACAGATAGGATTAGGGTTAGGGATACAGATAGGATTAGGGTTAGGGATACAGATAGGATTAGGGTTAGGGATACAGATAGGATTAGGGTTAGGGATACAGATAGGATTAGGGTTAGGGATACAGATAGGATTAGGGTTAGGAATACAGATAGGATTAGGGTTAGGAATGAGGATAGGATTAGGGTTAGGAATAAGGATAGGATTAGGGTTAGGAATACGGATAGGATTAGGGTTAGGAATACAGATAGGATTAGGGTTAGGAATAAGGATAGGATTAGGGTTAGGAATAAAGATAGGATTAGGGTTAGGAATACAGATAGGATTAGGGTTAGGAATACAGATAGGATTAGGGTTAGGAATACAGATAGGATTAGGGTTAGGAATACAGATAGGATTAGGGTTAGGATAGGATTAGGGTTAGGAATACAGATAGGATTAGGGTTAGGAATACAGATAGGATTAGGGTTAGGAATACAGATAGGATTAGGGTTAGGAATACGGATAGGATTAGGGTTAGGAATAAGGATAGGATTGGGGTTAGGAATACAGATAGGATTAGGGTTAGGAATAAGGATAGGATTAGGAATACAGATAGGATTAGGGTTAGGAATAAGGATAGGATTAGGGTTAGGAATACAGGCAGGATTAGGGTTAGGATTACGGATAGGATTAGTGTTAGGAATAAGGATAGGATTAGGGTTAGGAATACAGATAGGATTAGGGTTAGGAATACAGATAGGATTAGGGTTAGGAATAAGGATAGGATTAGGGTTAGGAATACAGATAGGATTAGGGTTAGGAATACAGATAGGATTAGGGTTAGGAATACAGATAGGATTAGGGTTAGGAATACAGATAGGATTAGGGTTAGGAATACAGATAGGATTAGGGTTAGGAATACAGATAGGATTAGGGTTAGGAATACAGATAGGATTAGGGTTAGGAATACAGATAGGATTAGGGTTAGGAATACAGATAGGATTAGGGTTAGGAATACAGATAGGATTAGGGTTAGGAATATAGTTAGGGTTAGGAATACAGATAGGATTAGGGTTAGGAATACAGATAGGATTAGGGTTAGGAATACAGATAGGATTAGGGTTAGGAATACAGATAGGATTAGGGTTAGGAATACAGATAGGATTAGGGTTAGGAATAAGGATAGGATTAGGGTTAGGGATACAGATAGGATTAGGGTTAGGGATACAGATAGGATTAGGGTTAGGGATACAGATAGGATTAGGGTTAGGAATACAGATAGGATTAGGGTTAGGGATACAGATAGGATTAGGGTTAGGAATACAGATAGGATTAGGGTTAGGGATACAGATAGGATTAGGGTTAGGGATACAGATAGGATTAGGGTTAGGGATACAGATAGGATTAGGGTTAGGAATACAGATAGGATTAGGGTTAGGAATGAGGATAGGATTAGGGTTAGGAATAAGGATAGGATTAGGGTTAGGAATACGGATAGGATTAGGGTTAGGAATACAGATAGGGTTAGGAATAAGGATAGGATTAGGGTTAGGAATAAAGATAGGATTAGGGTTAGGAATACAGATAGGATTAGGGTTAGGAATACAGATAGGATTAGGGTTAGGAATACAGATAGGATTAGGGTTAGGAATACAGATAGGATTAGGGTTAGGAATACAGATAGGATTAGGGTTAGGATAGGATTAGGGTTAGGAATAATGTTCGGATTAGGGTTAGGAATACAGATAGGATTAGGAATAAGGATAGGATTAGGAATAAGGATAGGATTAGGGTTAGGAATACGGATAGGATTAGGGTTAGGAGTAAGGATAGGATTAGGGTTAGGAATACAGATAGGATTAGGGTTAGGAATACAGATAGGATTAGGGTTAGGAATACAGATAGGATTAGGGTTAGGAATACAGATAGGATTAGGGTTAGGAATAAGGATAGGATTAGGGTTAGGAATAAGGATAGGATTAGGGTTAGGAATAAGGATAGGATTAGGGTTAGGAATAAGGATAGGATTAGGGTTAGGAATACAGATAGGATTAGTGTTAGGAATAAGGATAGGATTAGGAATACAGTTAGGGTTAGGAATATAGCTAGGGTTAGGAATAAGGATAGGATTAGGGTTAGGAATACAGATAGGATTAGGGTTAGGAATACAGATAGGATTAGGGTTAGGAATAAGGATAGGATTAGGAATAAGGATAGGATTAGGGTTAGGAATACGGATAGGATTAGGGTTAGGAGTAAGGATAGGATTAGGGTTAGGAATACAGATAGGATTAGGGTTAGGAATACAGATAGGATTAGGGTTAGGAATAAGGATAGGATTAGGGTTAGGAATAAGGATAGGATTAGGGTTAGGAATACGGATAGGATTAGGGTTAGGAATACAGACAGGATTAGGGTTAGGAATACAGATAGGATTAGGGCTAGGAATGAGGATAGGATTAGGGTTAGGAATAAGGATAGGATTAGGGTTAGGAATAAGGATAGGATTAGGGTTAGGAATAAGGATAGAATTAGTGTTAGGAATACAGATAGGATTAGGGTTAGGTATACGGATAGGATTAGGGTTAGGAATAAGGATAGGATTAGGGTTAGGAATAAGGATAGGATTAGGGTTAGGAATATAGATAGGATTAGGGTTAGGAATATAGATAGGATTAGGGTTAGGAATAAGGATCGGATTAGGGTTAGGAATAAGGATCGGATTAGGGTTAGGAATAAGGATCGGATTAGGGTTAGGAATAAGGATCGGATTAGGGTTAGGAATACGGATCGGATTAGGGTTAGGAATATGGATAGGATTAGGGTTAGGAATACAGATAGGATTAGGGTTAGGAATAAGGATAGGATTAGGGTTAGGAATATGGATAGGATTAGGGTTAGGAATACAGATAGGATTAGGGTTAGAAATAAGGATAGGATTAGGGTTAGGAATACAGATAGGATTAGGGTTAGGAATAAGGTTAGGATTAGGGTTAGGAATAAGGATAGGATTAGGGTTAGGAATACAGATAGGATTAGGGTTAGGAATACAGATAGGATTAGGGTTAGAAATACAGATAGGATTAGGGTTAGGAATACAGATAGGATTAGGGTTAGGAATACAGATAGGATTAGGGTTAGGAAAAAGGATAAGATTAGGGTTAGGAATATGGATAGGATTAGGGTTAGGAATACAGATAGGATTAGGGTTAGGAATACAGATAGGATTAGGGTTAGGAAAAAGGATAGGATTAGGGTTAGGAATATGGATAGGATTAGGGTTAGGAATACAGATAGGATTAGGAATGAGGAAAGGATTAGGGTTAGGAATAAGGATAGGATTAGGAATACGGATAGGATTAGGGTTAGGAATACAGATAGGATTAGGGTTAGGAATAAGGATAGGATTAGGGTTAGGAATAAAGATAGGATTAGGGTTAGGAATACAGATAGGATTAGGGTTAGGAATAAGGATAGGATTAGGGTTAGGAATACAGATAGGATTAGGGTTAGAAATAAGGATAGGATTAGGGTTAGGAATACAGATAGGATTAGGGTTAGGAATAAGGTTAGGATTAGGGTTAGGAATAAGGATAGGATTAGGGTTAGGAATACAGATAGGATTAGGGTTAGGAATACAGATAGGATTAGGGTTAGAAATACAGATAGGATTAGGGTTAGGAATACAGATAGGATTAGGGTTAGGATAGGATTAGGGTTAGAAATACAGATAGGATTAGGGTTAGGAATACAGATAGGATTAGGGTTAGGAATAATGTTCGGATTAGGGTTAGGAATACAGATAGGATTAGGAATAAGGATAGGATTAGGAATAAGGATAGGATTAGGGTTAGGAATACGGATAGGATTAGGGTTAGGAATACGGATAGGATTAGGGTTAGGAGTAAGGATAGGATTAGGGTTAGGAATACAGATAGGATTAGGGTTAGGAATACAGATAGGATTAGGGTTAGGAATAAGGATAGGATTAGGGTTAGGAATAAGGATAGGATTAGGGTTAGGAATAAGGATAGGATTAGGGTTAGGAATAAGGATAGGATTAGGGTTAGGAATAAAGATAGGATTAGGGTTAGGAATACAGATAGGATTAGGGTTAGGAATACAGATAGGATTAGGGTTAGGAATACAGATAGGATTAGGGTTAGGAATACAGATAGGATTAGGGTTAGGAATACAGATAGGATTAGGGTTAGGAATACAGATAGGATTAGGGTTAGGATAGGATTAGGGTTAGGAATACAGATAGGATTAGGGTTAGGAATAATGTTCGGATTAGGGTTAGGAATACAGATAGGATTAGGAATAAGGATAGGATTAGGAATAAGGATAGGATTAGGGTTAGGAATACGGATAGGATTAGGGTTAGGAGTAAGGATAGGATTAGGGTTAGGAATACAGATAGGATTAGGGTTAGGAATACAGATAGGATTAGGGTTAGGAATACAGATAGGATTAGGGTTAGGAATAAGGATAGGATTAGGGTTAGGAATAAGGATAGGATTAGGGTTAGGAATAAGGATAGGATTAGGGTTAGGAATACAGATAGGATTAGTGTTAGGAATAAGGATAGGATTAGGAATACAGTTAGGGTTAGGAATATAGCTAGGGTTAGGAATAAGGATAGGATTAGGGTTAGGAATACAGATAGGATTAGGGTTAGGAATACAGATAGGATTAGGGTTAGGAATAAGGATAGGATTAGGAATAAGGATAGGATTAGGGTTAGGAATACGGATAGGATTAGGGTTAGGAGTAAGGATAGGATTAGGGTTAGGAATACAGATAGGATTAGGGTTAGGAATAAGGATAGGATTAGGGTTAGGAATACAGATAGGATTAGGGTTAGGAATACGGATAGGATTAGGGTTAGGAATACAGACAGGATTAGGGTTAGGAATACAGATAGGATTAGGGCTAGGAATGAGGATAGGATTAGGGTTAGGAATAAGGATAGGATTAGGGTTAGAATAAGGATAGGATTAGGGTTAGGAATAAGGATAGAATTAGTGTTAGGAATACAGATAGGATTAGGGTTAGGTATACGGATAGGATTAGGGTTAGGAATAAGGATAGGATTAGGTTAGGAATAAGGATAGGATTAGGGTTAGGAATAAGGATAGGATTAGGGTTAGGAATATAGATAGGATTAGGGTTAGGAATAAGGATCGGATTAGGGTTAGGAATAAGGATCGGATTAGGGTTAGGAATAAGGATCGGATTAGGGTTAGGAATAAGGATCGGATTAGGGTTAGGAATACGGATCGGATTAGGGTTAGGAATATGGATAGGATTAGGGTTAGGAATAAGGATAGGATTAGGGTTAGGAATATGGATAGGATTAGGGTTAGGAATACAGATAGGATTAGGGTTAGGAATAAGGTTAGGATTAGGGTTAGGAATAAGGATAGGATTAGGGTTAGGAATACAGATAGGATTAGGGTTAGGAATACAGATAGGATTAGGGTTAGGAAAAAGGATAAGATTAGGGTTAGGAATATGGATAGGATTAGGGTTAGGAATACAGATAGGATTAGGGTTAGGAATACAGATAGGATTAGGGTTAGGAAAAGGATAGGATTAGGGTTAGGAATATGGATAGGATTAGGGTTAGGAATACGGAAAGGATTAGGGTTAGGAATAAGGATAGGATTAGGAATACGGATAGGATTAGGGTTAGGAATACAGATAGGATTAGGGTTAGGAATAAGGATAGGATTAGGGTTAGGAATACAGATAGGGTTAGGAATAAGGATAGGATTAGGGTTAGGAATAAAGATAGGATTAGGGTTAGGAATACAGATAGGATTAGGGTTAGGAATAAGGATAGGATTAGGGTTAGGAATATGGATAGGATTAGGGTTAGGAATACAGATAGGATTAGGGTTAGAAATAAGGATAGGATTAGGAATACAGATAGGATTAGGGTTAGGAATAAGGTTAGGATTAGGGTTAGGAATAAGGATAGGATTAGGGTTAGGAATACAGATAGGATTAGGGTTAGGAATACAGATAGGATTAGGGTTAGGAATACAGATAGGATTAGGGTTAGGAATACAGATAGGATTAGGGTTAGAAATACAGATAGGATTAGGGTTAGGATAGGATTAGGGTTAGGAATACAGATAGGATTAGGGTTAGGAATAATGTTCGGATTAGGGTTAGGAATACAGATAGGATTAGGAATAAGGATAGGATTAGGGTTAGGAATACGGATAGGATTAGGGTTAGGAATACGGATAGGATTAGGGTTAGGAGTAAGGATAGGATTAGGGTTAGGAATACAGATAGGATTAGGGTTAGGAATACAGATAGGATTAGGGTTAGGAATACAGATAGGATTAGGGATAGGAATAAGGATAGGATTAGGGTTAGGAATAAGGATAGGATTAGGGTTAGGAATAAGGATAGGATTAGGGTTAGGAATAAGGATAGGATTAGGGTTAGGAATAAGGATAGGATTAGGGTTAGGAATACAGATAGGATTAGTGTTAGGAATAAGGATAGGATTAGGAATACAGTTAGGGTTAGGAATATAGCTAGGGTTAGGAATAAGGATAGGATTAGGGTTAGGAATACAGATAGGATTAGGGTTAGGAGTAAGGATAGGATTAGGGTTAGGAATACAGATAGGATTAGGGTTAGGAATACAGACAGGATTAGGGTTAGGAATACAGATAGGATTAGGGTTAGGAATGAGGATAGGATTAGGGTTAGGAATAAGGATAGGATTAGGGTAAGGAATACAGATAGGATTAGGGTTAGGAATAAGGATAGGATTAGGGTTAGGAATAAGGATAGGATTAGGGTTAGGAATAAGGATAGAATTAGTGTTAGGAATACAGATAGGATTAGGGTTAGGTATACGGATAGGATTAGGGTTAGGAATAAGGATAGGATTAGGGTTAGGAATAAGGATAGGATTAGGGTTAGGAATAAGGATCGGATTAGGGTTAGGAATAAGGATCAGATTAGGGTTAGGAATATAGATAGGATTAGGGTTAGGAATAAGGATAGCATTAGGGTTAGGAATACAGATAGCATTAGGGTTAGGAATACAGATAGGATTAGGGTTAGGAATACAGATAGGATTAGGGTTAGGAATAAGGATAGCATTAGGGTTAGGAATACAGATAGCATTAGGGTTAGGAATACAGATAGGATTAGGGTTAGGAATACAGATAGGATTAGGGTTAGGAATACAGATAGGATTAGGGTTAGGAATACAGATAGGATTAGGGTTAGGAATACAGATAGGATTAGGGTTAGGAATACAGATAGGATTAGGGTTAGGAATAAGGTTAGGATTAGGGTTAGGAATAAGGATAGGATTAGGGTTAGGAATAAGGTTAGGATTAGGGTTAGGAATACAGATAGGATTAGGGTTAGGAATAAGGTTAGGATTAGGAATACAGATAGGATTAGGGTTAGGAATAAGGTTAGGATTAGGGTTAGGAATAAGGTTAGGATTAGGGTTAGGAATACAGATAGGATTAGGGTTAGGAATAAGGTTAGGATTAGGGTTAGGAATACAGATAGGATTAGGGTTAGGAATAAGGTTAGGATTAGGGTTAGGAATAAGGATAGGATTAGGGTTAGGAATACAGATAGGATTAGGGTTAGGAATACAGATAGGATTAGGGTTAGGAATAAGGATGGGATTAGGAATAAGGTTAGGATTAGGGTTAGGAATACAGCTAGGGTCAGGATTAGTGTTGGGCGAACGGTTTGAAAAAAAAACAGGTCCTCCAATGAGAAAGGCTGATCGCCGAATTCCTGCTCCGCCGTTGGACAGTTCTTATATAAGAAAGGGGCGGGCCACCTGGTGATGTCACCTACCCCTTGTGACATCACAGACCAGGCCTTGTTTGGTCGGTGATGTCTCAAGTGGACAGTCACCAGTTGGTCCCACCCCTTACCTATTTAAGAACTGACACCCGGAGCAGCCATTCAGCGGTCAGCCTTCCTCACAGGAAAAGCATTTTTTTTTCTTTTTTCGAGTCCGGTGCCCCCGCCCCAAAACACCCCCCATGTTAAGGGGAAGTGACCGGGTATGGTTCAGGAGGGGAGCGCTCGCTTCTCACTCCCCTTTCCTGGCCTGCCTGGCTGTGCCATGGGATAAGGGTCTGGTATGGATTTTGCGGGGACCCCTTGCCGTTTTTTTTCTCTATTTTTTCTTTTTTGATACTATCAATGCTAAAAACTTTTTGTTAAAATATCGTTTTTAACCACTTCAATACCGGGCACTTTCGCCCCTTCCTGCCACTTTGAATGACAATTACGCGGTCATACTGTACCCAAACTAAAGTTCTATCATATTCTTCCCACAAATAGAACTTTCTTTTGGTGGCATTTCATTACCTCTGGGGGGTTTTATTTTCTGCTAAACAAACTAAAAAATACCGAAATTACAAAAAAAAAAAGTTTCTTTGTTTCTGTTATAAAATTTTGTTTTCTCCTTCACTGACGGGCACTGATGAGGCAGTACTGATGGGCACTGATGAGGTGGCACTGATATGTAGAATTGATGGGCACTGATAGGCGGGCATCATGATTGATGATGGATCTGCACCGGGGGACATTGTTTTTTATTTTTAATAGAGGAATTGTCAACAACTGTGCCTGTGTTTTTCTTTTTTTTTTTTAACTTTAGTTGGTGAATAGGTAGGGGCACTATGTACCCCATACTCATTCACATAGGGGGGGCTGGGATTTGGTGGGCCCCTTGTTAAAGGGCGCTTCCAGATTCCGATAAGCCACCTGCCCACAGACCCCCACAACCACCGGCCAGGGTTGTTGGAAAGAGGACCTTGCCCCCCCAACCACGCATCGACACCCAACCCCCCCCCCCCCCCCCGAAGCACATTTGAAAGAATTCTTTTTAGAAATGTCAGTTTTGCTGCAGCAGGTTCTATACATGGTACAGATGTGTCACTTTACAGGGAGACCAAGGGGCCCCCCCAGGCACTAGATTGAAAGCAATTTTTCATTTTTTAGTGTTTCATTTTAGGCATTATTAAAATCACTGCTCCTATAAAAAAAGATTGTTTTTAAAAAAAAGGTTTGCATTGGAACATGTCCCCCAGGGCAGTACCTGGACCCCCATACCCCTTTTTATGGCCAATAACTTGCATATAAGCCTTCAAATTGGGCACTTTTGATTCTTCAAGTTTGGGTCCCATAGAGTTCAATGGGGTTCGCTGTTCCAGTCCAAACTTTTTGTGATGGTCAGCTGTTCTGGTGCGAACTGAACTGGTGGGTGTTTGGCCCATCTCTAGTTAGGATTCCTGTTTGGGGGGTCATGTTTTATTACCCCCCTCCTCCCAGAAGAAGATACACATGTATTCCAGAAGGATGGAGAAATAGAATAGAAAATTCGTACAGAATAGATGTGTACAGGAAAAGAGCACTCACCAATGAGGGAATCCACTGACAGCTCCAGGTCCAGTCCCTCCTTCTGTGCCATGTGATCCAGGTCTGGCCCCTCCTCCTGTGTCATGTGATCCAGGTCTGGCCCCTCCTCCTGTGTCATGTGATCCAGGTCTGGCCCCTCCTCCTGTGTCATGTGATCCAGGTCTGGCCCCTCCTCCTGTGTCATGTGATCCAGGTCTGGCCCCTCCTCCTGTGGCATGTGATCCAGGTCTGGTTCCTCCTCCTGTGTCATGTGATCCAGGTCTGGCCCCTCCTTCTGTGTCATGTCACAGTCTGCTTGAATGTGGAGCTTCTTCTCAGTTTCGGGGATGGTGCAGGATAATCCGCCAATGCTGGAATGACGAACCCATCACCGCCATCCAACCCGCTCAACCACACCCTGCAGGGAAATACACCGTTAGAGTTCACATAGCTTATCCACCCTGAACTGATATCACAATAAATGGAAAATGCTTGATAAACCCCCCCCCCCCCAACACCCACAAAAATGTCCTAGATCTCTGGGGAGCTCTGTACACCCGCTGTGCCCATTATGAGGGGTTCCCACCATCCCTGTGCTGAGTTCCTGGGTCTGCACACCCGCTGTGCCCATTATGAGGGGTTCTCACCATCCCTGTGCTGAGTTCCCGGGTCTGTACACCCGCTGTGCCCATTATGAGGGGTTCCCACCATCCCTGTGCTGAGTTCCTGGGTCTGCACACCCGCTGTGCCCATTATGAGGGGTTCCCACCATCCCTGTGCTGAGTTCCCAGGTCTGTACACCCACTGTGCCCAATATGAGGGGTTCCCACCATCCCTGTGCTGAGTTCCCGGGTCTGTACACCCGCTGTGCCCATTATGAGGGGTTCCCATCATCCCTGTGCTGAGTTCCTGGGTCTGTACACCCGCTGTGCCCATTATGAGGGGTTCCCCCCATCCCTGTGCTGAGTTCCCGGGTCTGTACACCCGCTGTGCCCATTATGAGGGGTTCCCATCATCCCTGTGCTGAGTTCCCGGGTCTGTACACCCGCTGTGCCCATTATGAGGGGTTCTCACCATCCCTGTGCTGAGTTCCCGGGTCTGTACACCCGCTGTGCCCATTATGAGGGGTTCCCATCATCCCTGTGCTGAGTTCCTGGGTCTGTACACCCCGCTGTGCCCATTATGAGGGGTTCTCACCATCTCTGTGCTGAGTTCCCGGGTCTGTACACCCGCTGTGCCCATTATGAGGGGTTCCCATCATCCCTGTGCTGAGTTCCCGGGTCTGTACACCCGCTGTGCCCATTATGAGGGGTTCTCACCATCCCTGTGCTGAGTTCCCGGGTCTGTACACCCGCTGTGCCCATTATGAGGGGTTCTCACCATCCCTGTGCTGAGTTCCCAGGTCTGTACACCCACTGTGCCCATTATGAGGGGTTCCCACCATCCCTGTGCTGAGTTCCCGGGTCTGTACACCCGCTGTGCCCATTATGAGGGGTTCCCATCATCCCTGTGCTGAGTTCCCGGGTCTGTACACCCACTGTGCCCATTATGAGGGGTTCCCACCATCCCTGTGCTGAGTTCCCGGGTCTGTACACCCGCTGTGCCCATTATGAGGGGTTCTCACCATCCCTGTGCTGAGTTCCCAGGTCTGTACACCCACTGTGCCCATTATGAGGGGTTCCCACCATCCCTGTGCTGAGTTCCCGGGTCTGTACACCCGCTGTGCCCATTATGAGAGGTTCCCACCATCCCTGTGCTGAGTTCCCAGGTCTGTACACCCACTGTGCCCATTATGAGGGGTTCCCACCATCCCTGTGCTGAGTTCCCGGGTCTGTACACCCGCTGTGCCCATTATGAGAGGTTCCCACCATCCCTGTGCTGAGTTCCCAGGTCTGTACACCCACTGTGCCCATTATGAGGGGTTCCCACCATCCCTGTGCTGAGTTCCCGGGTCTGTACACCCGCTGTGCCCATTATGAGGGGTTCTCACCATCCCTGTGCTGAGTTCCCGGGTCTGTACACCCGCTGTGCCCATTATGAGGGGTTCTCACCATCCCTGTGCTGAGTTCCCGGGTCTGTACACCCGCTGTGCCCATTATGAGGGGTTCCCACCATCCCTGTGCTGAGTTCCCGGGTCTGTACACCCGCTGTGCCCATTATGAGGGGTTCCCATCATCCCTGTGCTGAGTTCCCGGTCTGTACACCCGCTGTGCCCATTATGAGGGGTTCCCATCATCCCTGTGCTGAGTTCCCGGGTCTGTACACCAGCTGTGCCCATTATGAGGGGTTCCCATCATCCCTGTGCTGAGTTCCCGGGTCTGTACACCCGCTGTGCCCATTATGAGGGGTTCCCACCATCCCTGTGCTGAGTTCCCGGGTCTGTACACCCGCTGTGCCCATTATGAGGGGTTCCCACCATCCCTGTGCTGAGTTCCCAGGTCTGTACACCCACTGTGCCCATTATGAGGGGTTCCCACCATCCCTGTGCTGAGTTCCCGGGTCTGTACACCCGCTGTGCCCATTATGAGGGGTTCCCATCATCCCTGTGCTGAGTTCCCGGGTCTGTACACCCGCTGTGCCCATTATGAGGGGTTCTCACCATCCCTGTGCTGAGTTCCCGGGTCTGTACACCCGCTGTGCCCATTATGAGGGGTTCTCACCATCCCTGTGCTGAGTTCCCGGGTCTGTACACCCGCTGTGCCCATTATGAGGGGTTCCCACCATCCCTGTGCTGAGTTCCCGGGTCTGTACACCCGCTGTGCCCATTATGAGGGGTTCCCATCATCCCTGTGCTGAGTTCCCGGGTCTGTACACCCGCTGTGCCCATTATGAGGGGTTCCCATCATCCCTGTGCTGAGTTCCCGGGTCTGTACACCCGCTGTGCCCATTATGAGGGGTTCCCACCATCCCTGTGCTGAGTTCCCGGGTCTGTACACCCGCTGTGCCCATTATGAGGGGCTCTCACCATCCCTGTGCTGAGTTCCCGGGTCTGTACACCCGCTGTGCCCATTATGAGGAGTTCCCACCATCCCTGTGCTGAGTTCCCAGGTCTGTACACCTGCTGTGCCCATTATGAGGGGTTCTCACCATCCCTGTGCTGAGTTCCCGGGTCTGTACACCCGCTGTGCCCATTATGAGGGGTTCCCACCATCCCTGTGCTGAGTTCCCGGGTCTGTACACCCGCTGTGCCCATTATGAGGAGTTCCCACCATCCCTGTGCTGAGTTCCCGGGTCTGTACGCCCGCTGTGCCCATTATGAGGGGTTCCCACCATCCCTGTACTGAGTTCCCGGGTCTGTACACCCGCTGTGCCCATTATGAGGGGTTCCCACCATCCCTGTGCTGAGTTCCCGGGTCTGTACACCCGCTGTGCCCATTATGAGGGGTTCCCACCATCCCTGTGCTGAGTTCCTGGGTCTGTACGCCCGCTGTGCCCATTATGAGGGGTTCCCACCATCCCTGTACTGAGTTCCCGGGTCTGTACACCCGCTGTGCCCATTATGAGGGGTTCCCACCATCCCTGTGCTGAGTTCCCGGGTCTGTACACCCGCTGTGCCCATTATGAGGGGTTCTCACCATCCCTGTGCTGAGTTCCCGGGTCTGTACACCCGCTGTGCCCATTATGAGGGGTTCTCACCATCCCTGTGCTGAGTTCCCGGGTCTGTACACCCGCTGTGCCCATTATGAGGGGTTAATTTTGTTTATTGAAAAATCTTACAAACAACAACTTATATACAATAAAACCATAATAAATAAATAAAACATATTTACAAAATAATTGAATTTGATAATACAAAACAAGAACATTATAAATGGTACAAAACAAATTGCGCACAACACAATCCCTACAGGAAAGCCAGACTAAGGAACATCACCGTCACCATGCATGTAGCCTTTTATCAAAAATATATTTCATCTTGAAAATCTAGGGGAGTGAATCAAGAATACAAAGAAAAGCCGCACACCCCGAGATCAACAGGCAGCAGCTACAGAGTCCTGATATTCCTCCACGCCCTTATCCAGGCCTCCTGCTGCCACCTGCCTTTCTCAAGACCCTGAATCTTCCCAACCTCACCCAGAATGTCCTGCACCACTACTTCGACAGGGAGGATTTTACCCCGTAAGGATACCTGACACCGTGCACTCCACGTGAAATAACGGACTACCAGACTAACTAAAAAAAGTGTTTCCAAATCATAATCCCGACGAGTCTGGAATGCCCCATACACCCACTCTGCATAACTCATATGGGGGAGGAAGGGTATACTCAGAGCCCTCCCAACCCTCTTGTACACCTCTATATTAAAAGGGCATTGAAGTAGAAAGTGATCCATGGACTCCACCACTCCTCCACACTCCACTCTCGGGCAGCCCCGATCACTCATGGAAAGAAACTTCAAGTTGCCCTTCACATATAGTTTTCCTGATCCCTAAACTTCATTGGGATTCTCTCCAAATTAATCAATCGCAAACCCACCCCCAAAACTAGGCTTGGGCAATCCCTCAAGGCCAGTGGCTCGCAAAAAGCAGAGCTCATGATCCGCTTCTCAAGAAGTTTCCTTGGAAGAGATCTGACTTCTCCTGCTGTTACTTGCCACTGCCGAAGCATTTTCAAACACGGGGCAACATAAGCCGGGAGCTGTTCATGCTTGACCCTCAGGCTTTTCACTGGCCCACCATTTTCCCAGTCTCGCAGAAAGGGCCTAAACCAGGACTGGAAAATACCAACCCACCCAGGCGGTCTCTCTGCCAACATGTTACCAAGATTGTACTTCACAAACATCAGAGAGAAAAAGACTACAGGGTTGACCATCCCTAGACCACCCTCCCGCCTAGGAAGGTAAGTCACATTCCTTTTGACAAGGTTTATTCTGTTCCCCCATAACAGCTGGAAGAAACAACTATAGATCCTGGTATAGAGAGAAACTGGCAAGATGCAAACAAAACTGACATACAGAAAAATCGGAATCAGGTAAGTCTTGATCAGATCAACCTTTTCCCTCAAGGAAAGCTGCCAACCTTTCCAGCTTGCCACCTTGGCATCGGCATTCTCCAGCCTGTTCACCCAATTTGCATGACCATAGTCACCTGGGCCGAATTCAATGCCTAGAACTCGAATTTTTTGTTGGGGCTCCGGGAAGTCATCCGGGAGAACAAAGCTCTCCCCTTCCACACCCATCCAGAAAGCTTCACACTTGTCCTGGTTGACCTTTGAACCAGATGCCTCTGCATACTGCCCTATCACTGAGACCACCTCCTGCGCCTCCGCAGTCCCAGAGATAAAAACAGAAACATCATCAGCATAGGCCACAACCTTCAAAGGAGGCTCACCAGCGATGCCCAAAGGTACCCCACACAATGGTCCACTCTCTAGCCTTCTAATGAAGGGGTCGATTGCAAACACATATAGCAGAGGACTCAATGGACACCCCTGACGCACACCCGAGCCGACCGCAAAGGGCTGCCCAACCCAACCATTAACCAGAGGAAAGCTTTCAGCCCCTTTGTACAAAATCTTGAGCCAATCAATGAAACCCCCCTCCAGGCCATATTTGTCAAGAAGGAGCCACAAGTACTCATGATTAACCCCATCAAAGGCCTTAGCCTGATCCAATGTCAGCAAATATTTACCCCAACCAGCAGCCCTACAACGCTCCAAGGCCTCCCGGACAGCTAACACCGCTGAGAAAGTGCTTCTACCTTGGACCGAACAGTGCTGGTGGCGGGATAACAAACTGCCTGCAACTGGTGATAATCGCCAGAAGAAAATCTTTGCCAGTATCTATCGACATTAAGAAGGCTAATGGGGCGCCAATTCCCAATCATGGAAGGATCTTTACCCTTTGACAGAAGGATCACTGCAGATTGCCTCATGGAGGGAGGGAGAGAACCCTCATTCAAACAGCCATTAAACACCTCCGCAAGGTAGGGAGCCAGGATCGTCTTAAAACATTTATAGAACTCGGCTGTCAAACCATCTGGCCCTGGAGTTTTCTTGATGGCTAGTTTATCAATAGCCTGAATTACCTCATCTGCAGTGATTTCATCTGTCAAATTCATCAAAGGAACATTACTTTCCAGTCCTGGTGTAGAGTCCAAAAAACCCAACATCCTTGTCCGATCAAGGTTCCTTCCTCCCAGGAGATCGGCATAGTATGACCTGACAACCTCCAGGATCCCTGACCTAGACTTCGTCAGAGAGCCCGTACTGTCCCTCAGGCCATTGACCGTCTTAACTGCTACGCTCTGTTTACAGTTCTGGTAAGGGTCAGGCGAATGGTATTTCCCGTAATCCCTCTCCTGAACCAAAGAGGCGTGCCGGTCATATTGATGTCTCCTAAGGAGGAGCTTCACCTCAGAGATCGCCCCAGAATCTCCTCCATTCGAAACAAGGCGGTCAAGTTTCCTCCGCAAACGCTGGTAGGTGATATACTTATCTTGCTGCTTCTTTCTTCCTATGGACTTGAAAAGCCCAACAGTCCGCTGTGTAACAAGCTCCCACCATTCTGACTTGCTGTTGCAAAAGTCTAGGATCGTTACCTGTGCTTGAAAAAAATCCTCAAAGGATTGTCTTACTCTCTCGTCTTCCAGGAGGGCCGAATTCAATCTCCAGATACCCCTCCCCCTAGGTGGCATGTCTGGGGCATTCAGAGTCACAGATAGAATACAGTGATCAGAAAACTCCACTGCCCGACACACAGGTGCTGAAAAAGCGGAGTCTCCCTTTAAAAAAAACCTATCTATCCTACTCTGACTATTACCTCGCTGAAAAGTGAACCCCGTGCTGTCTGGGCAGCGCTTAATGTGCGCATCTACCAGACCTGCTTCCCTAACTATCGCATTAAGAAAAAGGGTGTCATAGCCCAGCTTATCTCTGAAACCTCTCCTGTCTTTAGACCTAGTAATGGTGTTGAAATCACCTACAAAGATAACCTGCTGGGCTGTAAAAAGAAAAGGCTTAATCTTTGTAAAGAGGCATTTCCTGTCCCACTTCGTCTGGGGACCATAGATGTTAATCAGGCGCAAGTCCTGCCCCTTCACAGAGACGTCTAAGACCATGCATCTCCCTATCTCTACCTCAATTACCCGCCGGCACGTTACCATACCAGAAAAAAGGACTGCAACTCCGCTATAAGGCTCGGCCGCAAGAGACCAAAATGAGGGACCACGTCTCCACTCCTTCTTTGCCAGATATATATCGGCCAGACTACTCAGATGGGTCTCTTGTAAAAACAAAATGTCAGCATCAAACTCGCTGAGCAAAAATAAAGCCATATGACGAGCACTTACTGATCTTAAGCTGGCAACATTAATGGTTGCCACTTTTAACGGAGTGGGAACTGCCATTAGGGTAGTTGAGGCAGCCGTTTCTTAGCCTGACTACTCCCTCTTCCTGGAGAACCAGCGCGCTTTGTTGCACCCTGGCACTCATCATCCATAGAGGATGCAGAACTGAATGAGTCCCATTCATCCTCATCATCATCATCATCATCATCATCATCATCAGACAGGACCTTAAACTTATTTTCTAAAGGCAAAAATTTAGGATTTAAGGTAACTGAACCCCCTTTTTTCCTTTTTTTGCCCCTCCTCCTCCTATCCTCCAACCACTCCATATCATCCTTAGACAAACCAGACTCAACAGCCTCGCCACCCCTATCCTCCCCTTCACCCCCCCCCCACTCCCCCTTCCCTTATCTACCACCAGGCCAGCCTCTCCACCATCCACCCCACTCCTCTGCACCCCACGATCCTCAATAGAAACCCTGCAGCGTCGGGGGAGGGGGGTTGGCACCACACCTGACGCACCTGCCTCAGCACCTCTTGCTGCCTCTGCAATTTTAGAAGACACAGACACAGAAGGATTGGACACATTTTTGGCAACCGATACCTTACCTACAGAAGACATGGGCACACTAGGTAAACGCACAGATTGGGGAGACACAGACACATTAGGTATTGGCACAGACTGGGGCACCACAGATTGGGGAGACACATTAGGTATTGGCACAGACTGGGGCACCACAGACTGGGGAGACACATTAGGTATTGACACAGACTCAGATGGACTCACAGGCACCCCAGCTGCTGAGCTCCGAGCATCTTCCATGTCCATGCGGAAGAACTCTCTCATGAGCTCAGGCTTGTTGTGCATTGCCTCAGGACACTGACTGTAAGGATGTCCCACTGCATTGCACAGATTGCACCTGATAATATTACAGTCTTTTGCCAAATGTCCTATACCCTGACACAGAGAGCACTTCATCACTGGACAGGAGGATGCGAGATGTCCTTTATCTCCACACTTATTGCAGAGCTTTGGCTGGCCTGGATAGAAGATGGTCAGCCTGTCCCTTCCCAGGAAAGCTGAGGATGGCAGATGCTGGACAACATTGTCAACAACCTTTAATTTTAGCTGCACAGACCATCCCCCCGTCCATATTCCCCGATCATCTACAATCTTTTTTAGGGGGCTCAGGACATCTCCATACCTCCTCAACCATACAGATAAATCCCCTTGCGGTATGGATTCATTGCGGACCAAAATTGTGACCATTTTAATGAGGGGCTGGCGTGAAACAAGCTTTGGGATGAGCCCTTTCCAGTCCGGCAGGCCCCTACACACGTGCTCATACTTCTCCCAAAATATGTCCAAAGACTCCGGACGGATAAAGGACAAATCATATTCATAGGAACCTGCCGGACTGATCAGGGCGAAGATATCTGTGGGTGTAAATCCCATCTGCAGGATTTTATCCACCACTGCCCTCCTATGTGGGGGGATTCCACCGCCTTCCCATTTTAATTGCACAACATTCCTCCTTTTAAACAGGGAGGAAGATAAAACATTTTCATGCTCCCTCCCTGCTTGCTCCCCCTTCCCAGATCCTGTAGCAGCAACACCAGCATAAGTTTTTCTTCCACCAGCAGCATTTGCAGTCCTGTCCTTAGACACAATCAAACCTGCTGGCAGAGAGTCTGAATCAGCTGGGATAGCAGTCTTCTGATTAGAGGCAGCACCCTCCCCCTCCCCCGAGCACATGGTCTCTTTTCTGGGATCAATCACAGTCATGGCTGCTGCAGACTCCTGGAAAGTTGTAGCACTACTGCACCCAGCATCTCCTCCACCATTCACAGGAACAGCCGCTGTGCCTGGTCCAGGCAAAGTCTCTGTATTGTCCATGGACCTCTCTGCAGACTGAAGCTGACAGTTATTAGCAGATGTTATTGCATGCTGTGTATTGTCTATGGGTCTGGGCTGACTGCCTGCAGCACTACAACCCTCAGCAAGCACATTGTCATTAAAGTTCACACCATCATCCTGCACACACACTGTACCTGCACCTTGTCTCTCCACAGGTCTTTCTTCCAGAGGGCTAGGAACGGCGTCCATCTTTTCCTCACCATCCTGTGAAGCCACACCTGGAGGGGATTCAAGTTTATTGATGAAATCCAGCATGGCAGAACCTTCAACCTCCTGCTCAGATGTTCCACATTGCTGGGGAGTGAAGGGGACAGAGGCCTCCACCATTGAGGGCTCAGCAGATGTCTGAGGTGTTGAAGAGCTGGGCTCATCCTCCGGGCCCACTTTCTCACTCTCTGCTGTCTGTAGCTGCATCTCCTCACTGGTCTCCTCACCCTCCATGCAGGAAGCGGCTCCTCTTCTCATTTGGCTGAATCTTTCTTCATTCTTATATTTTTCTTTAAATGCTCCACTATTCTCCTTCAGAGAACTCACCAGTTCTTTCTGCTTCCGCAGAGCTTGTTCCAGGTCTTTCAGCTCAGGCCTCAGAGCTGGTCTTTTCTTGCTGAACACTTTGGCACAAATCTGCTTTTTCTTTTTAAATTCATTTTTCAAAGCCACCAATTTCTCCTCTTCCTTCTCAATCCGCTTCAGCGTTTCAATAACCCTCCGTCTAAAGGCAGACAGGGACTCATCTTTCCTTGGGCCAGGCCCAGTGTCGTCCACAGGCTGAGGCCTATCCAGGGGGCCTCCACCAGGATCCTCCACAGGATCCTGCATCACTCCTGGGGCAGAGGAGCAACTCTAGCCCCTGGTCTCTGGAAGCACAGGAGCAAAGGAACCAGCAACCTCACACCTCGCTGTCAGGGAGAGGAATGACAGTTTCCCACCATCCCTGTGCTGAGTTCCCGGGTCTGTACACCCGCTGTGCCCATTATGAAGAGTTCCCACCATCCCTGTCCTGAGTTCCCGGGTCTGTACACCCGCTGTGCCCATTATGAAGAGTTCCCACCATCCCTGTCCTGAGTTCCCGGGTCTGTACACCCGCTGTGCCCATTATGAGGGGTTCTCACCATCCCTCTGCTGAGTTCCCGGGTCTGTACACCCGCTGTGCCCATTATGAGGGGTTCCCACCATCCCTGTGCTGAGTTCCCGGGTCTGTACACCCGCTGTGCCCATTATGAGGGGTTCCCACCATCCCTGTGCTGAGTTCCCGGGTCTGTACACCCGCTGTGCCCATTATGAGGGGTTCCCACCATCCCTGTGCTGAGTTCCCGGGTCTGTACACCCGCTGTGCCCATTATGAGGGGTTCTCACCATCCCTATGCTTAGTTCCCGGGTCTGTACACCCGCTGTGCCCATTATGAGGGGTTCTCACCATCCCTCTGCTGAGTTCCCGGGTCTGTACACCCGCTGTGCCCATTATGAGGGGTTCCCACCATCCCTGTGCTGAGTTCCCGGGTCTGTACACCCGCTGTGCCCATTATGAGGGGTTCTCACCATCCCTGTACTGAGTTCCCGGGTCTGTACACCCGCTGTGCCCATTATGAGGGGTTCCCACCATCCCTCTGCTGAGTTCCCGGGTCTGTACACCCGCTGTGCCCATTATGAGGGGTTCCCACCATCCCTGTGCTGAGTTCCCGGGTCTGTACACCCGCTGTGCCCATTATGAGGGGTTCCCCCCATTGCTGTGCTGAGTTCCCGGGTCTGTACACCCGCTGTGCCCATTATGAGGGGTTCCCCCCATTGCTGTGCTGAGTTCCCGGGTCTGTACACCCGCTGTGCCCATTATGAGGGGTTCCCACCATCCCTGTGCTGAGTTCCCGGGTCTGTACACCCGCTGTGCCCATTATGAGGGGTTCCCACCATCCCTGTGCTGAGTTCCCGGGTCTGTACACCCGCTGTGCCCATTATGAGGGGTTCTCACCATCCCTGTGCTGAGTTCCCGGGTCTGTACACCCGCTGTGCCCATTATGAGGGGTTCTCACCATCCCTGTGCTGAGTTCCTGGGTCTGTACACCCGCTGTGCCCATTATGAGGGGTTCCCACCATCCCTGTGCTGAGTTCCCGGGTCTGTACACCCGCTGTGCCCATTATGAGGGGTTCTCACCATCCCTGTGCTGAGTTCCTGGGTCTGTACACCCGCTGTGCCCATTATGAGGGGTTCCCACCATCCCTGTGCTGAGTTCCCAGGTCTGTACACCCGCTGTGCCCATTATGAGAGGTTCTCACCATCCCTGTGCTGAGTTCCCAGGTCTGTACACCCGCTGTGCCCATTATGAGGGGTTCTCACCATCCCTGTGCCGAGTTCCCGGGTCTGTACACCCGCTGTGCCCATTATGAGGGGTTCCCACCATCCCTGTGCTGAGTTCCCGGGTCTGTACACCCGCTGTGCCCATTATGAGGGGTTCTCACCATCCCTGTGCTGAGTTCCCGGGTCTGTACACCCGCTGTGCCCATTATGAGGGGTTCCCCCCATTGCTGTGCTGAGTTCCCGGGTCTGTACACCCGCTGTGCCCATTATGAGGGGTTCCCCCCATTGCTGTGCTGAGTTCCCGGGTCTGTACACCCGCTGTGCCCATTATGAGGGGTTCCCCCCATTGCTGTGCTGAATTCCCAGGTCTGTACACCCGCTGTGCCCATTATGAGGGGTTCCCACCATCCCTGTGCTGAGTTCCCGGGTCTGTACACCCGCTGTGCCCATTATGAGGGGTTCCCCCCATTGCTTTGCTGAGTTCCCGGGTCTGTACACCCGCTGTGCCCATTATGAGGGGTTCCCCCCATTGCTGTGCTGAGTTCCCAGGTCTGTACACCCGCTGTGCCCATTATGAGGGGTTCTCACCATCCCTGTGCCGAGTTCCCGGGTCTGTACACCCGCTGTGCCCATTATGAGGGGTTCCCCCCATCCCTGTGCTGAGTTCCCGGGTCTGTACACCCGCTGTGCCCATTATGAGGGGTTCTCACCATCCCTGTGCTGAGTTCCCGGGTCTGTACACCCGCTGTGCCCATTATGAGGGGTTCCCACCATCCCTGTGCTGAGTTCCCGGGTCTGTACACCCGCTGTGCCCATTATGAGGGGTTCCCACCATCCCTGTGCCGAGTTCCCGGGTCTGTACACCCGCTGTGCCCATTATGAGGGGTTCCCACCATCCCTGTGCTGAGTTCCCGGGTCTGTACACCCGCTGTGCCCATTATGAGGGGTTCCCACCATCCCTGTGCTGAGTTCCCGGGTCTGTACACCCGCTGTGCCCATTATGAGGGGTTCCCACCATCCCTGTGCTGAGTTCCCGGGTCTGCACACCCGCTGTGCCCATTATGAGGGGTTCCCACCATCCCTGTGCTGAGTTCCCGGGTCTGTACACCCGCTGTGCCCATTATGAGGGGTTCTCACCATCCCTGTGCCGAGTTCCCGGGTCTGTACACCCGCTGTGCCCATTATGAGGGGTTCCCACCATCCCTCTGCTGAGTTCCCGGGTCTGTATACCCGCTGTGCCCATTATGAGGAGTTCCCACCATCCCTGTGCTGAGTTCCCGGGTCTGTACACCCGCTGTGCCCATTATGAGGGGTTCTCACCATCCCTGTGCTGAGTTCCCGGGTCTGTACACCCGCTGTGCCCATTATGAGGGGTTCCCCCCATTGCTGTGCTGAGTTCCCGGGTCTGTACACCCGCTGTGCCCATTATGAGGGGTTCCCACCATCCCTGTGCTGAGTTCCCAGGTCTGTACACCCGCTGTGCCCATTATGAGGGGTTCCCCCCATTGCTGTGCTGAGTTCCCGGGTCTGTACACCCGCTGTGCCCATTATGAGGGGTTCCCCCCATTGCTGTGCTGAGTTCCCGGGTCTGTACACCCGCTGTGCCCATTATGAGGGGTTCCCCCCATTGCTGTGCTGAGTTCCCGGGTCTGTACACCCGCTGTGCCCATTATGAGGGGTTCTCACCATCCCTGTGCCGAGTTCCCGGGTCTGTACACCCGCTGTGCCCATTATGAGGGGTTCCCACCATCCCTGTGCCGAGTTCCCGGGTCTGTACACCCGCTGTGCCCATTATGAGGGGTTCCCACCATCCCTGTGCTGAGTTCCCGGGTCTGTACACCCGCTGTGCCCATTATGAGGGGTTCCCCCCATCCCTGTGCTGAGTTCCCGGGTCTGTACACCCGCTGTGCCCATTATGAGGGGTTCCCCCCATCCCTGTGCTGAGTTCCCGGGTCTGTACACCCGCTGTGCCCATTATGAGGGGTTCTCACCATCCCTGTGCTGAGTTCCCGGGTCTGTACACCCGCTGTGCCCATTATGAGGGGTTCTCACCATCCCTGTGCCGAGTTCCCGGGTCTGTACACCCGCTGTGCCCATTATGAGGGGTTCTCACCATCCCTGTGCTGAGTTCCCGGGTCTGTACACCCGCTGTGCCCATTATGAGGGGTTCCCACCATCCCTCTGCTGAGTTCCCGGGTCTGTACACCCGCTGTGCCCATTATGAGGGGTTCCCACCATCCCTCTGCTGAGTTCCCGGGTCTGTACACCCGCTGTGCCCATTATGAGGGGTTCTCACCATCCCTGTGCTTAGTTCCCGGGTCTGTACACCCGCTGTGCCCATTATGAGGGGTTCCCACCATCCCTCTGCTGAGTTCCCGGGTCTGTACACCCGCTGTGCCCATTATGAGGGGTTCCCACCATCCCTGTGCTGAGTTCCCGGGTCTGTACACCCGCTGTGCCCATTATGAGGGGTTCCCCCCATTGCTGTGCTGAGTTCCCGGGTCTGTACACCCGCTGTGCCCATTATGAGGGGTTCCCCCCATTGCTGTGCTGAGTTCCCGGGTCTGTACACCCGCTGTGACCATTATGAGGGGTTCCCACCATCCCTGTGCTGAGTTCCCGGGTCTGTACACCCGCTGTGCCCATTATGAGGGGTTCCCCCCATTGCTGTGCTGAGTTCCCGGGTCTGTATACCCGCTGTGCCCATTATGAGGGGTTCCCCCCATTGCTGTGCTGAGTTCCCGGGTCTGTATACCCGCTGTGCCCATTATGAGGGGTTCCCCCCATTGCTGTGCTGAGTTCCCGGGTCTGTATACCCGCTGTGCCCATTATGAGGGGTTCCCCCCATTGCTGTGCTGAGTTCCCGGGTCTGTATACCCGCTGTGCCCATTATGAGGGGTTCCCCCCATCCCTGTGCTGAGTTCCCGGGTCTGTACACCCGCTGTGCCCATTATGAGGGGTTCTCACCATCCCTGTGCTGAGTTCCCGGGTCTGTACACCCGCTGTGCCCATTATGAGGGGTTCTCACCATCCCTGTGCCGAGTTCCCGGGTCTGTACACCCGCTGTGCCCATTATGAGGGGTTCTCACCATCCCTGTGCTGAGTTCCCGGGTCTGTACACCCGCTGTGCCCATTATGAGGGGTTCCCACCATCCCTCTGCTGAGTTCCCGGGTCTGTACACCCGCTGTGCCCATTATGAGGGGTTCCCACCATCCCTCTGCTGAGTTCCCGGGTCTGTACACC
Organism: Lithobates septentrionalis; assembly: GCA_037952835.1. Lineage (NCBI taxonomy): Eukaryota > Metazoa > Chordata > Amphibia > Anura > Ranidae > Lithobates > Lithobates septentrionalis. Next base: position 92,743 of record JBBDGP010004484.1, read on the forward strand.
CGCTGTGCCCATTATGAGGGGTTCCCACCATCCCTCTGCTGAGTTCCCGGGTCTGTACACCCGCTGTGCCCATTATGAGGGGTTCCCACCATCCCTGTGCTGAGTTCCCGGGTCTGTACACCCGCTGTGCCCATTATGAGGGGTCCCCACCATCCCTGTGCTGAGTTCCCGGGTCTGTACACCCGCTGTGCCCATTATGAGGGGTTCTCACCATCCCTGTGCCGAGTTCCCGGGTCTGTACACCCGCTGTGCCCATTATGAGGGGTTCCCACCATCCCTGTGCTGAGTTCCCGGGTCTGTACACCCGCTGTGCCCATTATGAGGGGTTCTCACCATCCCTGTGCTGAGTTCCCGGGTCTGTACACCCGCTGTGCCCATTATGAGGGGTTCCCCCCATTGCTGTGCTGAGTTCCCAGGTCTGTACACCCGCTGTGCCCATTATGAGGGGTTCTCCCCATTGCTGTGCTGAGTTCCCGGGTCTGTACACCCGCTGTGCCCATTATGAGGGGTTCCCCCCATTGCTGTGCTGAGTTCCCGGGTCTGTACACCCGCTGTGCCCATTATGAGGGGTTCCCCCCATTGCTGTGCTGAGTTCCCGGGTCTGTACACCCGCTGTGCCCATTATGAGGGGTTCCCCCCATCCCTGTGCTGAGTTCCCGGGTCTGTACACCCGCTGTGCCCATTATGAGGGGTTCCCACCATCCCTGTGCTGAGTTCCCGGGTCTGTACACCCGCTGTGCCCATTATGAGGGGTTCCCCCCATCCCTGTGCTGAGTTCCCGGGTCTGTACACCCGCTGTGCCCATTATGAGGGGTTCTCACCATCCCTGTGCTGAGTTCCCGGGTCTGTACACCCGCTGTGCCCATTATGAGGGGTTCCCACATCCCTCTGCTGAGTTCCCGGGTCTGTACACCCGCTGTGCCCATTATGAGGGGTTCCCACCATCCCTGTGCCGAGTTCCCGGGTCTGTACACCCGCTGTGCCCATTATGAGGGGTTCCCCCCATTGCTGTGCTGAGTTCCCAGGTCTGTACACCCGCTGTGCCCATTATGAGGGGTTCCCACCATCCCTGTGCTGAGTTCCCGGGTCTGTACACCCGCTGTGCCCATTATGAGGGGTTCCCCCCATTGCTGTGCTGAGTTCCCGGGTCTGTACACCCGCTGTGCCCATTATGAGGGGTTCCCACCATCCCTGTGCTGAGTTCCCGGGTCTGTACACCCGCTGTGCCCATTATGAGGGGTTCCCACCATCCCTCTGCTGAGTTCCCGGGTCTGTACACCCGCTGTGCCCATTATGAGGGGTTCCCACCATCCCTGTGCCGAGTTCCCGGGTCTGTACACCCGCTGTGCCCATTATGAGGGGTTCTCACCATCCCTGTGCCGAGTTCCCGGGTCTGTACACCCGCTGTGCCCATTATGAGGGGTTCTCACCATCCCTGTGCCGAGTTCCCGGGTCTGTACACCCGCTGTGCCCATTATGAGGGGTTCCCACCATCCCTGTGCTGAGTTCCCGGGTCTGTACACCCGCTGTGCCCATTATGAGGGGTTCTCACCATCCCTGTGCCGAGTTCCCGGGTCTGTACACCCGCTGTGCCCATTATGAGGAGTTCCCACCATCCCTGTGCCAAGTTCCCGGGTCTGTACACCCGCTGTGCCCATTATGAGGGGCTCCCACCATCCCTGTGCCAAGTTCCCGGGTCTGTACACCCGCTGTGCCCATTATGAGGAGTTCCCACCATCCCTGTGCCAAGTTCCCGGGTCTGTACACCCGCTGTGCCCATTATGAGGGGTTCCCACCATCCCTGTGCTGAGTTCCCGGGTCTGTACACCCGCTGTGCCCATTATGAGGGGTTCCCCCCATTGCTGTGCTGAGTTCCCGGGTCTGTACACCCGCTGTGCCCATTATGAGGGGTTCTCACCATCCCTGTGCCGAGTTCCCGGGTCTGTACACCCGCTGTGCCCATTATGAGGGGTTCCCCCCATCCCTGTGCTGAGTTCCCGGGTCTGTACACCCGCTGTGCCCATTATGAGGGGTTCTCACCATCCCTGTGCTGAGTTCCTGGGTCTGTACACCCGCTGTGCCCATTATGAGGGGTTCCCACCATCCCTGTGCCGAGTTCCCGGGTCTGTACACCCGCTGTGCCTATTATGAGGGGTTCCCCCCATTGCTGTGCTGAGTTCCCGGGTCTGTACACCCGCTGTGCCCATTATGAGGGGTTCTCACCATCCCTGTGCCGAGTTCCCGGGTCTGTACACCCGCTGTGCCCATTATGAGGGGTTCCCACCATCCCTGTGCTGAGTTCCCGGGTCTGTACACCCGCTGTGCCCATTATGAGGGGTTCTCACCATCCCTGTGCCGAGTTCCCGGGTCTGTACACCCGCTGTGCCCATTATGAGGAGTTCCCACCATCCCTGTGCCAAGTTCCCGGGTCTGTACACCCGCTGTGCCCATTATGAGGGGCTCCCACCATCCCTGTGCCAAGTTCCCGGGTCTGTACACCCGCTGTGCCCATTATGAGGGGTCCCCACCATCCCTGTGCTGAGTTCCCGGGTCTGTACACCCGCTGTGCCCATTATGAGGGGTTCCCACCATCCCTGTGCTGAGTTCCCGGGTCTGTACACCCGCTGTGCCCATTATGAGGGGTTCCCACCATCCCTGTGCTGAGTTCCCGGGTCTGTACACCCGCTGTGCCCATTATGAGGGGTTCTCACCATCCCTGTGCCGAGTTCCCGGGTCTGTACACCCGCTGTGCCCATTATGAGGGGTTCCCCCCATTGCTGTGCTGAGTTCCCGGGTCTGTACACCCGCTGTGCCCATTATGAGGGGTTCCCACCATCCCTGTGCTGAGTTCCCGGGTCTGTACACCCGCTGTGCCCATTATGAGGGGTTCCCCCCATTGCTGTGCTGAGTTCCCGGGTCTGTACACCCGCTGTGCCCATTATGAGGGGTTCCCACCATCCCTGTGCTGAGTTCCCAGGTCTGTACACCCGCTGTGCCCATTATGAGGGGTTCCCCCCATTGCTGTGCTGAGTTCCCAGGTCTGTACACCCGCTGTGCCCATTATGAGGGGTTCCCACCATCCCTGTGCTGAGTTCCCGGGTCTGTACACCCGCTGTGCCCATTATGAGGGGTTCTCACCATCCCTGTGCTGAGTTCCCGGGTCTGTACACCCGCTGTGCCCATTATGAGGGGTTCTCACCATCCCTGTGCTTAGTTCCCGGGTCTGTACACCCGCTGTGCCCATTATGAGGGGTTCCCACCATCCCTGTGCTGAGTTCCCGGGTCTGTACACCCGCTGTGCCCATTATGAGGGGTTCTCACCATCCCTGTACTGAGTTCCCGGGTCTGTACACCCGCTGTGCCCATTATGAGGGGCTGAGTTCCCGGGTCTGTACACCCGCTGTGCCCATTATGAGAGGTTCTCACCATCCCTGTGCTGAGTTCCCGGGTCTGTACACCCGCTGTGCCCATTATGAGGGGTTCCCCCCATCCCTGTGCTGAGTTCCCAGGTCTGTACACCCGCTGTGCCCATTATGAGGGGTTCTCACCATCCCTGTGCCGAGTTCCCGGGTCTGTACACCCGCTGTGCCCATTATGAGGGGTTCCCACCATCCCTGTGCTGAGTTCCCGGGTCTGTACACCCGCTGTGCCCATTATGAGGGGTCCCCACCATCCCTGTGCTGAGTTCCCGGGTCTGTACACCCGCTGTGCCCATTATGAGGGGTTCCCCCCATTGCTTTGCTGAGTTCCCGGGTCTGTACACCCGCTGTGCCCATTATGAGGGGTTCCCCCCATTGCTGTGCTGAGTTCCCAGGTCTGTACACCCGCTGTACCCATTATGAGGGGTTCTCACCATCCCTGTGCCGAGTTCCCGGGTCTGTACACCCGCTGTGCCCATTATGAGGGGTTCCCACCATCCCTGTGCTGAGTTCCCGGGTCTGTACACCCGCTGTGCCCATTATGAGGGGTTCCCACCATCCCTGTGCCGAGTTCCCGGGTCTGTACACCCGCTGTGCCCATTATGAGGAGTTCCCACCATCCCTGTGCCGAGTTCCCGGGTCTGTACACCCGCTGTGCCCATTATGAGGGGTCCCCACCATCCCTGTGCTGAGTTCCCGGGTCTGTACACCCGCTGTGCCCATTATGAGGAGTTCCCACCATCCCTGTGCTGAGTTCCCGGGTCTTTACACCCGCTGTGCCCATTATGAGGGGTTCCCACCATCCCTGTGCTGAGTTCCCAGGTCTGTACACCCGCTGTGCCCATTATGAGGGGTTCCCCCCATTGCTGTGCTGAGTTCCCGGGTCTGTACACCCGCTGTGCCCATTATGAGGGGTTCCCACCATCCCTGTGCTGAGTTCCCGGGTCTGTACACCCGCTGTGCCCATTATGAGGGGTTCTCACCATCCCTGTGCCGAGTTCCCGGGTCTGTACACCCGCTGTGCCCATTATGAGGGGTTCTCACCATCCCTGTGCTGAGTTCCCGGGTCTGTACACCCGCTGTGCCCATTATGAGGGGTTCTCACCATCCCTGTGCTGAGTTCCCAGGTCTGTACACCCGCTGTGCCCATTATGAGAGGTTCCCACCATCCCTGTGCTGAGTTCCCGGGTCTGTACACCCGCTGTGCCCATTATGAGGGGTTCCCACCATCCCTGTGCTGAGTTCCCGGGTCTGTACACCCGCTGTGCCCATTATGAGGGGTTCTCACCATCCCTGTGCCGAGTTCCCGGGTCTGTACACCCGCTGTGCCCATTATGAGGAGTTCCCACCATCCCTGTGCCAAGTTCCCGGGTCTGTACACCCGCTGTGCCCATTATGAGGGGCTCCCACCATCCCTGTGCCAAGTTCCCGGGTCTGTACACCCGCTGTGCCCATTATGAGGAGTTCCCACCATCCCTGTGCCAAGTTCCCGGGTCTGTACACCCGCTGTGCCCATTATGAGGGGTTCCCACCATCCCTGTGCCAAGTTCCCGGGTCTGTACACCCGCTGTGCCCATTATGAGGGGTCCCCACCATCCCTGTGCTGAGTTCCCGGGTCTGTACACCCGCTGTGCCCATTATGAGAGGTTCTCACCATCCCTGTGCCGAGTTCCCGGGTCTGTACACCCGCTGTGCCCATTATGAGGGGTTCCCCCCATCCCTGTGCTGAGTTCCCGGGTCTGTACACCCGCTGTGCCCATTATGAGGGGTTCTCACCATCCCTGTGCTGAGTTCCCGGGTCTGTACACCCGCTGTGCCCATTATGAGGGGTTCCCACCATCCCTGTGCCGAGTTCCCGGGTCTGTACACCCGCTGTGCCCATTATGAGGGGTTCCCACCATCCCTGTGCTGAGTTCCCGGGTCTGTACACCCGCTGTGCCCATTATGAGGGGTTCCCACCATCCCTGTGCTGAGTTCCCGGGTCTGTACACCCGCTGTGCCCATTATGAGGGGTTCCCCCCATTGCTGTGCTGAGTTCCCGGGTCTGTACACCCGCTGTGCCCATTATGAGGGGTTCTCACCATCCCTGTGCTGAGTTCCCGGGTCTGTACACCCGCTGTGCCCATTATGAGGGGTTCCCACCATCCCTGTGCTGAGTTCCCGGGTCTGTACACCCGCTGTGCCCATTATGAGGGGTTCCCACCATCCCTGTGCTGAGTTCCCAGGTCTGTACACCCGCTGTGCCCATTATGAGGGGTTCCCCCCATTGCTGTGCTGAGTTCCCGGGTCTGTACACCCGCTGTGCCCATTATGAGGGGTTCCCACCATCCCTGTGCTGAGTTCCCGGGTCTGTACACCCGCTGTGCCCATTATGAGGGGTTCTCACCATCCCTGTGCCGAGTTCCCGGGTCTGTACACCCGCTGTGCCCATTATGAGGGGTTCTCACCATCCCTGTGCTGAGTTCCCGGGTCTGTACACCCGCTGTGCCCATTATGAGGGGTTCTCACCATCCCTGTGCTGAGTTCCCAGGTCTGTACACCCGCTGTGCCCATTATGAGAGGTTCCCACCATCCCTGTGCTGAGTTCCCGGGTCTGTACACCCGCTGTGCCCATTATGAGGGGTTCCCACCATCCCTGTGCTGAGTTCCCGGGTCTGTACACCCGCTGTGCCCATTATGAGGAGTTCCCACCATCCCTGTGCCAAGTTCCCGGGTCTGTACACCCGCTGTGCCCATTATGAGGGGCTCCCACCATCCCTGTGCCAAGTTCCCGGGTCTGTACACCCGCTGTGCCCATTATGAGGAGTTCCCACCATCCCTGTGCCAAGTTCCCGGGTCTGTACACCCGCTGTGCCCATTATGAGGGGTTCCCACCATCCCTGTGCTGAGTTCCCGGGTCTGTACACCCGCTGTGCCCATTATGAGGGGTTCCCCCCATTGCTGTGCTGAGTTCCCGGGTCTGTACACCCGCTGTGCCCATTATGAGGGGTTCTCACCATCCCTGTGCCGAGTTCCCGGGTCTGTACACCCGCTGTGCCCATTATGAGGGGTTCCCCCCATCCCTGTGCTGAGTTCCCGGGTCTGTACACCCGCTGTGCCCATTATGAGGGGTTCTCACCATCCCTGTGCTGAGTTCCCGGGTCTGTACACCCGCTGTGCCCATTATGAGGGGTTCCCACCATCCCTGTGCCGAGTTCCCGGGTCTGTACACCCGCTGTGCCCATTATGAGGGGTTCCCCCCATTGCTGTGCTGAGTTCCCAGGTCTGTACACCCGCTGTGCCCATTATGAGGGGTTCCCACCATCCCTGTGCTGAGTTCCCGGGTCTGTACACCCGCTGTGCCCATTATGAGGGGTTCCCCCCATTGCTGTGCTGAGTTCCCGGGTCTGTACACCCGCTGTGCCCATTATGAGGGGTTCTCACCATCCCTGTGCTGAGTTCCCGGGTCTGTACACCCGCTGTGCCCATTATGAGGGGTTCTCACCATCCCTGTGCCGAGTTCCCGGGTCTGTACACCCGCTGTGCCCATTATGAGGAGTTCCCACCATCCCTGTGCCGAGTTCCCGGGTCTGTACACCCGCTGTGCCCATTATGAGGGGTTCCCACCATCCCTGTGCTGAGTTCCCGGGTCTGTACACCCGCTGTGCCCATTATGAGGGGTTCTCACCATCCCTGTGCCGAGTTCCCGGGTCTGTACACCCGCTGTGCCCATTATGAGGAGTTCCCACCATCCCTGTGCCAAGTTCCCGGGTCTGTACACCCGCTGTGCCCATTATGAGGGGCTCCCACCATCCCTGTGCCAAGTTCCCGGGTCTGTACACCCGCTGTGCCCATTATGAGGGGTCCCCACCATCCCTGTGCTGAGTTCCCGGGTCTGTACACCCGCTGTGCCCATTATGAGGGGCTCCCACCATCCCTGTGCTGAGTTCCCAGGTCTGTACACCCGCTGTGCCCATTATGAGGGGTTCCCACCATCCCTGTGCTGAGTTCCCAGGTCTGTACACCCGCTGTGCCCATTATGAGGGGTTCCCACCATCCCTGTGCTGAGTTCCCGGGTCTGTACACCCGCTGTGCCCATTATGAGGGGTTCCCACCATCCCTGTGCTGAGTTCCCGGGTCTGTACACCCGCTGTGCCCATTATGAGGGGTTCTCACCATCCCTGTGCCGAGTTCCCGGGTCTGTACACCCGCTGTGCCCATTATGAGGGGTTCCCCCCATTGCTGTGCTGAGTTCCCGGGTCTGTACACCCGCTGTGCCCATTATGAGGGGTTCCCACCATCCCTGTGCTGAGTTCCCGGGTCTGTACACCCGCTGTGCCCATTATGAGGGGTTCCCCCCATTGCTGTGCTGAGTTCCCGGGTCTGTACACCCGCTGTGCCCATTATGAGGGGTTCCCACCATCCCTGTGCTGAGTTCCCAGGTCTGTACACCCGCTGTGCCCATTATGAGGGGTTCCCCCCATTGCTGTGCTGAGTTCCCAGGTCTGTACACCCGCTGTGCCCATTATGAGGGGTTCCCACCATCCCTCTGCTGAGTTCCCGGGTCTGTACACCCGCTGTGCCCATTATGAGGGGTTCCCACCATCCCTCTGCTGAGTTCCCGGGTCTGTACACCCGCTGTGCCCATTATGAGGGGTTCTCACCATCCCTGTGCTTAGTTCCCGGGTCTGTACACCCGCTGTGCCCATTATGAGGGGTTCCCACCATCCCTGTGCTTAGTTCCCGGGTCTGTACACCCGCTGTGCCCATTATGAGGGGTTCTCACCATCCCTGTACTGAGTTCCCGGGTCTGTACACCCGCTGTGCCCATTATGAGGGGTTCCCACCATCCCTCTGCTGAGTTCCCGGGTCTGTACACCCGCTGTGCCCATTATGAGAGGTTCTCACCATCCCTGTGCTGAGTTCCCGGGTCTGTACACCCGCTGTGCCCATTATGAGGGGTTCCCCCCATCCCTGTGCTGAGTTCCCAGGTCTGTACACCCGCTGTGCCCATTATGAGGGGTTCTCACCATCCCTGTGCCGAGTTCCCGGGTCTGTACACCCGCTGTGCCCATTATGAGGGGTTCCCACCATCCCTGTGCTGAGTTCCCGGGTCTGTACACCCGCTGTGCCCATTATGAGGGGTCCCCACCATCCCTGTGCTGAGTTCCCGGGTCTGTACACCCGCTGTGCCCATTATGAGGGGTTCCCCCCATCCCTGTGCTGAGTTCCCGGGTCTGTACACCCGCTGTGCCCATTATGAGGGGTTCCCCCCATTGCTGTGCTGAGTTCCCAGGTCTGTACACCCGCTGTACCCATTATGAGGGGTTCCCACCATCCCTGTGCTGAGTTCCCGGGTCTGTACACCCGCTGTGCCCATTATGAGGGGTTCCCACCATCCCTGTGCTGAGTTCCCGGGTCTGTACACCCGCTGTGCCCATTATGAGGGGTTCCCACCATCCCTGTGCCGAGTTCCCGGGTCTGTACACCCGCTGTGCCCATTATGAGGAGTTCCCACCATCCCTGTGCCGAGTTCCCGGGTCTGTACACCCGCTGTGCCCATTATGAGGGGTCCCCACCATCCCTGTGCTGAGTTCCCGGGTCTGTACACCCGCTGTGCCCATTATGAGGAGTTCCCACCATCCCTGTGCTGAGTTCCCGGGTCTATACACCCGCTGTGCCCATTATGAGGGGTTCTCACCATCCCTGTGCTGAGTTCCCGGGTCTGTACACCCGCTGTGCCCATTATGAGGGGTTCTCACCATCCCTGTGCTGAGTTCCCGGGTCTGTACACCCGCTGTGCCCATTATGAGGGGTTCTCACCATCCCTGTGCTGAGTTCCCGGGTCTGTACACCCGCTGTGCCCATTATGAGGGGTTCTCACCATCCCTGTGCTGAGTTCCCGGGTCTGTACACCCGCTGTGCCCATTATGAGGGGTCCCCACCATCCCTGTGCTGAGTTCCCGGGTCTGTACACCCGCTGTGCCCATTATGAGGGGTCCCCACCATCCCTGTGCTGAGTTCCCGGGTCTGTACACCCGCTGTGCCCATTATGAGGGGTTCTCACCATCCCTGTGCCGAGTTCCCGGGTCTGTACACCCGCTGTGCCCATTATGAGGGGTTCCCCCCATCCCTGTGCTGAGTTCCCGGGTCTGTACACCCGCTGTGCCCATTATGAGGGGTTCTCACCATCCCTGTGCTGAGTTCCCGGGTCTGTACACCCGCTGTGCCCATTATGAGGGGTTCCCACCATCCCTGTGCCGAGTTCCCGGGTCTGTACACCCGCTGTGCCCATTATGAGGGGTTCCCCCCATTGCTGTGCTGAGTTCCCAGGTCTGTACACCCGCTGTGCCCATTATGAGGGGTTCCCACCATCCCTGTGCTGAGTTCCCGGGTCTGTACACCCGCTGTGCCCATTATGAGGGGTTCCCCCCATTGCTGTGCTGAGTTCCCAGGTCTGTACACCCGCTGTGCCCATTATGAGGGGTTCCCACCATCCCTGTGCTGAGTTCCCGGATCTGTACACCCGCTGTGCCCATTATGAGGGGTTCCCCCCATTGCTGTGCTGAGTTCCCGGGTCTGTACACCCGCTGTGCCCATTATGAGGGGTTCTCACCATCCCTGTGCCGAGTTCCCGGGTCTGTACACCCGCTGTGCCCATTATGAGGGGTTCCCACCATCCCTGTGCTGAGTTCCCGGGTCTGTACACCCGCTGTGCCCATTATGAGGGGTTCTCACCATCCCTGTGCCGAGTTCCCGGGTCTGTACACCCGCTGTGCCCATTATGAGGGGTTCCCACCATCCCTGTGCTGAGTTCCCGGGTCTGTACACCCGCTGTGCCCATTATGAGGGGTTCCCACCATCCCTGTGCTGAGTTCCCGGGTCTGTACACCTGCTGTGCCCATTATGAGGGGTTCCCACCATCCCTGTGCTGAGTTCCCGGGTCTGTACACCCGCTGTGCCCATTATGAGGGGTTCCCACCATCCCTGTGCTGAGTTCCCGGGTCTGTACACCCGCTGTGCCCATTATGAGGGGTTCCCCCCATTGCTGTGCTGAGTTCCCAGGTCTGTACACCCGCTGTGCCCATTATGAGGGGTCCCCACCATCCCTGTGCTGAGTTCCCGGGTCTGTACACCCGCTGTGCCCATTATGAGGAGTTCCCACCATCCCTGTGCTGAGTTCCCGGGTCTGTACACCCGCTGTGCCCATTATGAGGGGTTCTCACCATCCCTGTGCTGAGTTCCCGGGTCTGTACACCCGCTGTGCCCATTATGAGGAGTTCCCACCATCCCTGTGCTGAGTTCCCGGGTCTGTACACCCGCTGTGCCCATTATGAGGGGTTCCCACCATCCCTGTGCTGAGTTCCCAGGTCTGTACACCCGCTGTGCCCATTATGAGGGGTTCCCCCCATTGCTGTGCTGAGTTCCCGGGTCTGTACACCCGCTGTGCCCATTATGAGGGGTTCCCCCCATTGCTGTGCTGAGTTCCCGGGTCTGTACACCCGCTGTGCCCATTATGAGGGGTTCCCACCATCCCTGTGCTGAGTTCCCGGGTCTGTACACCCGCTGTGCCCATTATGAGGGGTTCTCACCATCCCTGTGCTGAGTTCCCGGGTCTGTACACCCGCTGTGCCCATTATGAGGGGTTCTCACCATCCCTGTGCTGAGTTCCCGGGTCTGTACACCCGCTGTGCCCATTATGAGGGGTTCCCACATCCCTGTGCCGAGTTCCCGGGTCTGTACACCCGCTGTGCCCATTATGAGGGGTTCTCACCATCCCTGTGCTGAGTTCCCAGGTCTGTACACCCGCTGTGCCCATTATGAGAGGTTCCCACCATCCCTGTGCTGAGTTCCCGGGTCTGTACACCCGCTGTGCCCATTATGAGGGGTTCCCACCATCCCTGTGCTGAGTTCCCGGGTCTGTACACCCGCTGTGCCCATTATGAGGGGTTCTCACCATCCCTGTGCCGAGTTCCCGGGTCTGTACACCCGCTGTGCCCATTATGAGGGGTTCTCACCATCCCTGTGCTGAGTTCCCGGGTCTGTACACCCGCTGTGCCCATTATGAGAGGTTCCCACCATCCCTGTGCTGAGTTCCCGGGTCTGTACACCCGCTGTGCCCATTATGAGAGGTTCCCACCATCCCTGTGCTGAGTTCCCGGGTCTGTACACCCGCTGTGCCCATTATGAGAGGTTCCCACCATCCCTGTGCTGAGTTCCCGGGTCTGTACACCCGCTGTGCCCATTATGAGGGGTTCCCACCATCCCTGTGCTGAGTTCCCGGGTCTGTACACCCGCTGTGCCCATTATGAGGGGTTCTCACCATCCCTGTGCTGAGTTCCCGGGTCTGTACACCCGCTGTGCCCATTATGAGGGGTTCCCACCATCCCTGTGCTGAGTTCCCGGGTCTGTACACCCGCTGTGCCCATTATGAGAGGTTCCCACCATCCCTGTGCTGAGTTCCCGGGTCTGTACACCCGCTGTGCCCATTATGAGGGGTTCCCACCATCCCTGTGCTGAGTTCCCGGGTCTGTACACCCGCTGTGCCCATTATGAGAGGTTCCCACCATCCCTGTGCTGAGTTCCCGGGTCTGTACACCCGCTGTGCCCATTATGAGGGGTTCTCACCATCCCTGTGCTGAGTTCCCGGGTCTGTACACCCGCTGTGCCCATTATGAGGGGTTCCCACCATCCCTGTGCTGAGTTCCCGGGTCTGTACACCCGCTGTGCCCATTATGAGGGGTTCTCACCATCCCTGTGCTGAGTTCCCGGGTCTGTACACCCGCTGTGCCCATTATGAGGGGTTCTCACCATCCCTGTGCTGAGTTCCCGGGTCTGTACACCCGCTGTGCCCATTATGAGGGGTTCCCACCATCCCTGTGCTGAGTTCCCGGGTCTGTACACCCGCTGTGCCCATTATGAGGGGTTCTCACCATCCCTGTGCTGAGTTCCCGGGTCTGTATACCCGCTGTGCCCATTATGAGGGGTTCTCACCATCCCTGTGCTGAGTTCCCGGGTCTGTATACCCGCTGTGCCCATTATGAGGGGTTCTCACCATCCCTGTGCCGAGTTCCCGGGTCTGTACACCCGCTGTGCCCATTATGAGGGGTTCTCACCATCCCTGTGCTGAGTTCCCGGGTCTGTACACCCGCTGTGCCCATTATGAGGGGTTCCCACCATCCCTGTGCTGAGTTCCCGGGTCTGTACACCCGCTGTGCCCATTATGAGGGGTTCCCACCATCCCTGTGCTGAGTTCCCGGGTCTGTACACCCGCTGTGCCCATTATGAGGGGTTCTCACCATCCCTGTGCCGAGTTCCCGGGTCTGTACACCCGCTGTGCCCATTATGAGGGGTTCTCACCAACCCTGTGCCGAGTTCCCGGGTCTGTATACCCGCTGTGCCCATTATGAGGGGTTCCCACCATCCCTGTGCTGAGTTCCCGGGTCTGTACACCCGCTGTGCCCATTATGAGAGGTTCTCACCATCCCTGTGCTGAGTTCCCGGGTCTGTACACCCGCTGTGCCCATTATGAGGGGTTCTCACCATCCCTGTGCTGAGTTCCCGGGTCTGTACACCCGCTGTGCCCATTATGAGGGGTTCTCACCATCCCTGTGCTGAGTTCCCGGGTCTGTACACCCGCTGTGCCCATTATGAGGGGTTCCCACCATCCCTGTGCTGAGTTCCCGGGTCTGTACACCCGCTGTGCCCATTATGAGAGGTTCTCACCATCCCTGTGCTGAGTTCCCGGGTCTGTACACCCGCTGTGCCCATTATGAGGGGTTCTCACCATCCCTGTGCTGAGTTCCCGGGTCTGTACACCCGCTGTGCCCATTATGAGGGGTTCTCACCATCCCTGTGCTGAGTTCCCGGGTCTGTACACCCGCTGTGCCCATTATGAGGGGTTCCCACCATCCCTGTGCCGAGTTCCCGGGTCTGTACACCCGCTGTGCCCATTATGAGGGGTTCCCCCCATCCCTGTGCTGAGTTCCCGGGTCTGTACACCCGCTGTGCCCATTATGAGGGGTTCTCACCATCCCTGTGCTGAGTTCCCATGTCTGTACACCCGCTGTGCCCATTATGAGGGGTTCCCACCATCCCTGTGCTGAGTTCCCGGGTCTGTACACCCGCTGTGCCCATTATGAGGGGTTCCCACCATCCCTGTGCTGAGTTCCCGGGTCTGTACACCCGCTGTGCCCATTATGAGGGGTTCCCACCATCCCTGTGCTGAGTTCCCGGGTCTGTACACCCGCTGTGCCCATTATGAGGGGTTCTCACCATCCCTGTGCCGAGTTCCCGGGTCTGTACACCCGCTGTGCCCATTATGAGGGGTTCCCCCCATCCCTGTGCTGAGTTCCCGGGTCTGTACACCCGCTGTGCCCATTATGAGGGGTTCTCACCATCCCTGTGCTGAGTTCCCGGGTCTGTACACCCGCTGTGCCCATTATGAGGGGTTCCCACCATCCCTGTGCTGAGTTCCCGGGTCTGTACACCCGCTGTGCCCATTATGAGGGGTTCCCCCCATTGCTGTGCTGAGTTCCCAGGTCTGTACACCCGCTGTACCCATTATGAGGGGTTCTCACCATCCCTGTGCCGAGTTCCCGGGTCTGTACACCCGCTGTGCCCATTATGAGGGGTTCCCACCATCCCTGTGCTGAGTTCCCGGGTCTGTACACCCGCTGTGCCCATTATGAGGGGTTCCCACCATCCCTGTGCCGAGTTCCCGGGTCTGTACACCCGCTGTGCCCATTATGAGGGGTCCCCACCATCCCTGTGCTGAGTTCCCGGGTCTGTACACCCGCTGTGCCCATTATGAGGAGTTCCCACCATCCCTGTGCTGAGTTCCCGGGTCTGTACACCCGCTGTGCCCATTATGAGGGGTTCCCCCCATTGCTGTGCTGAGTTCCCGGGTCTGTACACCCGCTGTGCCCATTATGAGGGGTTCCCCCCATTGCTGTGCTGAGTTCCCAGGTCTGTACACCCGCTGTGCCCATTATGAGGGGTTCCCACCATCCCTGTGCTGAGTTCCCAGGTCTGTACACCCGCTGTGCCCATTATGAGGGGTTCCCCCCATTGCTGTGCTGAGTTCCCGGGTCTGTACACCCGCTGTGCCCATTATGAGGGGTTCCCCCCATTGCTGTGCTGAGTTCCCGGGTCTGTACACCCGCTGTGCCCATTATGAGGGGTTCCCACCATCCCTGTGCTGAGTTCCCGGGTCTGTACACCCGCTGTGCCCATTATGAGGGGTTCCCACCATCCCTGTGCTGAGTTCCCGGGTCTGTACACCCGCTGTGCCCATTATGAGGGGTTCTCACCATCCCTGTGCTGAGTTCCCGGGTCTGTACACCCGCTGTGCCCATTATGAGGGGTTCCCACCATCCCTGTGCCGAGTTCCCGGGTCTGTACACCCGCTGTGCCCATTATGAGGGGTTCTCACCATCCCTGTGCTGAGTTCCCGGGTCTGTACACCCGCTGTGCCCATTATGAGGGGTTCCCACATCCCTGTGCCGAGTTCCCGGGTCTGTACACCCGCTGTGCCCATTATGAGGGGTTCTCACCATCCCTGTGCTGAGTTCCCGGGTCTGTACACCCGCTGTGCCCATTATGAGGGGTTCCCACCATCCCTGTGCTGAGTTCCCGGGTCTGTACACCCGCTGTGCCCATTATGAGAGGTTCCCACCATCCCTGTGCTGAGTTCCCGGGTCTGTACACCCGCTGTGCCCATTATGAGGGGTTCCCACCATCCCTGTGCTGAGTTCCCGGGTCTGTACACCCGCTGTGCCCATTATGAGGGGTTCCCACCATCCCTGTGCTGAGTTCCCGGGTCTGTACACCCGCTGTGCCCATTATGAGGGGTCCCCACCATCCCTGTGCTGAGTTCCCGGGTCTGTACACCCGCTGTGCCCATTATGAGGAGTTCCCACCATCCCTGTGCTGAGTTCCCGGGTCTGTACACCCGCTGTGCCCATTATGAGAGGTTCCCACCATCCCTGTGCTGAGTTCCCGGGTCTGTACACCCGCTGTGCCCATTATGAGGGGTTCCCACCATCCCTGTGCTGAGTTCCCGGGTCTGTACACCCGCTGTGCCCATTATGAGAGGTTCCCACCATCCCTGTGCTGAGTTCCCGGGTCTGTACACCCGCTGTGCCCATTATGAGGGGTTCCCACCATCCCTGTGCTGAGTTCCCGGGTCTGTACACCCGCTGTGCCCATTATGAGGGGTTCTCACCATCCCTGTGCTGAGTTCCCGGGTCTGTACACCCGCTGTGCCCATTATGAGGGGTTCTCACCATCCCTGTGCTGAGTTCCCGGGTCTGTACACCAGCTGTGCCCATTATGAGGGGTTCTCACCATCCCTGTGCCGAGTTCCCGGGTCTGTACACCCGCTGTGCCCATTATGAGGGGTTCTCACCATCCCTGTGCTGAGTTCCCGGGTCTGTATACCCGCTGTGCCCATTATGAGGGGTTCTCACCATCCCTGTGCTGAGTTCCCGGGTCTGTATACCCGCTGTGCCCATTATGAGGGGTTCTCACCATCCCTGTGCCGAGTTCCCGGGTCTGTACACCCGCTGTGCCCATTATGAGGGGTTCTCACCATCCCTGTGCTGAGTTCCCGGGTCTGTACACCCGCTGTGCCCATTATGAGGGGTTCCCACCATCCCTGTGCTGAGTTCCCGGGTCTGTACACCCGCTGTGCCCATTATGAGGGGTTCCCACCATCCCTGTGCTGAGTTCCCGGGTCTGTACACCCGCTGTGCCCATTATGAGGGGTTCCCACCATCCCTGTGCTGAGTTCCCGGGTCTGTACACCCGCTGTGCCCATTATGAGGGGTTCCCCCCATTGCTTTGCTGAGTTCCCGGGTCTGTACACCCGCTGTGCCCATTATGAGGGGTTCCCACCATCCCTGTGCTGAGTTCCCGGGTCTGTACACCCGCTGTGCCCATTATGAGGGGTTCCCCCCATTGCTGTGCTGAGTTCCCAGGTCTGTACACCCGCTGTACCCATTATGAGGGGTTCTCACCATCCCTGTGCCGAGTTCCCGGGTCTGTACACCCGCTGTGCCCATTATGAGGGGTTCCCCCCATTGCTGTGCTGAGTTCCCAGGTCTGTACACCCGCTGTACCCATTATGAGGGGTTCTCACCATCCCTGTGCCGAGTTCCCGGGTCTGTACACCCGCTGTGCCCATTATGAGGGGTTCCCACCATCCCTGTGCTGAGTTCCCGGGTCTGTACACCCGCTGTGCCCATTATGAGGGGTTCCCACCATCCCTGTGCTGAGTTCCCAGGTCTGTACACCCGCTGTACCCATTATGAGGGGTTCTCACCATCCCTGTGCCGAGTTCCCGGGTCTGTACACCCGCTGTGCCCATTATGAGGGGTTCCCACCATCCCTGTGCCGAGTTCCCGGGTCTGTACACCCGCTGTGCCCATTATGAGGGGTTCCCCCCATTGCTGTGCTGCGTTCCCAGGTCTGTACACCCGCTGTGCCCATTATGAGGGGTTCCCACCATCCCTGTGCTGAGTTCCCGGGTCTGTACACCCGCTGTGCCCATTATGAGGGGTTCCCCCCATTGCTGTGCTGAGTTCCCGGGTCTGTACACCCGCTGTGCCCATTATGAGGGGTTCTCACCATCCCTGTGCCGAGTTCCCGGGTCTGTACACCCGCTGTGCCCATTATGAGGGGTTCCCACCATCCCTGTGCTGAGTTCCCGGGTCTGTACACCCGCTGTGCCCATTATGAGGGGTTCCCACCATCCCTGTGCTGAGTTCCCGGGTCTGTACACCTGCTGTGCCCATTATGAGGGGTTCCCACCATCCCTGTGCTGAGTTCCCGGGTCTGTACACCCGCTGTGCCCATTATGAGGAGTTCCCACCATCCCTGTGCTGAGTTCCCGGGTCTGTACACCCGCTGTGCCCATTATGAGGGGTTCTCACCATCCCTGTGCTGAGTTCCCGGGTCTGTACACCCGCTGTGCCCATTATGAGGAGTTCCCACCATCCCTGTGCTGAGTTCCCGGGTCTGTACACCCGCTGTGCCCATTATGAGGGGTTCCCACCATCCCTGTGCTGAGTTCCCAGGTCTGTACACCCGCTGTGCCCATTATGAGGGGTTCCCCCCATTGCTGTGCTGAGTTCCCGGGTCTGTACACCCGCTGTGCCCATTATGAGGGGTTCCCCCCATTGCTGTGCTGAGTTCCCGGGTCTGTACACCCGCTGTGCCCATTATGAGGGGTTCCCACCATCCCTGTGCTGAGTTCCCGGGTCTGTACACCCGCTGTGCCCATTATGAGGGGTTCCCACCATCCCTGTGCTGAGTTCCCGGGTCTGTACACCCGCTGTGCCCATTATGAGGGGTTCTCACCATCCCTGTGCCGAGTTCCCGGGTCTGTACACCCGCTGTGCCCTTTATGAGGGGTTCTCACCATCCCTGTGCTGAGTTCCCGGGTCTGTACACCCGCTGTGCCCATTATGAGGGGTTCCCACATCCCTGTGCCGAGTTCCCGGGTCTGTACACCCGCTGTGCCCATTATGAGGGGTTCTCACCATCCCTGTGCTGAGTTCCCAGGTCTGTACACCCGCTGTGCCCATTATGAGAGGTTCCCACCATCCCTGTGCTGAGTTCCCGGGTCTGTACACCCGCTGTGCCCATTATGAGGGGTTCCCACCATCCCTGTGCTGAGTTCCCGGGTCTGTACACCCGCTGTGCCCATTATGAGGGGTTCTCACCATCCCTGTGCCGAGTTCCCGGGTCTGTACACCCGCTGTGCCCATTATGAGGGGTTCTCACCATCCCTGTGCTGAGTTCCCGGGTCTGTACACCCGCTGTGCCCATTATGAGGGGTTCCCACCATCCCTGTGCTGAGTTCCCGGGTCTGTACACCCGCTGTGCCCATTATGAGGGGTTCCCACCATCCCTGTGCTGAGTTCCCGGGTCTGTACACCCGCTGTGCCCATTATGAGGGGTCCCCACCATCCCTGTGCTGAGTTCCCGGGTCTGTACACCTGCTGTGCCCATTATGAGGGGTTCCCCCCATTGCTGTGCTGAGTTCCCGGGTCTGTACACCCGCTGTGCCCATTATGAGGGGTTCCCACCATCCCTGTGCTGAGTTCCCGGGTCTGTACACCCGCTGTGCCCATTATGAGGGGTTCCCACCATCCCTGTGCTGAGTTCCCGGGTCTGTACACCCGCTGTGCCCATTATGAGGGGTTCTCACCATCCCTGTGCTGAGTTCCCGGGTCTGTACACCCGCTGTGCCCATTATGAGGGGTTCTCACCATCCCTGTGCTGAGTTCCCGGGTCTGTACACCCGCTGTGCCCATTATGAGGGGTTCCCACCATCCCTGTGCTGAGTTCCCGGGTCTGTATACCCGCTGTGCCCATTATGAGGGGTTCTCACCATCCCTGTGCTGAGTTCCCGGGTCTGTACACCCGCTGTGCCCATTATGAGGGGTTCTCACCATCCCTGTGCTGAGTTCCCGGGTCTGTATACCCGCTGTGCCCATTATGAGGGGTTCTCACCATCCCTGTGCTGAGTTCCCGGGTCTGTATACCCGCTGTGCCCATTATGAGGGGTTCTCACCATCCCTGTGCCGAGTTCCCGGGTCTGTACACCCGCTGTGCCCATTATGAGGGGTTCTCACCATCCCTGTGCTGAGTTCCCGGGTCTGTACACCCGCTGTGCCCATTATGAGGGGTTCCCACCATCCCTGTGCTGAGTTCCCGGGTCTGTACACCCGCTGTGCCCATTATGAGGGGTTCCCACCATCCCTGTGCTGAGTTCCCGGGTCTGTACACCCGCTGTGCCCATTATGAGGGGTTCCCACCATCCCTGTGCTGAGTTCCCGGGTCTGTACACCCGCTGTGCCCATTATGAGGGGTTCTCACCATCCCTGTGCTGAGTTCCCGGGTCTGTACACCCGCTGTGCCCATTATGAGGGGTTCCCACCATCCCTGTGCTGAGTTCCCGGGTCTGTACACCCGCTGTGCCCATTATGAGGGGTTCCCCCCATTGCTGTGCTGAGTTCCCGGGTCTGTACACCCGCTGTGCCCATTATGAGGGGTTCCCACCATCCCTGTGCTGAGTTCCCGGGTCTGTACACCCGCTGTGCCCATTATGAGGGGTTCTCACCATCCCTGTACTGAGTTCCCGGGTCTGTACACCCGCTGTGCCCATTATGAGGGGTTCCCACCATCCCTGTGCTGAGTTCCCGGGTCTGTACACCCGCTGTGCCCATTATGAGAGGTTCTCACCATCCCTGTGCTGAGTTCCCGGGTCTGTACACCCGCTGTGCCCATTATGAGGGGTTCCCACCATCCCTGTGCTGAGTTCCCGGGTCTGTACACCCGCTGTGCCCATTATGAGGGGTTCCCACCATCCCTGTGCTGAGTTCCCGGGTCTGTACACCCGCTGTGCCCATTATGAGGGGTTCTCACCATCCCTGTGCCGAGTTCCCGGGTCTGTACACCCGCTGTGCCCATTATGAGGGGTTCCCCCCATCCCTGTGCTGAGTTCCCGGGTCTGTACACCCGCTGTGCCCATTATGAGGGGTTCTCACCATCCCT
The DNA here is from genome assembly GCA_037952835.1 of Lithobates septentrionalis. Classification (NCBI taxonomy): domain Eukaryota; kingdom Metazoa; phylum Chordata; class Amphibia; order Anura; family Ranidae; genus Lithobates; species Lithobates septentrionalis. The sequence continues at coordinate 112,704 of JBBDGP010004484.1, forward strand.
GTGCTGAGTTCCCGGGTCTGTACACCCGCTGTGCCCATTATGAGGGGTTCTCACCATCCCTGTGCTGAGTTCCCGGGTCTGTACACCCGCTGTGCCCATTATGAGGGGTTCCCACCATCCCTGTGCTGAGTTCCCGGGTCTGTACACCCGCTGTGCCCATTATGAGGGGTTCTCACCATCCCTGTGCCGAGTTCCCGGGTCTGTACACCCGCTGTGCCCATTATGAGGGGTTCCCCCCATCCCTGTGCTGAGTTCCCGGGTCTGTACACCCGCTGTGCCCATTATGAGGGGTTCTCACCATCCCTGTGCTGAGTTCCCGGGTCTGTACACCCGCTGTGCCCATTATGAGGGGTTCCCACCATCCCTGTGCTGAGTTCCCGGGTCTGTACACCCGCTGTGCCCATTATGAGGGGTTCCCCCCATTGCTGTGCTGAGTTCCCAGGTCTGTACACCCGCTGTGCCCATTATGAGGGGTTCCCACCATCCCTGTGCTGAGTTCCCGGGTCTGTACACCCGCTGTGCCCATTATGAGGGGTTCTCACCATCCCTGTGCTGAGTTCCCAGGTCTGTACACCCGCTGTGCCCATTATGAGGGGTTCTCACCATCCCTGTGCCGAGTTCCCGGGTCTGTACACCCGCTGTGCCCATTATGAGGGGTTCCCACCATCCCTGTGCTGAGTTCCCGGGTCTGTACACCCGCTGTGCCCATTATGAGGGGTTCCCACCATCCCTGTGCCGAGTTCCCGGGTCTGTACACCCGCTGTGCCCATTATGAGGGGTTCTCACCATCCCTGTGCTGAGTTCCCGGGTCTGTACACCCGCTGTGCCCATTATGAGGGGTTCTCACCATCCCTGTGCTGAGTTCCGGGGTCTGTACACCCGCTGTGCCCATTATGAGGGGTTCTCACCATCCCTGTGCTGAGTTCCTGGGTCTGTACACCCGCTGTGCCCATTATGAGGGGTTCTCACCATCCCTGTGCTGAGTTCCCGGGTCTGTACACCCACTGTGCCCATTATGAGGGGTTCTCACCATCCCTGTGCTGAGTTCCCGGGTCTGTACACCCGCTGTGCCCATTATGAGGGGTTCCCCCCATTGCTTTGCTGAGTTCCCGGGTCTGTACACCCGCTGTGCCCATTATGAGGGGTTCCCCCCATTGCTGTGCTGAGTTCCCAGGTCTGTACACCCGCTGTACCCATTATGAGGGGTTCTCACCATCCCTGTGCCGAGTTCCCGGGTCTGTACACCCGCTGTGCCCATTATGAGGGGTTCCCACCATCCCTGTGCTGAGTTCCCGGGTCTGTACACCCGCTGTGCCCATTATGAGGGGTTCCCACCATCCCTGTGCTGAGTTCCCGGGTCTGTACACCCGCTGTGCCCATTATGAGGGGTTCCCACCATCCCTGTGCCGAGTTCCCGGGTCTGTACACCCGCTGTGCCCATTATGAGGAGTTCCCACCATCCCTGTGCCGAGTTCCCGGGTCTGTACACCCGCTGTGCCCATTATGAGGGGTCCCCACCATCCCTGTGCTGAGTTCCCGGGTCTGTACACCCGCTGTGCCCATTATGAGGGGTTCTCACCATCCCTGTGCTGAGTTCCCGGGTCTGTACACCCGCTGTGCCCATTATGAGGAGTTCCCACCATCCCTGTGCTGAGTTCCCGGGTCTGTACACCCGCTGTGCCCATTATGAGGGGTTCCCCCCATTGCTGTGCTGAGTTCCCGGGTCTGTACACCCGCTGTGCCCATTATGAGGGGTTCCCCCCATTGCTGTGCTGAGTTCCCAGGTCTGTACACCCGCTGTGCCCATTATGAGGGGTCCCCACCATCCCTGTGCTGAGTTCCCGGGTCTGTACACCCGCTGTGCCCATTATGAGGAGTTCCCACCATCCCTGTGCTGAGTTCCCGGGTCTGTACACCCGCTGTGCCCATTATGAGGGGTTCCCCCCATTGCTGTGCTGAGTTCCCGGGTCTGTACACCCGCTGTGCCCATTATGAGGGGTTCCCCCCATTGCTGTGCTGAGTTCCCAGGTCTGTACACCCGCTGTGCCCATTATGAGGGGTTCCCACCATCCCTGTGCTGAGTTCCCAGGTCTGTACACCCGCTGTGCCCATTATGAGGGGTTCCCCCCATTGCTGTGCTGAGTTCCCGGGTCTGTACACCCGCTGTGCCCATTATGAGGGGTTCCCACCATCCCTGTGCTGAGTTCCCGGGTCTGTACACCCGCTGTGCCCATTATGAGGGGTTCCCACCATCCCTGTGCTGAGTTCCCGGGTCTGTACACCCGCTGTGCCCATTATGAGGGGTTCTCACCATCCCTGTGCCGAGTTCCCGGGTCTGTACACCCGCTGTGCCCATTATGAGGGGTTCTCACCATCCCTGTGCTGAGTTCCCGGGTCTGTACACCCGCTGTGCCCATTATGAGGGGTTCTCACCATCCCTGTGCTGAGTTCCCGGGTCTGTACACCCGCTGTGCCCATTATGAGGGGTTCCCACCATCCCTGTGCTGAGTTCCCGGGTCTGTACACCCGCTGTGCCCATTATGAGAGGTTCCCACCATCCCTGTGCTGAGTTCCCGGGTCTGTACACCCGCTGTGCCCATTATGAGGGGTCCCCACCATCCCTGTGCTGAGTTCCCGGGTCTGTACACCCGCTGTGCCCATTATGAGAGGTTCTCACCATCCCTGTGCTGAGTTCCCGGGTCTGTACACCCGCTGTGCCCATTATGAGGGGTTCCCACCATCCCTGTGCTGAGTTCCCGGGTCTGTACACCCGCTGTGCCCATTATGAGGGGTTCCCACCATCCCTGTGCTGAGTTCCCGGGTCTGTACACCCGCTGTGCCCATTATGAGAGGTTCCCACCATCCCTGTGCTGAGTTCCCGGGTCTGTACACCCGCTGTGCCCATTATGAGGGGTTCTCACCATCCCTGTGCTGAGTTCCCGGGTCTGTACACCCGCTGTGCCCATTATGAGGGGTTCTCACCATCCCTGTGCTGAGTTCCCGGGTCTGTACACCCACTGTGCCCATTATGAGGGGTTCTCACCATCCCTGTGCCGAGTTCCCGGGTCTGTACACCCGCTGTGCCCATTATGAGGGGTTCTCACCATCCCTGTGCTGAGTTCCCGGGTCTGTACACCCGCTGTGCCCATTATGAGGGGTTCCCACCATCCCTGTGCTGAGTTCCCGGGTCTGTACACCCGCTGTGCCCATTATGAGGGGTTCCCACCATCCCTGTGCTGAGTTCCCGGGTCTGTACACCCGCTGTGCCCATTATGAGGGGTTCTCACCATCCCTGTGCCGAGTTCCCGGGTCTGTACACCCGCTGTGCCCATTATGAGGGGTTCTCACCATCCCTGTGCTGAGTTCCCGGGTCTGTACACCCGCTGTGCCCATTATGAGGGGTTCTCACCATCCCTGTGCTGAGTTCCCGGGTCTGTACACCCACTGTGCCCATTATGAGGGGTTCTCACCATCCCTGTGCTGAGTTCCCAGGTCTCTACACCCGCTGTGCCCATTATGAGGGGTTCTCACCATCCCTGTGCTGAGTTTACCGGGTCTGTACACCCGCTGTGCCCATTATGAGGGGTTCTCACCATCCCTGTGCTGAGTTCCCGGGTCTGTACACCCGCTGTGCCCATTATGAGGGGTTCTCACCATCCCTGTGCTGAGTTCCCGGGTCTGTACACCCGCTGTGCCCATTATGAGGGGTTCCCACCATCCCTGTGCTGAGTTCCCGGGTCTGTACACCCGCTGTGCCCATTATGAGGGGTTCCCACCATCCCTGTGCTGAGTTCCCGGGTCTGTACACCCGCTGTGCCCATTATGAGGGGTTCTCACCATCCCTGTGCTGAGTTCCCGGGTCTGTACACCCGCTGTGCCCATTATGAGGGGTTCTCACCATCCCTGTACTGAGTTCCCGGGTCTGTACACCCGCTGTGCCCATTATGAGGGGTTCTCACCATCCCTGTGCTGAGTTCCCAGGTCTGTACACCCGCTGTGCCCATTATGAGGGGTTCTCACCATCCCTGTGCCGAGTTCCCGGGTCTGTACACCCGCTGTGCCCATTATGAGGGGTTCCCACCATCCCTGTGCTGAGTTCCCGGGTCTGTACACCCGCTGTGCCCATTATGAGGGGTTCCCCCCATTGCTGTGCTGAGTTCCCAGGTCTGTACACCCGCTGTACCCATTATGAGGGGTTCTCACCATCCCTGTGCCGAGTTCCCGGGTCTGTACACCCGCTGTGCCCATTATGAGGGGTTCCCACCATCCCTGTGCTGAGTTCCCGGGTCTGTACACCCGCTGTGCCCATTATGAGGGGTTCCCACCATCCCTGTGCCGAGTTCCCGGGTCTGTACACCCGCTGTGCCCATTATGAGGGGTCCCCACCATCCCTGTGCTGAGTTCCCGGGTCTGTACACCCGCTGTGCCCATTATGAGGAGTTCCCACCATCCCTGTGCTGAGTTCCCGGGTCTGTACACCCGCTGTGCCCATTATGAGGGGTTCTCACCATCCCTGTGCCGAGTTCCCGGGTCTGTACACCCGCTGTGCCCATTATGAGGAGTTCCCACCATCCCTGTGCTGAGTTCCCGGGTCTGTACACCCGCTGTGCCCATTATGAGGGGTTCCCCCCATTGCTGTGCTGAGTTCCCGGGTCTGTACACCCGCTGTGCCCATTATGAGGGGTTCCCCCCATTGCTGTGCTGAGTTCCCAGGTCTGTACACCCGCTGTGCCCATTATGAGGGGTCCCCACCATCCCTGTGCTGAGTTCCCGGGTCTGTACACCCGCTGTGCCCATTATGAGGAGTTCCCACCATCCCTGTGCTGAGTTCCCGGGTCTGTACACCCGCTGTGCCCATTATGAGGGGTTCCCCCCATTGCTGTGCTGAGTTCCCGGGTCTGTACACCCGCTGTGCCCATTATGAGGGGTTCCCCCCATTGCTGTGCTGAGTTCCCAGGTCTGTACACCCGCTGTGCCCATTATGAGGGGTTCCCACCATCCCTGTGCTGAGTTCCCAGGTCTGTACACCCGCTGTGCCCATTATGAGGGGTTCCCCCCATTGCTGTGCTGAGTTCCCGGGTCTGTACACCCGCTGTGCCCATTATGAGGGGTTCCCCCCATTGCTGTGCTGAGTTCCCGGGTCTGTACACCCGCTGTGCCCATTATGAGGGGTTCCCACCATCCCTGTGCTGAGTTCCCGGGTCTGTACACCCGCTGTGCCCATTATGAGGGGTTCCCACCATCCCTGTGCTGAGTTCCCGGGTCTGTACACCCGCTGTGCCCATTATGAGGGGTTCTCACCATCCCTGTGCTGAGTTCCCGGGTCTGTACACCCGCTGTGCCCATTATGAGGGGTTCCCACCATCCCTGTGCCGAGTTCCCGGGTCTGTACACCCGCTGTGCCCATTATGAGGGGTCCCCACCATCCCTGTGCTGAGTTCCCGGGTCTGTACACCCGCTGTGCCCATTATGAGGAGTTCCCACCATCCCTGTGCTGAGTTCCCGGGTCTGTACACCCGCTGTGCCCATTATGAGGGGTTCTCACCATCCCTGTGCCGAGTTCCCGGGTCTGTACACCCGCTGTGCCCATTATGAGGAGTTCCCACCATCCCTGTGCTGAGTTCCCGGGTCTGTACACCCGCTGTGCCCATTATGAGGGGTTCCCACCATCCCTGTGCTGAGTTCCCAGGTCTGTACACCCGCTGTGCCCATTATGAGGGGTTCCCCCCATTGCTGTGCTGAGTTCCCAGGTCTGTACACCCGCTGTGCCCATTATGAGGGGTTCCCACCATCCCTGTGCTGAGTTCCCAGGTCTGTACACCCGCTGTGCCCATTATGAGGGGTTCCCCCCATTGCTGTGCTGAGTTCCCGGGTCTGTACACCCGCTGTGCCCATTATGAGGGGTTCCCCCCATTGCTGTGCTGAGTTCCCGGGTCTGTACACCCGCTGTGCCCATTATGAGGGGTTCCCACCATCCCTGTGCTGAGTTCCCGGGTCTGTACACCCGCTGTGCCCATTATGAGGGGTTCCCACCATCCCTGTGCTGAGTTCCCGGGTCTGTACACCCGCTGTGCCCATTATGAGGGGTTCTCACCATCCCTGTGCTGAGTTCCCGGGTCTGTACACCCGCTGTGCCCATTATGAGGGGTTCCCACCATCCCTGTGCCGAGTTCCCGGGTCTGTACACCCGCTGTGCCCATTATGAGGGGTTCCCACCATCCCTGTGCTGAGTTCCCGGGTCTGTACACCCGCTGTGCCCATTATGAGGGGTTCCCACCATCCCTGTGCTGAGTTCCCGGGTCTGTACACCCGCTGTGCCCATTATGAGGGGTCCCCACCATCCCTGTGCTGAGTTCCCGGGTCTGTACACCCGCTGTGCCCATTATGAGGAGTTCCCACCATCCCTGTGCTGAGTTCCCGGGTCTGTACACCCGCTGTGCCCATTATGAGAGGTTCCCACCATCCCTGTGCTGAGTTCCCGGGTCTGTACACCCGCTGTGCCCATTATGAGGGGTTCCCACCATCCCTGTGCTGAGTTCCCGGGTCTGTACACCCGCTGTGCCCATTATGAGAGGTTCCCACCATCCCTGTGCTGAGTTCCCGGGTCTGTACACCCGCTGTGCCCATTATGAGGGGTTCCCACCATCCCTGTGCTGAGTTCCCGGGTCTGTACACCCGCTGTGCCCATTATGAGGGGTTCTCACCATCCCTGTGCTGAGTTCCCGGGTCTGTACACCCGCTGTGCCCATTATGAGGGGTTCTCACCATCCCTGTGCTGAGTTCCCGGGTCTGTACACCAGCTGTGCCCATTATGAGGGGTTCTCACCATCCCTGTGCCGAGTTCCCGGGTCTGTACACCCGCTGTGCCCATTATGAGGGGTTCTCACCATCCCTGTGCTGAGTTCCCGGGTCTGTATACCCGCTGTGCCCATTATGAGGGGTTCTCACCATCCCTGTGCTGAGTTCCCGGGTCTGTATACCCGCTGTGCCCATTATGAGGGGTTCTCACCATCCCTGTGCCGAGTTCCCGGGTCTGTACACCCGCTGTGCCCATTATGAGGGGTTCTCACCATCCCTGTGCTGAGTTCCCGGGTCTGTACACCCGCTGTGCCCATTATGAGGGGTTCCCACCATCCCTGTGCTGAGTTCCCGGGTCTGTACACCCGCTGTGCCCATTATGAGGGGTTCCCACCATCCCTGTGCTGAGTTCCCGGGTCTGTACACCCGCTGTGCCCATTATGAGGGGTTCCCACCATCCCTGTGCTGAGTTCCCGGGTCTGTACACCCGCTGTGCCCATTATGAGGGGTTCCCCCCATTGCTTTGCTGAGTTCCCGGGTCTGTACACCCGCTGTGCCCATTATGAGGGGTTCCCACCATCCCTGTGCTGAGTTCCCGGGTCTGTACACCCGCTGTGCCCATTATGAGGGGTTCCCCCCATTGCTGTGCTGAGTTCCCAGGTCTGTACACCCGCTGTACCCATTATGAGGGGTTCTCACCATCCCTGTGCCGAGTTCCCGGGTCTGTACACCCGCTGTGCCCATTATGAGGGGTTCCCCCCATTGCTGTGCTGAGTTCCCAGGTCTGTACACCCGCTGTACCCATTATGAGGGGTTCTCACCATCCCTGTGCCGAGTTCCCGGGTCTGTACACCCGCTGTGCCCATTATGAGGGGTTCCCACCATCCCTGTGCTGAGTTCCCGGGTCTGTACACCCGCTGTGCCCATTATGAGGGGTTCCCACCATCCCTGTGCTGAGTTCCCAGGTCTGTACACCCGCTGTGCCCATTATGAGGGGTTCCCACCATCCCTGTGCTGAGTTCCCAGGTCTGTACACCCGCTGTACCCATTATGAGGGGTTCTCACCATCCCTGTGCCGAGTTCCCGGGTCTGTACACCCGCTGTGCCCATTATGAGGGGTTCCCACCATCCCTGTGCCGAGTTCCCGGGTCTGTACACCCGCTGTGCCCATTATGAGGGGTTCCCCCCATTGCTGTGCTGCGTTCCCAGGTCTGTACACCCGCTGTGCCCATTATGAGGGGTTCCCACCATCCCTGTGCTGAGTTCCCGGGTCTGTACACCCGCTGTGCCCATTATGAGGGGTTCCCCCCATTGCTGTGCTGAGTTCCCGGGTCTGTACACCCGCTGTGCCCATTATGAGGGGTTCTCACCATCCCTGTGCCGAGTTCCCGGGTCTGTACACCCGCTGTGCCCATTATGAGGGGTTCCCACCATCCCTGTGCTGAGTTCCCGGGTCTGTACACCCGCTGTGCCCATTATGAGGGGTTCCCACCATCCCTGTGCTGAGTTCCCGGGTCTGTACACCTGCTGTGCCCATTATGAGGGGTTCCCACCATCCCTGTGCTGAGTTCCCGGGTCTGTACACCCGCTGTGCCCATTATGAGGAGTTCCCACCATCCCTGTGCTGAGTTCCCGGGTCTGTACACCCGCTGTGCCCATTATGAGGGGTTCTCACCATCCCTGTGCTGAGTTCCCGGGTCTGTACACCCGCTGTGCCCATTATGAGGAGTTCCCACCATCCCTGTGCTGAGTTCCCGGGTCTGTACACCCGCTGTGCCCATTATGAGGGGTTCCCCCCATTGCTGTGCTGAGTTCCCGGGTCTGTACACCCGCTGTGCCCATTATGAGGGGTTCCCCCCATTGCTGTGCTGAGTTCCCGGGTCTGTACACCCGCTGTGCCCATTATGAGGGGTTCCCACCATCCCTGTGCTGAGTTCCCGGGTCTGTACACCCGCTGTGCCCATTATGAGGGGTTCCCACCATCCCTGTGCTGAGTTCCCGGGTCTGTACACCCGCTGTGCCCATTATGAGGGGTTCTCACCATCCCTGTGCCGAGTTCCCGGGTCTGTACACCCGCTGTGCCCTTTATGAGGGGTTCTCACCATCCCTGTGCTGAGTTCCCGGGTCTGTACACCCGCTGTGCCCATTATGAGGGGTTCCCACATCCTGTGCCGAGTTCCCGGGTCTGTACACCCGCTGTGCCCATTATGAGGGGTTCCCACCATCCCTGTGCTGAGTTCCCGGGTCTGTACACCCGCTGTGCCCATTATGAGGGGTTCCCACCATCCCTGTGCTGAGTTCCCGGGTCTGTACACCCGCTGTGCCCATTATGAGGGGTTCTCACCATCCCTGTGCCGAGTTCCCGGGTCTGTACACCCGCTGTGCCCATTATGAGGGGTTCTCACCATCCCTGTGCTGAGTTCCCGGGTCTGTACACCCGCTGTGCCCATTATGAGGGGTTCCCACCATCCCTGTGCTGAGTTCCCGGGTCTGTACACCCGCTGTGCCCATTATGAGGGGTTCCCACCATCCCTGTGCTGAGTTCCCGGGTCTGTACACCCGCTGTGCCCATTATGAGGGGTCCCCACCATCCCTGTGCTGAGTTCCCGGGTCTGTACACCTGCTGTGCCCATTATGAGGGGTTCCCCCCATTGCTGTGCTGAGTTCCCGGGTCTGTACACCCGCTGTGCCCATTATGAGGGGTTCCCACCATCCCTGTGCTGAGTTCCCGGGTCTGTACACCCGCTGTGCCCATTATGAGGGGTTCCCACCATCCCTGTGCTGAGTTCCCGGGTCTGTACACCCGCTGTGCCCATTATGAGGGGTTCTCACCATCCCTGTGCTGAGTTCCCGGGTCTGTACACCCGCTGTGCCCATTATGAGGGGTTCTCACCATCCCTGTGCTGAGTTCCCGGGTCTGTATACCCGCTGTGCCCATTATGAGGGGTTCTCACCATCCCTGTGCCGAGTTCCCGGGTCTGTACACCCGCTGTGCCCATTATGAGGGGTTCTCACCATCCCTGTGCTGAGTTCCCGGGTCTGTACACCCGCTGTGCCCATTATGAGGGGTTCCCACCATCCCTGTGCTGAGTTCCCGGGTCTGTACACCCGCTGTGCCCATTATGAGGGGTTCCCACCATCCCTGTGCTGAGTTCCCGGGTCTGTACACCCGCTGTGCCCATTATGAGGGGTTCCCACCATCCCTGTGCTGAGTTCCCGGGTCTGTACACCCGCTGTGCCCATTATGAGGGGTTCTCACCATCCCTGTGCTGAGTTCCCGGGTCTGTACACCCGCTGTGCCCATTATGAGGGGTTCCCACCATCCCTGTGCTGAGTTCCCGGGTCTGTACACCCGCTGTGCCCATTATGAGGGGTTCCCCCCATTGCTGTGCTGAGTTCCCGGGTCTGTACACCCGCTGTGCCCATTATGAGGGGTTCCCACCATCCCTGTGCTGAGTTCCCGGGTCTGTACACCCGCTGTGCCCATTATGAGGGGTTCTCACCATCCCTGTACTGAGTTCCCGGGTCTGTACACCCGCTGTGCCCATTATGAGGGGTTCCCACCATCCCTGTGCTGAGTTCCCGGGTCTGTACACCCGCTGTGCCCATTATGAGGGGTTCCCACCATCCCTGTGCTGAGTTCCCGGGTCTGTACACCCGCTGTGCCCATTATGAGGGGTTCTCACCATCCCTGTGCCGAGTTCCCGGGTCTGTACACCCGCTGTGCCCATTATGAGGGGTTCCCCCCATCCCTGTGCTGAGTTCCCGGGTCTGTACACCCGCTGTGCCCATTATGAGGGGTTCTCACCATCCCTGTGCTGAGTTCCCGGGTCTGTACACCCGCTGTGCCCATTATGAGGGGTTCTCACCATCCCTGTGCTGAGTTCCCGGGTCTGTACACCCGCTGTGCCCATTATGAGGGGTTCCCACCATCCCTGTGCTGAGTTCCCGGGTCTGTACACCCGCTGTGCCCATTATGAGGGGTTCCCACCATCCCTGTGCTGAGTTCCCGGGTCTGTACACCCGCTGTGCCCATTATGAGGGGTTCTCACCATCCCTGTGCCGAGTTCCCGGGTCTGTACACCCGCTGTGCCCATTATGAGGGGTTCCCCCCATCCCTGTGCTGAGTTCCCGGGTCTGTACACCCGCTGTGCCCATTATGAGGGGTTCTCACCATCCCTGTGCTGAGTTCCCGGGTCTGTACACCCGCTGTGCCCATTATGAGGGGTTCCCACCATCCCTGTGCTGAGTTCCCGGGTCTGTACACCCGCTGTGCCCATTATGAGGGGTTCCCCCCATTGCTGTGCTGAGTTCCCAGGTCTGTACACCCGCTGTGCCCATTATGAGGGGTTCCCACCATCCCTGTGCTGAGTTCCCGGGTCTGTACACCCGCTGTGCCCATTATGAGGGGTTCTCACCATCCCTGTGCTGAGTTCCCAGGTCTGTACACCCGCTGTGCCCATTATGAGGGGTTCTCACCATCCCTGTGCCGAGTTCCCGGGTCTGTACACCCGCTGTGCCCATTATGAGGGGTTCCCACCATCCCTGTGCTGAGTTCCCGGGTCTGTACACCCGCTGTGCCCATTATGAGGGGTTCCCACCATCCCTGTGCCGAGTTCCCGGGTCTGTACACCCGCTGTGCCCATTATGAGGGGTTCTCACCATCCCTGTGCTGAGTTCCCGGGTCTGTACACCCGCTGTGCCCATTATGAGGGGTTCTCACCATCCCTGTGCTGAGTTCCGGGGTCTGTACACCCGCTGTGCCCATTATGAGGGGTTCTCACCATCCCTGTGCTGAGTTCCTGGGTCTGTACACCCGCTGTGCCCATTATGAGGGGTTCTCACCATCCCTGTGCTGAGTTCCCGGGTCTGTACACCCACTGTGCCCATTATGAGGGGTTCTCACCATCCCTGTGCTGAGTTCCCGGGTCTGTACACCCGCTGTGCCCATTATGAGGGGTTCCCCCCATTGCTTTGCTGAGTTCCCGGGTCTGTACACCCGCTGTGCCCATTATGAGGGGTTCCCCCCATTGCTGTGCTGAGTTCCCAGGTCTGTACACCCGCTGTACCCATTATGAGGGGTTCTCACCATCCCTGTGCCGAGTTCCCGGGTCTGTACACCCGCTGTGCCCATTATGAGGGGTTCCCACCATCCCTGTGCTGAGTTCCCGGGTCTGTACACCCGCTGTGCCCATTATGAGGGGTTCCCACCATCCCTGTGCTGAGTTCCCGGGTCTGTACACCCGCTGTGCCCATTATGAGGGGTTCCCACCATCCCTGTGCTGAGTTCCCGGGTCTGTACACCCGCTGTGCCCATTATGAGGGGTTCCCACCATCCCTGTGCCGAGTTCCCGGGTCTGTACACCCGCTGTGCCCATTATGAGGAGTTCCCACCATCCCTGTGCCGAGTTCCCGGGTCTGTACACCCGCTGTGCCCATTATGAGGGGTCCCCACCATCCCTGTGCTGAGTTCCCGGGTCTGTACACCCGCTGTGCCCATTATGAGGGGTTCTCACCATCCCTGTGCTGAGTTCCCGGGTCTGTACACCCGCTGTGCCCATTATGAGGAGTTCCCACCATCCCTGTGCTGAGTTCCCGGGTCTGTACACCCGCTGTGCCCATTATGAGGGGTTCCCCCCATTGCTGTGCTGAGTTCCCGGGTCTGTACACCCGCTGTGCCCATTATGAGGGGTTCCCCCCATTGCTGTGCTGAGTTCCCAGGTCTGTACACCCGCTGTGCCCATTATGAGGGGTCCCCACCATCCCTGTGCTGAGTTCCCGGGTCTGTACACCCGCTGTGCCCATTATGAGGAGTTCCCACCATCCCTGTGCTGAGTTCCCGGGTCTGTACACCCGCTGTGCCCATTATGAGGGGTTCCCCCCATTGCTGTGCTGAGTTCCCGGGTCTGTACACCCGCTGTGCCCATTATGAGGGGTTCCCCCCATTGCTGTGCTGAGTTCCCAGGTCTGTACACCCGCTGTGCCCATTATGAGGGGTTCCCACCATCCCTGTGCTGAGTTCCCAGGTCTGTACACCCGCTGTGCCCATTATGAGGGGTTCCCCCCATTGCTGTGCTGAGTTCCCGGGTCTGTACACCCGCTGTGCCCATTATGAGGGGTTCCCACCATCCCTGTGCTGAGTTCCCGGGTCTGTACACCCGCTGTGCCCATTATGAGGGGTTCCCACCATCCCTGTGCTGAGTTCCCGGGTCTGTACACCCGCTGTGCCCATTATGAGGGGTTCTCACCATCCCTGTGCCGAGTTCCCGGGTCTGTACACCCGCTGTGCCCATTATGAGGGGTTCTCACCATCCCTGTGCTGAGTTCCCGGGTCTGTACACCCGCTGTGCCCATTATGAGGGGTTCCCACATCCCTGTGCCGAGTTCCCGGGTCTGTACACCCGCTGTGCCCATTATGAGGGGTTCTCACCATCCCTGTGCTGAGTTCCCGGGTCTGTACACCCGCTGTGCCCATTATGAGGGGTTCCCACCATCCCTGTGCTGAGTTCCCGGGTCTGTACACCCGCTGTGCCCATTATGAGAGGTTCCCACCATCCCTGTGCTGAGTTCCCGGGTCTGTACACCCGCTGTGCCCATTATGAGGGGTCCCCACCATCCCTGTGCTGAGTTCCCGGGTCTGTACACCCGCTGTGCCCATTATGAGAGGTTCCCACCATCCCTGTGCTGAGTTCCCGGGTCTGTACACCCGCTGTGCCCATTATGAGGGGTTCTCACCATCCCTGTGCTGAGTTCCCGGGTCTGTACACCCGCTGTGCCCATTATGAGGGGTTCTCACCATCCCTGTGCTGAGTTCCCGGGTCTGTACACCCACTGTGCCCATTATGAGGGGTTCTCACCATCCCTGTGCCGAGTTCCCGGGTCTGTACACCCGCTGTGCCCATTATGAGGGGTTCTCACCATCCCTGTGCTGAGTTCCCGGGTCTGTATACCCGCTGTGCCCATTATGAGGGGTTCTCACCATCCCTGTGCTGAGTTCCCGGGTCTGTATACCCGCTGTGCCCATTATGAGGGGTTCTCACCATCCCTGTGCCGAGTTCCCAGGTCTGTACACCAGCTGTGCCCATTATGAGGGGTTCTCACCATCCCTGTGCTGAGTTCCCGCGTCTGTACACCCGCTGTGCCCATTATGAGGGGTTCCCACCATCCCTGTGCTGAGTTCCCGGGTCTGTACACCCGCTGTGCCCATTATGAGGGGTTCCCACCATCCCTGTGCTGAGTTCCCGGGTCTGTACACCCGCTGTGCCCATTATGAGGGGTTCCCACCATCCCTGTGCTGAGTTCCCGGGTCTGTACACCCGCTGTGCCCATTATGAGGGGTTCTCACCATCCCTGTGCCGAGTTCCCGGGTCTGTACACCCGCTGTGCCCATTATGAGGGGTTCCCCCCATCCCTGTGCTGAGTTCCCGGGTCTGTACACCCGCTGTGCCCATTATGAGGGGTTCCCACCATCCCTGTGCTGAGTTCCCGGGTCTGTACACCCGCTGTGCCCATTATGAGGGGTTCTCACCATCCCTGTGCTGAGTTCCCAGGTCTCTACACCCGCTGTGCCCATTATGAGGGGTTCTCACCATCCCTGTGCTGAGTTCCCAGGTCTCTACACCCGCTGTGCCCATTATGAGGGGTTCTCACCATCCCTGTGCTGAGTTTACCGGGTCTGTACACCCGCTGTGCCCATTATGAGGGGTTCTCACCATCCCTGTGCTGAGTTCCCGGGTCTGTACACCCGCTGTGCCCATTATGAGGGGTTCTCACCATCCCTGTGCTGAGTTCCCGGGTCTGTACACCCGCTGTGCCCATTATGAGGGGTTCCCACCATCCCTGTGCCGAGTTCCCGGGTCTGTACACCCGCTGTGCCCATTATGAGGGGTTCTCACCATCCCTGTGCTGAGTTCCCGGGTCTGTACACCCGCTGTGCCCATTATGAGGGGTTCTCACCATCCCTGTGCTGAGTTCCGGGGTCTGTACACCCGCTGTGCCCATTATGAGGGGTTCTCACCATCCCTGTGCTGAGTTCCTGGGTCTGTACACCCGCTGTGCCCATTATGAGGGGTTCTCACCATCCCTGTGCTGAGTTCCCGGGTCTGTACACCCACTGTGCCCATTATGAGGGGTTCCCACCATCCCTGTGCTGAGTTCCCGGGTCTGTACACCCGCTGTGCCCATTATGAGGGGTTCCCCCCATTGCTTTGCTGAGTTCCCGGGTCTGTACACCCGCTGTGCCCATTATGAGGGGTTCCCCCCATTGCTGTGCTGAGTTCCCAGGTCTGTACACCCGCTGTACCCATTATGAGGGGTTCTCACCATCCCTGTGCCGAGTTCCCGGGTCTGTACACCCGCTGTGCCCATTATGAGGGGTTCCCACCATCCCTGTGCTGAGTTCCCGGGTCTGTACACCCGCTGTGCCCATTATGAGGGGTTCCCACCATCCCTGTGCTGAGTTCCCGGGTCTGTACACCCGCTGTGCCCATTATGAGGGGTTCCCACCATCCCTGTGCTGAGTTCCCGGGTCTGTACACCCGCTGTGCCCATTATGAGGGGTTCCCACCATCCCTGTGCCGAGTTCCCGGGTCTGTACACCCGCTGTGCCCATTATGAGGAGTTCCCACCATCCCTGTGCCGAGTTCCCGGGTCTGTACACCCGCTGTGCCCATTATGAGGGGTCCCCACCATCCCTGTGCTGAGTTCCCGGGTCTGTACACCCGCTGTGCCCATTATGAGGGGTTCTCACCATCCCTGTGCTGAGTTCCCGGGTCTGTACACCCGCTGTGCCCATTATGAGGAGTTCCCACCATCCCTGTGCTGAGTTCCCGGGTCTGTACACCCGCTGTGCCCATTATGAGGGGTTCCCCCCATTGCTGTGCTGAGTTCCCGGGTCTGTACACCCGCTGTGCCCATTATGAGGGGTTCCCCCCATTGCTGTGCTGAGTTCCCAGGTCTGTACACCCGCTGTGCCCATTATGAGGGGTCCCCACCATCCCTGTGCTGAGTTCCCGGGTCTGTACACCCGCTGTGCCCATTATGAGGAGTTCCCACCATCCCTGTGCTGAGTTCCCGGGTCTGTACACCCGCTGTGCCCATTATGAGGGGTTCCCCCCATTGCTGTGCTGAGTTCCCGGGTCTGTACACCCGCTGTGCCCATTATGAGGGGTTCCCCCCATTGCTGTGCTGAGTTCCCAGGTCTGTACACCCGCTGTGCCCATTATGAGGGGTTCCCACCATCCCTGTGCTGAGTTCCCAGGTCTGTACACCCGCTGTGCCCATTATGAGGGGTTCCCCCCATTGCTGTGCTGAGTTCCCGGGTCTGTACACCCGCTGTGCCCATTATGAGGGGTTCCCACCATCCCTGTGCCGAGTTCCCGGGTCTGTACACCCGCTGTGCCCATTATGAGGGGTTCTCACCATCCCTGTGCTGAGTTCCCGGGTCTGTACACCCGCTGTGCCCATTATGAGGGGTTCCACATCCCTGTGCCGAGTTCCCGGGTCTGTACACCCGCTGTGCCCATTATGAGGGGTTCTCACCATCCCTGTGCTGAGTTCCCGGGTCTGTACACCCGCTGTGCCCATTATGAGGGGTTCCCACCATCCCTGTGCTGAGTTCCCGGGTCTGTACACCCGCTGTGCCCATTATGAGAGGTTCCCACCATCCCTGTGCTGAGTTCCCGGGTCTGTACACCCGCTGTGCCCATTATGAGGGGTCCCCACCATCCCTGTGCTGAGTTCCCGGGTCTGTACACCCGCTGTGCCCATTATGAGAGGTTCCCACCATCCCTGTGCTGAGTTCCCGGGTCTGTACACCCGCTGTGCCCATTATGAGGGGTTCTCACCATCCCTGTGCTGAGTTCCCGGGTCTGTACACCCGCTGTGCCCATTATGAGGGGTTCTCACCATCCCTGTGCTGAGTTCCCGGGTCTGTACACCCACTGTGCCCATTATGAGGGGTTCTCACCATCCCTGTGCCGAGTTCCGGGTCTGTACACCCGCTGTGCCCATTATGAGGGGTTCTCACCATCCCTGTGCTGAGTTCCCGGGTCTGTATACCCGCTGTGCCCATTATGAGGGGTTCTCACCATCCCTGTGCTGAGTTCCCGGGTCTGTATACCCGCTGTGCCCATTATGAGGGGTTCTCACCATCCCTGTGCCGAGTTCCCGGGTCTGTACACCAGCTGTGCCCATTATGAGGGGTTCTCACCATCCCTGTGCTGAGTTCCCGCGTCTGTACACCCGCTGTGCCCATTATGAGGGGTTCCACCATCCCTGTGCTGAGTTCCCGGGTCTGTACACCCGCTGTGCCCATTATGAGGGGTTCCCACCATCCCTGTGCTGAGTTCCCGGGTCTGTACACCCGCTGTGCCCATTATGAGGGTTCCCACCATCCCTGTGCTGAGTTCCCGGGTCTGTACACCCGCTGTGCCCATTATGAGGGGTTCTCACCATCCCTGTGCCGAGTTCCCGGGTCTGTACACCCGCTGTGCCCATTATGAGGGGTTCCCCCCATCCCTGTGCTGAGTTCCCGGGTCTGTACACCCGCTGTGCCCATTATGAGGGGTTCCCACCATCCCTGTGCTGAGTTCCCGGGTCTGTACACCCACTGTGCCCATTATGAGGGTTCTCACCATCCCTGTGCTGAGTTCCCAGGTCTCTACACCCGCTGTGCCCATTATGAGGGGTTCTCACCATCCCTGTGCTGAGTTTACCGGGTCTGTACACCCGCTGTGCCCATTATGAGGGGTTCTCACCATCCCTGTGCTGAGTTCCCGGGTCTGTACACCCGCTGTGCCCATTATGAGGGGTTCTCACCATCCCTGTGCTGAGTTCCCGGGTCTGTACACCCGCTGTGCCCATTATGAGGGGTTCCCACCATCCCTGTGCTGAGTTCCCGGGTCTGTACACCCGCTGTGCCCATTATGAGGGGTTCCCACCATCCCTGTGCTGAGTTCCCGGGTCTGTACACCCGCTGTGCCCATTATGAGGGGTTCTCACCATCCCTGTGCTGAGTTCCCGGGTCTGTACACCCGCTGTGCCCATTATGAGGGGTTCTCACCATCCCTGTGCTGAGTTCCCGGGTCTGTACACCCGCTGTGCCCATTATGAGGGGTTCCCACCATCCCTGTGCTGAGTTCCCGGGTCTGTACACCCGCTGTGCCCATTATGAGGGGTTCTCACCATCCCTGTGCTGAGTTCCCGGGTCTGTACACCCGCTGTGCCCATTATGAGGGGTTCCCACCATCCCTGTGCTGAGTTCCCGGGTCTGTATACCCGCTGTGCCCATTATGAGGGGTTCTCACCATCCCTGTGCTGAGTTCCCGGGTCTGTATACCCGCTGTGCCCATTATGAGGGGTTCTCACCATCCCTGTGCTGAGTTCCCGGGTCTGTACACCCGCTGTGCCCATTATGAGGAGTTAATTTTGTTTATTGAAAATCTTACAAACAACAACTTATATACAATAAAACCATAATAAATAAATAAAACATATTTACAAAATAATTGAATATGATTCTACAAAACAAGACATAATAAATGATACAAAACAAATTGCGCACTACATAATCCCTACAGGAGAGCCAGACTAAGGAACATCACCGTCACCATGCATGGAGCCTTTTATAGAAACGGAATGGGAACTGTCATTAGGGTAATTGAGGCCGCCGATTCTAAGCCTGACTCCTCCTCCTCCCTGGAGAACCAACGCGTTTCATTGTACCCCAAGACTCATCATCCCATTCATCATGTGACAGGACCCCAAACTCTCTGTATATTAGGATTGGGTCACATTGGGTATCTGCCTCTCCTCAGGTATAATATTGGAGCCCGCTGTATACTCACCAGGGATTGGTTGTTCCCGTCTCACAGCGTCCCGGATCGCACATGTGTGATTATATAGCGGCATCGCCCTTCCAGAGAAAACAGAAGAATTAGAGCCAACAGAGGAGAATCGCATCTACAATATCTGCATTCACTATCACTCTCCCCCTGTCCCTTCCCCTCTCTTTATACCCCTCTCACTCTCCCCCTGTCCCTCCCCCTCTCTTATACCCCTCTCACTCTCCCCTGTCCCTTCCCCCTCTCTTTATACCCCTCTCACTCTCCCCCCTGTCCCCTCCCCCTTTCTTTATACCCCTCTCACTCTCCCCCTGTCCCTTCCCCCTCTCTTTATACCCCTCTCACTCTCCCCCCTGTCCCTCCCCCCTCTCTTTATACCCCTCTCACTCTCCCCCTGTCCCTTCCCCTCTCTTTATACCCCTCTCACTCTCCCCCTGTCCCCTCCCCCCTCTCTTTATACCCCTCTCCCTCTCCCCCTGTCCCTTCCCCCTCTCTTTATACCCCTCTCACTCTCCCCCTGTCCCCTCCCCCCTTTCTTTATACCCCTCTCACTCTCCCCCTGTCCCTTCCCCTCTCTTTATACCCCTCTCACTCTCCCCCTGTCCCTCCCCCCTCTCTTTATACCCCTCTCACTCTCCCCCTGTCCCTTCCCCCTCTCTTTAATACCCCTCTCACTCTCCCCCTGTCCCTCCCCCCTCTCTTTATACCCCTCTCACTCTCCCCCTGTCCTTTCCCTCCTCTCTTTATACCCCTCTCCTCTCCCCCCTGTCCCTTCCCCCTCTCTCTATACCCCTCTCACTCTCCCCCTGTCCCTCCCCCCTCTCTTTATACCCCTCTCACCTCCCCCTGTCCCTTCCCCCTCTCTTATACCCCTCTCACTCTCCCCCTGTCCTCCCCCCTCTCTTTATACCCCTCTCACTCTCCCCTGTCCCTTCCCCCTCTCTTATACCCCTCTCACTCTCCCCCTGTCCCCTCCCCCCTTTCTTTATACCCCTCTCACTCTCCCCCTGTCCCTTCCCTCCTCTCTTTATACCCCTCTCACTCTCCCCCTGTCCTTTCCTCCTCTCTTTATACCCCTCTCACTCTCCCCCTGTCCTTTCCCCCTCTATTTATACCCCTCTCACTCTCCCCCTGTCCCTTCCCCCTCTCTTTATACCCCTCTCACTCTCCCCCCTGTCCCTTCCCCCTCTCTTTATACCCTCTCTCATCTCTCCCCCCTGTCCCTTCCCCCTCTCTCTAACCCCTCTCACTCTCCCCCTGTCCCTTCCCCCTCTCTTTATACCCCTCTCACTCTCCCCCCTGTCCCTTCCCCCCTCTCTTTATACCCCTCTCACTCTCCCCCTGTCCTTCCCCTCTCTTTATACCCCTCCTCACTCTCCCCTTCCCTTCCGCCTCTCTTTATAACCCCTCTCTACTCTCCCCCTGTCCTTCCCCCTCTCTTAAACCCCTCTCACTCTCCCCCTGTCCTTTCCCTCCTCTCTTTATACCCCTCTCACTCTCCCCTGTCCCTTCCCCCTCTCTTATACCCCTCTCACTCTCCCCCTGTCCCTTCCCCTCTCTTTATACCCCTCTCACTCTCCCCCCTGTCCCTTCCCCCTCTCTTTATACCCCTCTCACTCTCCCCCTTCCTTTCCCTCCTCTCTTTATACCCCTCTCACTCTCCCCCCTGTCCCTTCCCCCTCTCTTTATACCCCTCTCACTCTCCCCCTGTCCTTTCCCTCCTCTCTTTATACCCCTCTCACTCTCCCCCTGTCCCTTCCCCCTCTCTTTATACCCCTCTCACTCTCCCCCTGTCCCTTCCCCCTCTCTTTATACCCCTCTCACTCTCCCCCTGTCCTTTCCCTCCTCTCTTTATACCCCTCTCACTCTCCCCCTGTCCCTTCCCCCTCTCTTTATACCCCTCTCACTCTCCCCCCTGTCCCTTCCCCCTCTCTTTATACCCCTCTCACTCTCCCCCTGTCCTTTCCCTCCTCTCTTTATACCCCTCTCACTCTCCCCCTGTCCCTTCCCCCTCTCTTTATACCCCTCTCACTCTCCCCCTGTCCCTTCCCCCTCTCTTTATACCCCTCTCACTCTCCCCCTGTCCTTTCCCCTCCTCTCTTTATACCCCTCTCACTCTCCCCCTGTCCCTTCCCCCTCTCTTTATACCCCTCTCACTCTCCCCCTGTCCCTTCCCCTCTCTTATATACCCCTCTCACTCTCCCCCTGTCCCTTCCCCCTCTCTTTATACCCCTCTCACTCTCCCCTGTCCCTTCCCCCTCTCTTTATACCCCTCTCACTCTCCCCCTGTCCCTTCCCTTTCTTTATACCCCTCTCACTCTCCCCCTGTCCTTCCCTCTCTCTTTATACCCCTCTCACTCTCCCCCTGTCCCTTCCCCCTCTCTTTATACCCCTCTCACTCTCCCCCTGTCCCTTCCCCCTCTCTTTATACCCCTCTCACTCTCCCCCTGTCCCTCCCCTTCTTTTACCCCTCTCACTCTCCCCCTGTCCTTCCCTCTCTTTATACCCCTCTCACTCTCCCCCTGTCCCTTCCCCCTCTCTTTATACCCCTCTCACTCTCCCCCTGTCCCTTCCCCCTCTCTTTATACCCCTCTCACTCTCCCCCCTGTCCCCCTCCCTCCTTTCTTTATACCCCTCTCACTCTCCCCCCTGTCCCTTCC
>JBBDGP010004485.1:607500-824721 GCA_037952835.1 Lithobates septentrionalis
ATGCAGAGTATGGGTCATCTTTCCACCTCAATCTGATGTCTCCCTCATAGCAGCTCCACTCTAGACCCCCCTCCCGCCCCCATGGTGAGCTCTCCACTTCCCTGACCAGGGTCAGCCCAGACATGTGGGATCTGCTCACACCTGAGTGACTGACACCTCCTCTGTCCTGTCCCGTCTATTGTCACTGGCTCCCATGGATGAGGAGACATTGGGGGGACCCCTGTATTATACATGATGTGGGGGGCACCTATATTATACACCCTATACATAGAGTATAGACCAGGGGCTGGATTACTGTGGAAAGAGAGGTCCCAGGCCAGATCCTGCCTAATCAATCTGAGTGACATGCCCAGACAGACACACACTTCCACTGGGATTGATTACAGTAAAATATTATAAATAAATCATGGCTACACATTCATTATACATTATTACAATGTTTTTCATACTTTACCTGTGGAATGGGACCATCCCAAAAGAGAGAGGTATGAAACAATTCTGTGCACTTTAATAATATATGATGAATATGTAGCCATAATATATTATAGTCTACCTATATATATGTTAGTGAATCAGTCCCAATTACAGAAGGCCTGGCACTGGAATTGAACATATGAAAAAAGTATTAAAAAAAATTATCTGCCCATACTAAATAGAGAAACCTCCGAGATTATGGAACGCCCAATCACGGTGGAAGAGTTGAGCAGAGTGATAGCAGCCCTACCCCCAGGGAAAAGCCCGGGCCCGGATGGGCTGACAAACATATATTACAAGAGATTTCTCCCAATTTTGGTAAGGCCACTTTGTGATTATTTCAACTCTATGGGTGCTGGAAATCCACTCTCCTCAGAAGCATCACTGGCGTACATAACGGTTTTGCCAAAAGAGGGAAAAGATCCCCAGGTATGTGCCAATTACAGGCCAATCTCTCTGCTGAACTCAGACACCAAGATACTGGCAAAAATTCTGGCCCTGAGACTACAGGAAGATGTAGGAGATTTAGTGCACCCAGATCAAGCAGGGTTTGTAAAGGGGCGAGAAGCAAGAGATAACACCACCCGCGCACTCCATATACTGCATTGGATGCAACATGGCCCGGGTGAAGCCCCAGGAATCACTCTGTCGATGGATGCGGAGAAAGCCTTCGACAGAGTGAACTGGGGCTTTATGAGAGAAGTACTGGGGAGGATAGGACTGGGGGAGAGAATGCTGGGATGGATTATGGCACTATACACAAAACCAAGAGCAAGAATTAAGGTAAATGGGACAGTATCTGAATGCTTTAACATACAAAACGGTACCAGGCAGGGGTGCCCACTGTCCCCATTGATATTTGCAATAGTAATGGAACCCTTTTTGCGTAGAATCAGAAAGAACAAGGAGATAGTGGGGACGCACATAGGCCATACGGAACATAAAGTAGCAGCATATGCGGACGATTTATTATTTTTTATGTCCACTCCCCAGACATCTATAGCCGCATTGATGGTAGAAGTACAGAAATTTGGAAGGGTGTCTGGCTTTAAGATTAATTTCGAGAAATCAGTCATCCTTCCCAGTCACATCCCAGCGGAGATGGAGAGAACACTGAAGGAGAAATACCCATTTATATGGAACAGGGAGTCGCTGACATACCTGGGGGTACAGATAAGCGCAGACTATGAACTATTGTTGGAGCATAATTATGGCTCATTAGTGAAAGAAAAAACAGAAGAATTAAAGAAATGGAAGGGGAAATACCTGACCTGGTTCGGAAGAATCAGTGCCATAAAAATGAGTATACTGCCCAGAATAGTTTATGTGCTGCGTACAGTGCCAATCAGGTTGCCGGCGAGTCTCCTTAAACAAATGCGTCGGCTATTAATGGCCTTTATATGGAACGATAAAAGGCCTAGATTGGCGTACGACATTTTAAGAAGGAGTAGAGCGGAGGGTGGCCTAGGACTCCCGGATATAACATCCTATTATAAGGCCATGGCGCTAGTTAGAATAATAGACTGGTGCCATGACCTAGATAGAAAACCATGGGTACAGGCAGAAATGATGATGGCGGGGAGAAACCTGGCAGGAGCACCATGGATCCAAGGGTCACTGAGAGGGCTGTCACAATGGACATCACCAATAACCCTGAATACATTAGAAGTATGGGATAGAATGAATAAAGAGGGCAGGTATGCCCCACAGACCTCCCCTCTGACTCCTCTGGAGGGATTTCTGTGGTTCCTCCCGGGGGAGAAGACGGGAAGTCTGGGGGCGTGGGGACAAGATGGGAATATTGGGTGCGGTAAGTTTGCCCCAAGTGGAGTTTTAATACCACTGACTGAGATGATCTTGAAATTTGGGGAGACAAGAATGGCAGAATGGAAATACCGTCAAATGACGAGCTTCCTTAAGAAAATAAAACCGTTAAGATCCATAAATACACTTACCGCATTTGAGAGGAAGTGTGCACAGACATCAGAAGATGGGCATACATTATCCTGGACGTACAGAATGATCCTAGGAGAACAAGAAAAGAAACCCCCATACTTCATGAAAGAATGGGAGAGGGAGCTAGGCCAAGTGTGGACAGATAAACAAATAAATAAAATGATATCGTTAACATTTACTACCTCCATAAGTACAAAGGTGCAAGAAATGGCATATAAATTCCTAGCGAGATGGTATAGGACACCAGTTAAAATGGCACAAATCTCTTCAGAAGCTAATGACAAATGCTGGAGGGGCTGTGGACAGAGGGGAACTTTTCTTCACCTATGGTGGACGTGCCCAATAATTAAGCGTTTTTGGGAATTAGTAGCCCCCTGGATTAAGAAAATGACGACAGAGCACATAGAGTTTGGGCCCATACAATATTTATTTCATGGAATGACTGGACCTATCAAAAAATATAGAGAAAGTATAACCCCACATTTGTTAAATGCAGCAAAAAAACTAATTCCGAAGTACTGGAGACAGGACCGGATTCCGTCAGTCATAGAGTGGAGAAACGAGGTTAATATAATAAAGGAAGCAGAGAGATGGGTTCATGTGGTTAAAAACCAAAGAAAGAAATTTGAAACGACATGGGCAAACTGGGAACAATGCGCTGAGGAGATAATAGAAGAGGGAAATACAGATGGGTAGGAGGAAGGAATGGTATAGTCATTTAGAATAGAGACATAAGAAGAATGGCCCTGAAGGGTAGATGTAAATAGTCATATAACTTCTCTAATGCTAATCAAAGAGGGAGGGGGGTAAGATAATGTATGGTTAAATGTATATGTGGTCTCTGTTTTTTTTTTTTTTTTTTATTATTTCCCTCTTGTCCCAGTTTTGACAAACATTGGAGGTGGAGGGGGGAAGGAGATGGGCACACGATTAATAACAATTATGAATTATAGGGAAATACCCCCCCTTTTTTTTTTTTTAACACATCTTCATAATTATGAATTTTAGTGGTTAGTGACACGAACTAGAATAAAGGGGTTGTATTTGATAATGAACTGAAGTAATTAGTGACACGAATTAGAATAAGGGGGGAATGTACTTATAAATGTATCATTAAAAACACTTTATAAATTATATAAATACAAACACGAATATACACGGAAGGGAAATTTTTAATTTTTTTTTTTTTTTTTCACAATACATAACAAGGAATTGTAGGGACTAAAGACACTAATCAGAATAAGGGGGGAACTCCCCCCCCCCCTTTTTTTTTTTTTTTAAGTGATTAATGACACTAATAAGAATAAGGGGGTACTTATTTATAATTTTATTTTTAAACACTTTATAAATATAAACACGATAAACACGGTGGGGTGGGTACCAATTTTTTTTTTCTCTTCACACAATATATAATTATGAATTGAAGTGATTAAGGACACTAATAAGAATTAGGGGGAACTTATTTATAATTTTATTTTTTTAACACTTTATAAACATAAGCACGATAAACACGGTGGGGTGGGTACCATTTATTTATTTATCTATTTTTTTTTTTCCCTCGCATATGTAAATGTCGGCCACTGGGACAGGGGGGAAAACGGTGGTAGGTGATGTAGGATGTAATGTGTAGTATGTTTCTATTGTTTGAACAAAGGGGTATAGAATGTTGTATAAATGGTGTATATATAAATGAAATAAACAATAAAAATTTTTGATTATTAAAAAAAAAAAAAATTATCTGCACTGTGCACTTTAATATTGTACCATTTTTTTTTGCTATACGGTACTGTGTTAATTTAACTGGCAATTGCAACGCTGTACATAAATGAAATTTAGGTGATTTATTCTCACAAATAGACTTTTTTTGGTGGTATTTGATCACCGCTGAGTTTTTTTTATTTTTTTGCGCTATAATTTTGAAACAAAAGCAATATTTTTTACTTTCTACTATAAAACACATACAATAAGAAAAATGTAAAACTCAAATTTCTTCATAAACTTAGGTCAATATGTATTCTGATACATGGGAGATGATCTGAGAGGCTCTAGAATATCATGGACCTCATCCCGTTAAGTGAAAGTCAAAAAAGGCGAGGATTGGAATTATTGCGGTGCTTGTAATAAATAGTACATAAAGAGTTAAATTAAAAAATATATAATTTCTTTATTGATACAAAGATGAAAAAAAGAAAGCAAAAATTTCCATTTAAAACCATAATAGAGCATATACATAATACATGAAGAAAAGAAAAAACTGCGCTAGAAACCAATAAAATAAATAGAGCAGCGGCAGTCAGTGGGGTAAACACCAAAAACAGACATAAATGAAAAAGCCACGCTTAAATTGATAAATAAATAAATACACAAATGAATAAAATAATATGATGAGAGAATTAAATCAGTGAGAAAAATAATTGGCAAGACAAAACTAATGAAAGTCCAAAAAAAGGGAAAGGAAAAATCCAAAACAATTCAAATGTCTAATTAATAACACTCAGTGGTTGATTGAAGCAATATGATTTTCCCAACTGATGGCATGCTTACCAGATAGTAAGCCAAATCGAGCGGGTGGCTTAAACCCAGCCTAGGCCTTTAAGGGACCAGTCACAGTGGGGTATGACAATTTTCACTCGGGTGTAATAGGCGTGAAATCCACGAAAAATTAACCCAAAAAATAAAATAACAACATAGCGTAATACTGACATACACCTTATAATAAAGAAGAGAAGAGTGACACTCACATAATGAGATAAGTAAATATCATGTAAACACCCAGTGTTTGAAGATAGCAGATGGCACAAGAAGAGTCTCTTGCCACTGACATTTATTTAGTGCAAATCATGCGGGTATGTGAATCCTTCCCAGTAAAGCAACACGGGGAGCCTGCTTACCAGATGATAACAAATTGTGAGTCTTGTGATCTTGTGGAATACCAATCAGTGAAGGGGTTAATACGTGCACCAAAACCGCATAAAAAGCCTGCTTACCAGATGTCAGGCTTCGGTGAGCAAAATTATTTATCCACCAGATGAAATGACCAGCTTAATGCAGAGCGCAGTATAGATCCATCCCAGCAAACATGTCAAAAGGCTCCGCGATTCACATGGTATGATTGGGGAATCCCAAAAAAAGGAATAGTGGCAAAATAGTGTGATACCATTTAAACTATTTTATTAAAATAAGGAATAACACTTACAAAATTTTCTTGGTTTGAAAGCGAAAGAGATAAAAACAATGCCGGCCGGCAACAAACAAACTCCCGTCCTCCTCAATGGGGCGACGTGGTGAGTACCTTCCAGACGCGTTTCGTCATAAGGTGACGTTTTCAATGGGGAACATATACATATATACATATATATACATAATACATGTACTGGGTCGCTGGTGTCCCAAAAGAAAAGGAAGGTGGTCACAGATAGATGTTGAGTCCCAACATGTTTTGCCAATGATGGCTTCCTCAGGGGATACTGTGGGACCACCACAAATAATCCAGCTCTAACACAGAATACAAAACAAAATATCAATAATTATACAAGTGATAACCATGAACGTAAAAGAAACAGACTTTTGTCATGACTACAGGGAATTATATAGCACATACCTTGATCAATCATGGACCAATAGATGTATAAATTTGGGGGGACCCCCCAAAAAAAGTAAGAGGGGGGGTTTTAAGATGTTAAAGAAGGCCCCAGCCAGTGATAGCTCATGGGAAACCGTGCACGGTCGCAGGAGGTAGACAAGAACCCAGCTAGAGTGTTTGAAAACAAACCAGAGGATTAGTTAATATGTATGCATTCTGGACAAAGAACAGAAGTCATGGTTATGGTTCATGGTTATAACTTGTATAATTATTGATATTTTGTCTTGTAGTCTGTGTTAGAGCTGGATTATTTGTGGTGGTCCAACAGTATCGCCTGAGGAAGCCATCATTGGCGAAACATGTTGGGACTCAACATCTATCTGTGACCACCTTCCTTTTCTTTTGGGACACCAGGGACCCAGTACATGCATTATGTATATGCTCTATATTGGTTTTAACTGAAATTTTTGCTTTCTTTTTTTCATCTTTGTATCAATAAAGAAATTATATATTTTTTAATTTAACTCTTTATGTACTATTTATTACAAACACCGCAATAATCCCAATCCTCCTCTTTTCTGACTATGTATTCTGATACATATTTTTGGTAAAAATATCCCAATAAGCTTATATTGATTGGTTTGCACAAAAGTTATAGCGTCTATAAACTATGGTGTATATATACTGGAATTATTATTTTTGTATACTTGTAATGGCGGTGATCAGCGAGACTGCATTATTGTGGTGGACAATCTGACACTTTGAGGGAACCAGTGTAACTAATACAGTGATCAATGCTAAAAATATGCACTGTCACAGTACTAATGAAACTGGCTGGGAAGGGGTTAAACACCTAGGGCGTCAAAGGGTTAAATGTGTGCCTAACCTATGTTTTTGTGTGTAAAGAGTGCTGCTTTCACTAAGGGATGTGCTGGATTTGACTAATCACAGCAGAAGCGGCTGGCCTCCTACCCGGAAGTGCAGAATCACATATATCACAACTGTATATGCTATATTATTTTTTACATTTATAAAAACTTGAGCTAAGGTGAAAAAAATATAAATATATATATAATGTAAAAAAGAAATTTGCAGCATCTGTACACAAAGTGCTAAAAACTTGATATGATATAAATATGTAGATTACAGCGCTCACAACCGTGTAAATTACCTCATCAAAATAGTGTACAATTGTGTCACACAAATATTCTCTTATAGTGCTCTTAAGCTACAAATTAATACATGACATTTGCAACAGTGTACAGGTTAATACCAATTGTATATATAAACAAATAAAAAAATTATGATAATAAAATAAATTAAAGGAGAAGTCCAGCCTGAGCTCGTTTGGCTGGGCTTCTCCTATGGGTCACAGGAGTTCAATTCGTTTTGCACTCCTGTGACCCATTTTCAGCAGAGAGCGGTCTGAAGTCCGCTCTCTGCTGATGTCACTGGAATCAGTACAGGCACCACGTCATCGCGACAATAAAGTCTGGATCCGCCAGGTGCCTGGACTGATGCCTGTCTCAGCCTCTCAGCGGGCTGCTGAGAGCCTGAGACAGCTGCTTCCCGCTCCTCCACAGCTCAGCACTCCAGTGAACATGGAAGAGCAGAGAGGAGAGTGGCTGATTGACAGTCAGCAGCTCTCTGTTCGGGGATCTGTGAGAACCGAGACATCTGCGATGTTCGATCACTCGGTTCTCAGTACAGAGGCACCTGGGGACAGATGCAGCATTGGACCGATGCTGCATCCACCTAGGTAAGTATAAATGGGCCAAAAAAAAATATATATACTTCTCTTTTAAACGGTTCAATACAGGGCAATTTCACCCCCTTCCTTCCCAGGCCAATTTTTAGTTTTCAGCGCTGTCGCACTTTAAACGTCAATTGCGCGGTCGTGCGACGTTATACCCAAAAAAAATTTACGTACTTTTTTCCCCACAAGTAGAGCTTTCTTTTGGTGGTATTTGATCACCTCTGCGGTTTTTATTTTTTACGCTATAAACAAAAGAAGAGCGACAATTTTGAAAAAAACACAATATTTTTTACTTTTTGCTATAATAAATATCCCAATTTTTTTTCCAAAAAACTAATTTTTTTCCTCAGTTTCGGCCGATACGTATTCTTCTACATATTTTTGGTAAAAAAAAAATCGCAATAAGCGTATATTGATTGGTTTGCGCAAAAGTTATAGCGTCTACAAAATACGGGATAGATTTATGGCGTTTTTAAAAAAAAAAAATTATTTATTTTTTTAGTGGCAATTGCGATTTTTTTTCGTGACTGCGACATTATGGCGGACACATCGGACACTTTTGACACATTTTTGGGACCATTCACATTTATACAGCGATCAATGCTATAAAATTGCATTGATTACTGTGTAAATGTGACAGGCAGTGAAGGGGTTAACCAATAGGGGGCGGGGAGGGGTTAATATGTTTCCTAGGGAATGATTCTAATTGTAGGGGGAGGGGACGCACAAGGGGAGGAGACCGATCAGTGTTCCTCCGTTCTGGGAACACAGATCGCTCTCCTCTGAGCTGACAGGACGTGGATGTGTGTGTTTACACACACACATCCACGGTCCGGCCCGGTTAATGGGCAATCGCGGGTGCCCGGCGGACATCGCGGCCGCCGGGCACACGCACCGGGTCCCGAGCAACGCGGCAGGCGCGCGCGCGCCCCCTAGGCGGCCGGGATTTCCAGGACGTCATATGACGTTCATCCAGGATGGGAGATCCCATCTGTGGACGTCATATGACTATAAACGGGTATTGAAGTGGTTAAATAACTTCCCAAAAAAGTGCTCTTGTGTTTCAATCATCTACAAAGTGCAACGTGCTCTAAATTTCCACTCTGTGGTGTGACACACTCCCCTTCTGTGTCCCCACTCACAAGATTTAATGGACCCCTAGCTTTTCAGTCTAAGGGTCAAACAAGCAGAAATCCAGCAGCAGCTGATGTCTTGAACAGGTCCATAAAGATCTCCCCCAGCACAGCAGTTTATAAATGGAAAGAAAGGGAACTGATAGTGAAGAACTGTAAAAAAGGTGTTTATTGGGCAAACATTGATTCCTACTTACAAAACTTCAAGATCAAATAGGCATGTGTATTAATCCAAGAATACCATCAGGAACGCCGCATCGAGCGTGCGTTCCACCAAAACCGGAAGTTACGTCGTATGGATTCTGCATTGGAAATTACGTCAACGCGTTTCACCCTCCCACAAGGCATCATCTCAACCTCCCACAAGGACCTCATTTCCGGTTGAACAGATCGAGCTTTTATATACAAAGGGAGTCACCTCCCTCTTGTCTATCCAATGGGTTTTTACTAGCGGCCATTTATTCCTGGACCGAAGGCCACATTACTACCTTCAACAGTAGCAACGGCCATTTTCACATAGAAAAAGAAAAGAAATATCTATATACTCTGTCCAAAAGACGTCAATTATGCACATATACATATCTTAGTTCAAAAAACATAAAAAACATCCTATTATGTAAAAACTACTGTAATTAACTGCCTTTATTAGAAACAAAATATGCATACTGAAGAACAATTGAAAATAAAAATGAAAATATAAAAATAAAAATAAACATGAAAATACAAATAAAAATTTAAATAAATATAAAAATGAAGAATGAAAATAAAAGTAAAATTTAAAAATAAAAATAAATGCACTAAAATAAAAATACAAAAAAATGACAATTAAAAACAAAATGACATATTAATTAATACTAACTATGAGATAAATTGAAGCCTAGCTCAATGTTCAACCCAAAAGGACTCAGAGTACCCAAATGATGGATCCACTGCATTTCGTTTTGAGAGATGGCCTTTTTTAGGTTTCCTCCTCTCCAATGGGCCTCTACTAAGTCTATCCCACAGAACATCAAACCACTCGGATCCCTCGCATGGTGAAGTCTAAAGTGGTTAGACAGACTGTGGTGCTTATAGCCTTTCTTTATATTGTTCACATGTTCTCGAAGTCTGACTCCCAGCTTTCTAGTGGTTCTACCCACATACTGAAGTCCACACGGGCAGGCTAAAAGATAGGTAAAATGCGTGGTCCCACAGGTGATAAACTTTTGTGGGATTCACCCCAGGAGTAAGATGTGAAATGTGAAGTCCTCCAAGATAAAAAAGTTTATCACCTGTGGGACCACGCATGTTACCTATCTTTTAGCCTGTTCGGGGGGGCTTCAGTATGTTGGTAGAACCACTAGAAAGCTGGGAGTCAGACTCCGAGAACATGTGAACAATATAAAGAAAGGCTATAAGCACCACGGTGTATATAAAAGCTTGTATATAAAAGCTTGGTCTGTTCAACCGGAAATGAGGTCCTTGATGACGCCTTGTGGGAGGGCAAAACACATTGACGTAATTTCCAGTGCTGAGTCCATATGACTTCACTTCCGGTTTTGGTGGAACGCACTCTGGAAGTGGCATTCCTGATGGTATTCATGGATTAATACACATGCCTATTTGATCTTGGAGTTTTGTAAGTAGGAATCAATGTTTGTGCAATAAACACCTTTTTTACAGTACTTCACTATCAGTTCCCTTTCTTTCCATGTATAAACTGCTGTGCTGAGGGAGATCTTTATGGACCTGTTCAATCCAGCAGCCTGCTGCTGGATTTCTGCTTGTTCGACCCTTAGACTGAAAAGCTAGGGGTCCAATAAATCTGGTGAGTGGGGACACAGAAGGGGAGTGTGTCATGCCACAGAGTGGAACTTTGGAGCACGTTGCACTTTGTAGAAGATTGGAGCACAAGAGCACTTTTTTGGGAAGTTATTTAATTTATTTTATTATCATCATTTTTTGATTTGTTTATAGATACAATTGGTATATTATTTTTTTGCTTGTCATTATTTTTCTCATGAAAGTGGAGTTACTGGATGAAATGCTTCTAAAAACCTGATAAAAACAACTTTGATGGCTAGCCAAACACATCTCTGAAAACATAAATCACATTATGTTATCTAGTCTCTTATATCATCTCTAGCATCAATATTACACCATTCATAATATATTCAATACATACACTGTATCTGAGATAAGAATCTGTAACATAGCAACCAGTGTTACATAAACTCAGAAAATATGTTCAAGGCTCATAAAAAAAAAAAAAAAACACAGGAAAATATATGCAAGGAAAAATATATATATTATATATACTGTGTGTGTGTATATATATTGGGAATTTTTGCAAAACATACATTTGCAAATCTGGAAGAAAGTAATGTTGACTAGAAAACCTCCTATTTGAGATTTGCTAATAGACCACATACGTGAGCATCTACTGTAAGAAATTATAATTAGCAATAGCAGGTATGGATTATTGAAAGACCAGTTGTCAAATAAATCTACTTTCTTGTTATGAGAGGAAGTAAAATAAAAGTCAGAGTAGCTGGCAGGTAAAAAATACTTTGGACTTTGCTAAAAATGTTTCACACAGGTTTCCCACAAATGACTACTGTGTAGTATAAAGCAGAACTCCAGCTTTTACCCCATAAGCTGCATTAAAAAAATAATATTATATATATATATATATATATATATATATATATATATATATACACACCTACCAATACCATTGCAGGCCCTTACTCGACAGCTGAGCCGGCGGACCGAGGCGGGCTCCGTAGAAACGGAGTCCGCCTCGTGTGAAAGGGGTCTAAGGGAGGACAGGGGTTTCTGCCTTCAGAAAGTACTAATTAATGATTCACACTCTGAATGATCTGAGGTTATTAATGGTAGAACATAGACTTATAGTCAGGCTGCCATGTAATGAAATGACTGCAAAGGGACCAGACTCGACCCACTTACATCAGACATCCCAACCTGCAAAAACTCATTTCAGGGAGGTGGCAAACTCATTTCAGGGAGGTGGCGCTTCGCGCCCGCAAACGCCAACCCCCCCGCGGCAAAATATTATTTAAATCACTTTCTCAATATTTTTTTGCAGTGCTTCTGGGGAAGTGGGTGGGGGGTGGGTGGCAGTGGATGGTGGCAGTAGTTTTTTTACTTTTGATAATTGATTTTTTTTTCATTTTAATTTGTTTGACCCCTGACATCTCCCCTTTGAGACAAAGGGACTGAGGACACATTCCCCAGTCACTTTCTCAGCACTAAAGATGAATGAACAGGAGACAGAGGCTCCTGTCCATTCATAAACTGAGCAGAGTAAACACAGTTTACTCTGCACAGTAATCACAGGAGCGGATCTTGCTCACTGTGTCCAATTACTAGTTCCCCCCGCTCGCAACGGAAGAGGAGAAAAGGGGAGCCGGTTGCGGGGGACGAGGAGGGGCGGAGAAGGACACGAAGGGGGATGGGGAGGAGTACACAGAGAAGCTGGGGATGATCGGTGCGCAGCAGGAGGGACAGCCGCCATAACGATCATTACCGGGAGATGGGGAGGCGCTTGCGGGTGTGCGGGAGCCACCGCAGAGATGCGGGAGTCTCCCGCACCTTACGAGGCTTGGGATGTCTGTTACATGGGCTGGCACTACAGTTTGGCTCTGAAATCAGCAGCATGGGTAACCCATAATTGGCGAAGGTGACAGTGTCTCTCTAATAATAACATGCGATTCCAAACTGCAGATTTTAAAGTAAGCAAGACATGACCTCATTTAAGCTTTGAGCACCTATTCAAACAAAAGATGCTGCAGAACTTTAAAGGGTGCAGTTAAGGGCAAATAAATTATTAAGAGACATGGAAGACCTTAGCTGTGGAGAATGAATATCTGAACTAAATGTACTCACCTTTAGGAAGAAGCAATTAAGTGGATATTATGTTCAAAAATGTATAAATACATAAACAGGCCTTATAGTAAGCTTGGGACCAAGCTGTTTACTTTAAGGTCACTGTAAAAGACAAGGGGACACTGCCTCTGGAGGAATAGAGGTTTAACCTTCACATATGGAGAGGCATCTTCATAGTATAAGCTGTGAAAATGTATAATGGCCTTGCACAGGATCATCTATACATGTGGAAAGGAGGGGGTGATCTGCACCTCACTGACCACAAGTATTGGAGAAGGGAGGGGATTTCAACCAAAACTCCTCACCTCCTCACCTAATGGGGGGTTTCGACCCCATTAGTCACCAGTGTTGGAAAAGGGAGGTGGTTTCAACTCTACTTACCTCTAAAGCTGGGGAAGGGAGGATTTCAACCCCACTGACCACCAATATTGGGGGAGGTATTTGTACCCCACTGCCCACCAATGCCAGGGAAGATTTTAACTGTACTGACCACCAATGTTGTGGGGGATTGAACCCCAGTGCCCACCAATGCTGGGGGGATTTATACCCTACTAAACACCAACCTTGGGAGGCATGGGGAGATCGTTGACTACAGACGAGTGTCAGTAGTCTCCTCTCCATGTTTCATTGTACTCACAATGGAGAGGAAAAATGTAAACCAATGACCACCAATTCTTGAGATAGAAGGTATGACACTGTTACCTGGGGATTCTTCTGCTGACCATGTAGCATTTTCTCCTCCCAATGATCACCCATGAAGAAAAAGGAATCCCCCTCCGTTGGGACTTTGTAGGCAGCAAACACATATAAATTTAGAAATGATAATTTATTGAATATACATAAAAAAATTTGATCATGTAATGACCGGTATTTAAAAAGACATGGAAAAATACTACACAAGTATGCAAAGCAACATAGACAAGACAAAAAACAACAGGTTACATGGTATGTATGACAAAAAAGAAGGTTGTTACTCTCCGTTATGTAATGATCTCCGGTAACCAACGCGTTTCTGGTTCAAGCACCTTCGTCAGGGGTATTTAATAAGAGTATATGTAGTCATAATTTGGTCTTACATGTAAAAAGTTCCACCATATAACTTGGAATTGATGAAGCACTGCCAGCGGGGGTGCCAGTGGATGCCAGCCCTCGACACCAATATTGCACGATAATGTTATAAGAACAGGAATTTACCTAATTCAATTTGCCTGGTGATAGCAGAGAGTCAGGTATGGCGGATTGCCAAACAAGGTCTGTAGATTTGTTTGGAGTGAAAGAGCTATCCAAAGCCTTAAATGTGGCTCCAGGTCCGTGTAAAGCAGCAACACTTCCCAAATCCTTGAATATTAGACCTCTATATGAAAAAAAAAAGGTCCTCACTCATTTACGTCTCCCCGCTCTGCAGTACTCTACAGAATGATCACCCATGCGGTAGCATTTATTATCTTCCACTGATCACTAACTGAGGAATATTGTTTCCTCTCGCTGAAACCAGCCCCTGAACATTTTTCCTCTTACTAATAATGGCGGTCCAAAAACAGGGATTTTTATTTTCCTTTGCCTGATACAGATGTGATTTTTCTCCCACTAATTTATTTTCAGACACCAAGTCATTCTTCATTCAGCAATGTAAGGGGTATTATATCATATACTTCTGACCACTGCACTCTGTTTTGCCCATTAAACAGTACTGACCCCTGCACTCTATAGGCCATATTGTACATAATAGCGTATTCTTTGAGTTGCTATAAACTGCATTCTGAATATTATGAAAGCTAATTTGATTACTTTCACTCTGGGAGGGACTGTTGTGTTCTATGAACCTGTCCAAGGCATAGCTGGCAGACTCGCAGGCAGTAGGCAAGGTATAGCAGAATATCTGCTTAGCTCACGCAGCCGCACAAGAACAATGCAGCACCGGGTTAAAGTAGAAAAGGATACAGTGACGTTATGGTGACAATTGGTGTTGATTTACTAAAGACAAATATGCTGTTTATTTTGCAAGGACAATTTTCCTTAGCTTAACCAATCACGTGTAAGCAAAAGTGTCTGAATGAGTATCCTTTGCAAAGTGAATTTTCACCAAATTCATCAAGCTAAGGGAAAATTCTCTTGCAAAGTGAACAAATTATTTATTAGTATTAGTAAATCAACACCTATTATAAGATCACAGAGATTCTATTAGTAAAACAAACTGCTCAATTTCAAAGAAACATTCAGGAAACACAGACAAAATTTTATGAAAATATATTCTGTTTAATGATATCTTTAAAAATCAGCTAGTACAATGCCATTCCACAAATATGGCACTGACCTCTGAGTTCAAAACTCAGGACTAAACTCGAAATGGTGACTATGCCCTCATATTGGTACTTCATGACACATTACTGACCCTGCTTCTCATTTACTATCTATCGTATGAGCCACTCTGTCAAGAGTAGAGTTAGCTGCCTTCATGGCCTGTAATAACTCCATCATTTTTTAGATACCTGTGAGACATGTCTTTATGAAGAGGCCTGCTTTCCCTGCAATCGTTATCCATTGTAAAACGTGCACAAAATTACTCATGCTTGAAATGCATAATGCATTAGTCCTCTTGGTCTTACAAGCCTATGAAATACTGTAGTCGATGTGTGAGAACAGAGCTGTCATGTTTACACTGATATTCCTAAAGAAAATGAAGGGTTAACAATGGGCATCAACCTCAGCGAATAGTTTGCAATGCCAAAAACATTACCCATAGCCCAACAGTTTAGCGTCAGCCTCTCAATTAGGGATTTATGTTGAACGTGATTCTATTAAGTGCATGAATAGGTAACCAGACATCCTAATTATGTGATAATCCTAAAATTGTAGACTGTTAAAAGAAAAAAAATATACAGTAGGACAGGAGGTCTGACTCCACAAAAGAGGGCGTTAGGGAGTTGGCTGTCGTGCTTTCCAAGAACATCAATCCTCAATAGCCTAATACAAGTACATTTCAGCTACCCAGCTTGTAGTGTAACAACAGTCATTGCAGTTTCTTCACATAGAACTGGTATTGCTTTTCATGCCACATACACAGAAGGGAATTTACTAAGACTGGAGAAGCTGTGCATGGCAACCAATCAGCTTCCAGCTTTCATTTTCCAAGCTTAACTGAACAAGCTGAAGTTAGAAGCGGATTGGTTACTATGCACAACTGTGGCTGCTTCAGTTTTAATATATCTGATTATTTTACTATTTGCTATAAGAATCAAGTGGCTGCACTGGAGAAAAAAAAAATAGAATATTAGTAGACTACGTCAAATCCCGAAACCTGGATGTTGCGTTTCAGTGTCCTAAACACCTTAATCTGTTTACTTGCCTGCAGGAAAAGCTGGTGAGATTGTTCTCCTCTCTTCAATGCGGCAGTACATTTAGTGAAGGCTCCGTTCACATCAGCTTCTACAGCAAAAGAAATAATCATTTATTGGATTACCTTTAGAAAAAATGCAAAACATGAAGTCTGAAGTACCACAACATCACTTTGGAGATTTAGACAGTAGATTTGAAGACTGAAACCTGCAGCATCTCTTTACCTCTTCTCGCTGTGTATCCACCACTCCCCTCTGTGTGTGTGACAAGGAAATGCTGCAGAGGATTCTCATACTTAGACTGGCTCAGACAGCAACACCTCCGTAATTTCATTGGCTGGCCTTGTTCTTCTGTTCAAAACAGAGAAAATAAAGAGCATTGAACGTGAAATAGAAAGACAAATTTCACCTTCTGTATCTGATCATGCTTGTAAATATTGACATAAAAAGTAAAAGCAGCTAAATAAGGAGAATGATAAACATTAATTATTCATAGCAACCACAATTATACTGCATCTAACCTGCTCTTGCTATTTACATCCAATCCAGCTGCGTCAAACAGAATCAAATGCAGAGCAAACGCATATCAAATGCAGTCTTTCTTCTAGCGCTGCATCGTCATTTTCTTGTACCATTTCCTTTCTAGGTCTTTACTGGAACTTTAGCCTCGTACACACGATCAGGTTTTCAGATGACCGAACGTCCATTTTTTGTTGCATGCTAGTCTCATGTCGAAAGTGAAGAGGATACTCACTATACGAAAATTCTCATACGACAGAATACAATTTCAGAAGTGACTAGTTTTGTATTCTCTTGTTTCTGAGCATGTGTAGTCTTGCGCTTATGATTTTTTTTTTTCGTATGAAAACCGTACTAATTAAAGGAAAATCGGACATTGAGTTCACGTATGACAAAAATGTTATGGTCTGTACCGTACTAACGATCCGAAAATTTTCTCTGCTTTTTGAAATCTGTAGCCTCATATGCAGCAGGTAAAAGGTGTGGCACTGCAGCATGCCATGTACATTTTCTCAAATAGCATATGCTTGATAAAGTCCTGCCTGCAGATCTAGATCAGTGTTTCTCAACTCCAGTCCTCAAGGCTCCCCAACAGGTCATGTTTTTAGGCTCTCCATTATTTTGCACAGGTGATTTGATCAATTTAACTGCCTTAGTAATTACCACAGCCGTTTTATCTGAGGGAAATCCTGAAAACATGACCTGTTGGGGCGCCTTGAGGACTAGTAGCAAAGAAAAACGCTCCTGCGCACAAGTGGATAACCAGACAAGTAGTGTAAAGCCACAGGCCTTGCTGCCCTCAAGGATGGGGATTCCTAATAGTCAATAAGGGCGCACCAGCCATGTGCATTATCCTTTAGATGTAAATTTCTTAAAACAAATAATAAAAAGGAACTACTCACAAACAATTGTGGAAGGTCTCACAGTGTAAATGGTCGATTAGCAGCATGCAGTCAAGGGTAAGCGGAACCCCCCAGAGGTCACAGGGGAACTCACAGGGATCACTGCTAGCTGACGCGTTTCGAGGGGAACTCAGAGCTCTGAGGAAGAGGGGATGTTCCCCTCAAAACGCGTCAGCTAGCAGTGATCCCTGTGAGTTCCCCTGTGATCTCTGGGGGGTTCCGCTCACCCTTGACGGCATGCGGCTAATCGACGACCGTTTACACTGTGAGACCTTCCACAATTGTTTGTGAGTAGTTCCTTTTTATTATTTGTTTTAATAAATTTACATCCAAAGGATAATGCACATGGCTGGTGCGCCCTTTCTTTCTTTTTTCTCGTTGCCTTGAGGACTGGAGTTGAGAAACACTGATCTAGATAACTGCACAGATACGGTTGACACAAAAGTGTTAAACTTATCATCTGGTTCTTAACACTAAGTTCTGCAAACTTTTTGGTACTCCTCTTATGGATTAAGGCCATGTTGTGCTTACCCCTGAAGGAGCCGCTCTTTCTTGGGCCCATTGTTCCTGTGCCCACGACTCTGTAAATAACACCACGCACTCTGACACACCTAGTTTGGTAAATATTTATTGCAGATGTATATCCTGTACCCTGAACAACAGTAATGACACAGCAAATAGTTAAACAGTAGCAAGAAATATACTGCAAGTAGGTGACCAGAGTATACTGTGAAACAAACAATTGGTGTAGAGAGAAACCCCTCCTAAACCCTGTACAAGGGCAATTCTAACCAAGGAGCGTTCCTTCATCATAACAGTTCATCAATCGTAACATACTTTTTGCTCTTCTGCTAGCCAGCTCATTGGGGCACAACTTTTATGTCAGAATGCTCAAGATAATGTCCAATCAACACTGATAAAGGCACTGGCTTTGTACTACTTGCAGACAACACTGTTCCTCTTTGTTAAAGTGCAGTGGGGATTGGTCAGAGGACTCTCATCAACTTCTCTGGCAGCAGATGATCTCCCTCTGTTTATTGATGGCAATGCAACCAGTGTCCGTGGCGTCCTACCGCTTGATCGGGTAGTGTGTTCCATCAGCATCCATGGCACTCTCTGGTGTTCAAGGATGTCTGCCAGTGCACCTCTCTGTGTGTGTGTGTGTGTGTGTGTGTGTGTGTGTATATATATATATATATATATATATATATATATATATATATATATATACACACACACACACACACACAGACACACACACAGAGGTGCACTGGCAGACATCCTTGAACACCAGAGAGTGCCATGGATGCTGATGGAACACACTACCTGATATATATAAAACAAAAAATTCCGCGCTAGAAGCACAAAAGGATAAGCAGCAGTAAACAGTGCGACAACACCAACAGAACAGAGAAAATAAATAAACTGCGCTAAACAAAAATTATATGTTGGAGTGAATTGATAGTATGACCTAACACCAACAAATATTATAAAAATATAATACATATAATGAATAATAAAGTCCAAATCTTCAAAATAGTGAGATATTCAGTATGAAATGAAGATGATAATCCAAATGAGCTATGATTGCTCTTACCAGAACTTCAATGATATAAGCGGTTGGCAAAAAACCCTGCCAGGGCCTTTGGGGTGATAGACCAGTCAGCACCGTCCGTAATCAGATCAAAATCCCCTCAATGGATACAGGAAAAAAAGGCAAACAGAAGGAAAACTGGCCATAGTGTAGTATGTTAGATGCTAGACATGGACATACAGACATACCAAACACCCTGGTGTGCACATAACGACAACCAAAACAGGGGGGAGGGAAGTGAAAAAAAACCCCACCACCGTGGCTGTAGATTGTGCTTACCGACTCACGGTGATAAACAGGCTCTTAGTGGATTAGGAGCTGACAAAAAGTTGGCAAGGAGCACTTTGACTCGTCCTCATTAGCCCGAAGTCCACATCATCAGTACACAACCCAGAATATAAATGATAAGCTTTCCATGGTGAAGTACGTTTTAAAATCGAATTTAATAAGTAAAGTATTGCACTTACAGAATAAAAGCACTTGTATCGCATAAAATATAGGTCGCCAGCCGGCATACAAACATGGAAGCGAAGCTCGTCCTACTTCCTGGTCTCGTGGTAGCGTCGCTGCGTGCGTACCCAGACGCGTTTCGTCATCAAAAGGACGTTCTCAATGGGGACGAGCAGCGCAGTGAGCCACCACCAATATATAGGCATCCAAGCCTCGTTCTGAGTTCCGAGCACGAGGACGCCATCTTAAATGTGGGCAAAAGCCTTAATCTTCCCTGAGGTGTGTACTTAGCTGAAATTCACACAATATCAACAGGAACAGGCTAAACCACCACAATGGATATGGGCAAATGCCCTAACCATCACGGGACGGGCGAACAGCGCGCCCTAAATTAAGGCACACAAAAAGCAACGTGCCCAGAAGCATACATAGCAATTCTGCCACAAATATAAAAGTTTATTATCGTAAGATAACAGACATAAAAAATATAATACGTGCCTAAATGTGAAGTGTGACCAAATCTGATCCTTACTACTAAACTTAGACCAAAAAAATCCTTTTGATAATAAGTCTCATAATGAGATAGAATAAATATTATAAAGGTATATTCCAACCTCCTAACAAATATAAATAAATGTGAAAAAATAAAATAAAATAAAATAAAAAAAGGAGAAATAAATTCAAGTAAAAATAAAATAAAAAAATAAAAATAAAGAGTGCCCACCATAATATGTGTAGTGCACATTTGGTTCCTGTGAGTGACCACAGAAAGT
The DNA here is from genome assembly GCA_037952835.1 of Lithobates septentrionalis. Classification (NCBI taxonomy): domain Eukaryota; kingdom Metazoa; phylum Chordata; class Amphibia; order Anura; family Ranidae; genus Lithobates; species Lithobates septentrionalis. The sequence goes on from JBBDGP010004485.1 coordinate 627,864, forward strand.
GAAAAAAGCGTACCCAACAAAAACTGTATTAACAAAACTTAAAAATTATAGATGAATGTTACTTGTCTATAGGCAAAAATTCATCATTGTGTCAAAAATTATGAACATGGCGTCCTCTAGCAAGCATCCCAGAACGAGTACACATCTCACATATAAACATATTTAGAGGTATAAATATAAAAACAAAATAAAATCAAATTATGAATTATCTATAAAAGCGTTCACATCCATGTCAATGTTTAACCCATAAGGTGTATATGTCCTTAACCTATGGATCCAGCTCATCTCAAGCTGGGATATGCCCCTAATTAGTGCACTGCCCCTCCAATGGGGTCTAAACCTATCTATCCCTAAAAAAAGAGTTCCTGAGGGGTCCCTGTCATGCACCAATAGGTAGTGCTTAGACACTGAATGATTCTTAAACCCAGTGATTATATTAGTGATATGTTCGTTAAGTCGCACCTGGAGAGGGCGCTTAGTCCTGCCCACATATTGAAGGCCACACGGGCACTGCAACAAATAAACGACCCTCTCCGTGGTGCAAGTAATGAACGGCTTGATGTTGTGCGTTTCTTGTGTACTAGTAGAGGTAAAAAAAGTGGTCCTTCTATGGGAGCATGCATTTAAAGTACAAACCCTGCATTTCCTGCATTGATAAAAACCGGTCAATTGGTCAAAGAAAGTTGGTTTGGTAATTGGAGGATTTAAAATGTTGGGGGCCAACTGATGGCGTACCGAGGGCGCTCCCCTGAAAACGACACGAGGCCTATCTGGCAAGATGTCGTTAAGGGTTGTGTCACTCTTAATTACATGCCAATGCTTGTAAATTAAATTTTTTATGTTATTATGTTGTAAAGAAAAAGACGTAACAAAAGGGACCCCTAAATCAAACTTACCCCTATCAACAGAGCTCCTTTCAGCAAGCAGATCATCTCTATTGACAAGTTGTACATTCTCAAGGGTTCTATCAAGGGAATCTTTGGGGAATCTTTGGGGTAACCCTTCTCCAAAAACCTCTCAGTAAGGATATATATATATATATATATACACACACACACTTATATAGCGGGTAAAATAAGTATTGAACACGTCACCAGTTTTCTAGGTAAATATATTTCTAAAGGTGCTATTGACATGAAATGTTCACCACATATAGGTAACAACCATGCAATCCATGCATACAAAGAAACCAAAACTAATACGTTTAGATATTAAGTTATGTGTAATAAAATGGAATGACACAGGGAAAAAGTATTGAACACCTGAACAAAGGGAGGTGCAAAAAGGCATGGAAAGCCAAGACACTAGCCTGAAAGCAATCCTGCCCGGTGTCAGTGCAAACTAATATCAGCTGGCTCAGTCTCAAATGACCTGGAATTAGCAGGTGCAATTGTTTCAAAGAAAACAATAAGTAAAGCGCTCAACCGTTATGGCCTGTATGCACGCTCGCCACGCAAGACTCCATAGCTGAAGAAAAAAACATGTTGAAGCTTGTTTAAAGTTTGCTGCACAACATTTAGACAAGCCTGTGAAATACTGGGAGAATATAGTTCGGTCAGATGAGACCAAAATTGAAGTCTTTGGATGCTATAATACACACCATGTTTGGATCACATCATCCCAAAAACACTATACAAACAGTGAAGTTTGGAGGTGGGAACATCATCGTGTGGGGCTGTTTTTTAGCATACGGTACTGGCAAACTTCATATCATGAAAAACCTGCTTATGATGTTCAGAAGGTGAGCCTACTCACCAACCTGAGAGGGAGGAGCCTGATGATGGCGCCAGCTAGGAGCTGATGCTGAGCCTGTCCCGTGAAGCCCTCACTATCATGTGGCTAACAGGCTAGGAGCCTGGGTCTTCTTCAGCTGCCCCCTGTTCCCCAGGTGCCTGTGAGTCTGGCGACCCCTTAGGAAGAACGAGCCCGCTTACCACAGCTTGGAGCCCCTTGGACGTAGTGGTGTGGACGGGCGATGAAATGCGGGTGGGGAGAGTAGGGTCAGTGGGGTAGCGTGAGCAGTGAGCGCAGCCAACCACCTGGAGGGCGGAAGTAAAAAGCAGCATGAGGTGAGCAGCTTGCAGGGAGACTCTGAGAAGGTACAGAGAGAGTCGCAGAGAGAGGGAGGAGAGCGTGGTGCTCAGGTGGTGGTGGCAGAGGAACAGATAGCACCGGCTCAAACCAGGGGAGTGTGCAATGGCTCCAGTAAAGGCTGACCTCCAGCCTCAATCCCTGGATCCCAGCTAAATGGCTCCCGGCTCCAAGGCCAGCCTCTAGCCCCTTGTAGCCCCTGGTCTTGCTTCAGGCTATGCAGGAGGAGTAGACGGAAGGTTCACAGGAGGGGATACCCTGAGTTTGGCAGCAAGTCCTGAAGCCTTGAATCTGGCACCAGCAAGATTCCAACCGCAAAAGGGGTGAGTCAAGTTTCCTTTCATACTGTATATACTGGAACTGTGATATCCCCCTAAATATATGGCCGGTTACTATTAAGGAGTAGTCTGTAAGAGAGACTAACTTGAAAGAAAGACTGTACGAGACCGTGAGAAAAAGTTAAAGAGCTAAGGAGGCTTGGGTCAGAGGTGTCAATGAATTGAGTGGACTGAAGGATTGGGGCCCTGGGTCCCGCTACCTGTGGACCCACCTTTTATACCCCCCCACACACACCCCTGTACGTTCCCTGCATGTAAAGAGAAAGAAGGTGAGGGGGTCCTAGAGTGGAAGCACGGAGCCATGGTTAAAAAATTAGAGGTATATGAAAAGAGTACTCGGTATAGTGGCCCTGGTTTTCACGGTGACTCTAATATGTCTCACTGGAGAAACAAAAAAGGCAACCCTGCCTCTCAGAGTAATAAAATCAAGCTACAAAAGGAGCAGAAGACCGGAGAACAGAAAATCCTTATACCGCAGACAGTATACATATAGTTCCCTCTACGCAGAATAAAATGAGAGGTAAACCAGTCAGAGGAGCAGGAGCGAATCCCCCTAAAGTAAATGCCAGTCCAGTTAATATTAAGAAGTTTATGACACAAGAAGGGGGTAAGTAAAGTCCTGGTAAACAACTGGGGACTAAGAGCAAACAGACAGACGGAACTATTAAAAATGGGCAAAGTAGACAATTCATGGGAGCAAATAGCTTAACGCATGTAAATGAAGAGCATGAGGAAGAAAATGAAGATGAACAAAGAATAAAAAACCAGCTCCCAATTAAAAGTGAAATGGCAAAAATGTTTCTAAGATTGGAACAATCCTTAAAAGGTGATATGGCAACTTTACATGGGGATCTGAATCAAATATTAAAAAGAGTAGAAGAAACAGAGGGAAAACTAGATATACAAGCAGTAGAAATAACAGAACTTAAAGAACAGATTATAAGGATACAGAGGGAACAGAGAAAGATGATGTACAAAGTTGAAGACGAGGAAAACCGCAACAGAAGGAAAAAAATCTAAGAATCCGGTGTTTACCCGAAACACAAGAAGAAGATCTACAAATAAAATGGATAAAGTATTTGGCCCACTGCTGAGAAAAACAACAACCGAAAAAAATGTAATTTGAAAGAATACACAGAATTAGAAAGACGGTTGATATGGCAGGAGAACTCCCGAGAAACGTTATCATGAGATTTCATAATTTCAAAGACAAAGAGCATATCCGGGAAGGTTTAAAAACCAAACATCCTGTAAAATATAAAGAAATTATATTACAGATATTCCCAGACCTGGCACCATAAACGTTGGCAAGGAGAAGAGTACTTAAACCTCTACTGGAACAAATGTAGGCTCACGACATCCAGTACTTTTGGGGTTTCCCTGCCTGCGAAAGGAAGGTCGTTCAGCAACAGTACGGTTCCCAGAAGAAACGGAAAGATTCTGTAAAAAGATGGACATACCAACCCCGGAAATCCCAGGATGGTGGGAAGTACAAGAGAAAACAACAAATACAGATGAACAACAACAATGGTACCCGGTCCCAAAGAAGAAGAAAGCATCAACAAAGAAAAAAAAAAACATAGTTGGGGAAAAAAAATAGGATTTTTATAACAGCTTACCTGTAAAAACCTTTTCTTAGAGTACATCACGGGACACAGAGCCATAGTAGTTACTATGTGGGTTATAGGCCACCTTCAGGTGATGGACACTGGCACACCCTAAGACAGGAAGTCCACTCCTTATAAAACCCCTCCCACTACTGGGAGTACCTCAGTTTTTTTGCCAGTGTCTTAGGTGTTGGTCACGAGTAAAGATGTGCTATGCTGAGCTCCACTGGAATATTCCTTGCTGGGGCAGACTATGCAACCGGATCCATTCAAAGTGTCTTTTTAGGCCGAATTGAATGGTACCCGGGCCTCATGGCAGAAGAAACAAGGTTTAGCCCATAACACCTCTCTTTTTAGAGAGCTGGACCCCGGGATACAGTGCTTTGTTTTTTTCAGCCATAATGTTTTCCTGGCGGGGTGCTTTACGGGTCCAGGAGTGTGGATCCCCTGATATAAAGGGGCCCTGGTTCCTGAAGGTTTTTTAACGGAGCCCACCGTAAGGGGTCAAGATTGGGTCTGTTGGTTTTACCACAGAATCCCTGCAGTAAGTGGAGATTTCTAAGGAATTTTAATTTTCTTAGGAATTATCTCCTGTAAAAGTAAATGTTGTCATGCCTAAAAGTCACCACTGGGGGCTGTATAGAGCACGTACCTTGTCATGCTTTCCTCAGATCACTGTGTCAGCAGAAGCTGCAGATCTCGCTCCGGCTAGCAGTCCCAAGCCTCCGGTAAGATGTTGGGGAGGGATTTTTCTCTAAAAACACCCCCCCACCTGGACAGAAGCTCTCCCCCTCTCCCTGGATAGAGGGGGCAGCCAGAACGATCGGCGGATGCCGCTCCGTTTTCCACCGCCCCTGCACGGTGGTTTGTCACAGCTCTCCTCCTCACAGCCCCCTCACACAAACGCTTATCCCATTGGATCAAAGGCCCAAGCTCGCGCAGGAAAACGCTCTTTTTTGAAAAGCGGGGTGTGGTGGGAGTACAGAGGGGGCGTGGCTTAGAGCGGCGTTGGCATGCGGCAACGTCCAGTGCAGGAGTACATTTAAATAGCTCAATTTTGCTGACTGCAGCTGACGGAGGAACACAAGCGCAGAAAGGGGCATGTAAGTGGTGACACAGGCATTCCCTTGGCACATTTACTGAAGCATCAGGCTGAGCACTAATAGCAGCGGCAGTTGCTGGACTATTTGCTCAAGCAGTGGGTGCAATTTCTTCTGGTAGTACCGCTGCATTTGTGCATCGGGCTATGGTCAGAAAGGGAGGTAGAAACACAGCAAGAAAGGGCACAAAAGAGACTCCCTCAAGCTCAAAAAAGCCTAAACTCATCTCTACAATGGCATCCTCCCCTGAGAGATCTGAGGTGGCTGGTCCGAGTGAGCCATCAGGGCCGTCCATTCCCTATATAACCCTTCCACTACTGGGAGTACCTCAGTTTTTGTAGCAAAGCAATATACGTGTATTAGAAGAGGGGAGGGACCTCTGTGTCCCATGATGTACTCCAAGAAAAGGATTTTACAGGTAAGCTGTTATAAAAATCCTATTTTCTTTATCATACATCACAGGACACAGAGCCATAGTAGTTACTATGTGGGATGTCCCAGAGCAATGCCAACTGATAGAATCTGGTAAATGTATGGACTGAAGACCAAGTTGCGGCCTTGCAGATTTGGGCCATGAAAGCCTGGTGATGCACTGCCCACGAAGCACTAACAGCCCTAGTGGAGTGTGCTTTGATTTGAGAGGGTGGAATCTTCCTCTTCAAACCATAAGCTTGAGCAATTACTTGCCGAATTCATTTAGAAATAGTAGATTTCGATGCTGCCTGTCCTCTTTTAGGACCTTCAGGCAACCCAAACAAAACATTCGTTTTTCGAATCTGAGCAGTCGCCTTCAAGTAAACTTTGACTGCTCTCACCACATTCAGAGACTGTAGTGACTTCTCTTCCGTAGAACCGGGTTCTGGAAAAAATGAAGCTAGAACAATATTCTGGTTTAGATGAAAACCTGACGCTACTTTCGGTAGAAGGTTAGGATGAGGACGCAATACTACCTTATACTTGTGCATAATTAAATATGGCTCTTTACAAGAAAGAGCAGCCAACTCTGACACCCTTCTAGCAGAAGATATGGCTACCAGAAAAACTAGCTTTCTTGTCAAAAGGACCAAGGGAATATGCCGTATTAGCTCAAAAGGCTGTTTCTGCAATGCCGACAGAACTAAATTCAAGTCCCAAGGGTTCGGTGGTGACCAAACCGGAGGATTAAGCCGCGTTACCCCCTGAATAAAGCTACGAACTAAAGAATGCGAAGCAAGTGGTTGTTGAAATAATACCGATAAGGCAGAGACCTGGCCTTTGATAGTACTCAAGGCCAGCTTAATTTCTAACCCTATCTGCAAAAAGTCAAGGATTCTACCTATGACATACTCCTGGGGTGCCAACCCCTGGATTCACAACCAGGAGACATATGCCTTCCAGACTCTATAATATATGTTTCTGGAGGCCAGCTTCCTTGCATTAATCAAGGTAGAAACCATTGAACCTGACAGCCCACGCTTCTTCAGAATGTGGGTCTCAATAGCCAAACCAATAAATTTAGCGTTTGTAAGGTAGGATGGAATACCGGACCTTGCGAGAGAAGGTCTGGCCGTGGTGGTAGGGTCCATGGGTCCCCTACCGCCATCCTTATGATCTCTGCATACCAAGATCTTCTGGGCCACAAGAATCACTGACTTCCCTTCCTGCTTAATCCTGCGAAGAATTCGTGGAAGCAGCTGAATAGGAGGAAATATATAAATCAGTGAAAACTGATTCCACGGGAATACCAAGGCATCTGTTCCGCAAGCTAGCGGATCCTTTGTTCTTGACACAAAGTTATCGATCTTTTTGTTGAACCTGGACGCAAACAGAGCTACGTCTGAGATCCCCCATCTTTGGCATATTGTCAAGAAGATATCGGGGTGAAGGGACCATTCTCCCGGGAACAACTGCTGGCGACTCAAGTAGTCCACCTGCCAATTTTCTATTCCTGGAATGAAGACTGCCGATAGGCAAGGTACATTGTTTTCTGCCCAAGTTAGGATATGATTCACCTCTCTCTGGGCCGCACGACTTCTCTTGCCCCCTTGGTGATTGATATAGGCCACTGCTTTGGCATTGTCGGATTGGATCCTGACAGGACAATTCCGTAACCTGAACGTCCAGGCCCTCAGGGTCAAGCACGCTGCCCGAATCTCTAGAATGTTGATGGACAAGGTCACTTCTGATCTGGACCATTTCGTTTGGACAGTCGCCTCTTCCAGGACTGTTCCCCAACCTGAAAGGCTGGCATCTGTTCTTACCACCTTCCAGGTAACTGGTAGGAAGGATTTTCCCTTCTGCAGATTCTTGGTTAACCACCACCAACTGAGGCTCCGGCGCACCCTTGGAAACAGACACATTGGGAAATCTAGAGCTTGGACCTTCTTGTTCCAAGCCGATAGGATACTGTTTTGTAGCAGCCTCGAATGAAACTGAACATAAGAAACGGCCTTGAATGAAGCCACCATCTTTCCCAACAACCTCATGCAAAGTCGAATAAAAGGATTCCTCTTTGCCTTGACCACCTGAATCAGTTCCTTTATGGCACTGATCTTCACCTGGGGCAAGAATACCCTTTTCTGGGCTGTAGCTATGATTAGTTCCAAGCATTCTAATCCCCTTAATTTATCCAAATCATCCCCAAACAGCCGTTCACCATGAAAAGGAAAACTAGCCAGGAGCTTTTTGCATGGCGCTTCGGCTGACCAATTTTTCAACCATAAGATTCTACGCATATGCACCAGCCCAAGCGTAAGGCGCGAGGCCTGAAGAATATAATCTCTCATGGCGTCTATTGCAAAACATAACGCCGCTGGTAGCTCGGTTAAATCCTGGGCCTGCTGATCGGGAATAACCTAGAGCACCTGTTTAAACTGGTCTCTCAAGGATTGACATATATCAATTGCTGTCAGCGCAGTTACTGAATCAGCCAGAGAAAAAGTGTTTTTTAATAGGAATTCCAACTTCTTATCCGTCGGATCCCTAAGCATTTGAGCATTGTCTACCGGACAAGTCAAACTTTTATTCACAGAGGATATAGCATGGGTAGCATGGGTATTTCCCACTTCTTAGTGAATTTTTCCTCCATAGGATAAAGTGTTGAAAACTTTTTAGGAGGAAAAAAATGCTTATCTGGGTGATCCCCCTCAGAATACATAAGCTTTTCCAGCAATAAATGTACAGGAAAGGCATGCACAGCTTGAGGAGGCTTTAGCGAACCCAAACAAGAAGTGGGCTTATCAACCGACTCAGTTAAGGATAGCATAAATGTGGAGCGGACCAAACTCAGTAAGAGATTGCACCATCAATATTTCAGATTGTGAAGCTGATCCTTCCACATTTGACCCCTCAGAAGAGGAGTCATCAGCCTCTTCACGGTCCCCTGAGGGAAATTCATCTTCTCCCGCCCCAGTTCCTCAGTTTGAGGGTCCTGGGTAATGGAAGGGGACCTGTCGCATTTTGTCCCACACTGGGATGCGATTAAAGCCACTAACCTTTCCTCCAAACTTATCATGGCTGAGGAAAAAAACCTCTTCAGTAATATAAACAGGTGCTGCAGTGTTGGAAACAGTTGCAATACTTGACGGCCCTGATGGCTCACTCTGACCAGCCACCTCAGATCTCTCAGGGGAGGATGCCATTGTAGAGATGAGTTTAGGCTTTTTTGAGCTTGAGGGAGTCTCTTTTGTGCCCTTTCTTGCTGTGTTTCTACCTCCCTTTCTGACCATAGCCCGATGCACAAATGCAGCGGTACTACCAGAAGAAATTGCACCCACTGCTTGAGCAAATAGTCCAGCAACTGCCATTGCTATTAGTGCTCAGCCCGATGCTTCAGTAAATGTGCCAAGGGAATGCCCGTGTCACCACTTACATGCCCCCTTCTGCTCGTGTCCCTCTGTCAGCTGCAGTCAGCAAAATTGAGCTTTTTAAATGTACTCCTGCACTGGACGTTGTCGCACGCCAATGCCGCGCTAAGCCACGCCCCCTCCGTACCCCCACCATGCCCCCCCCCTCCAGGTGGGGGGTGTTTTTAGAAAAAAATCCCTCCCCAACATCTTACCGGAGGCTTGGGACTGCTAGCTGGAGGGAGACCTGCAGCTTCTGTTGACACAGTGATCTGAGGAAAGCATGACAAGGTATGTGCTCTATACAGCCCCCAGTGGTGACTTTTAGGCATGACAGCATTTATTTTTACAGGAGATAATTCATAAGAGAATTAAAATTCCTTAGAAATCTCCACTTACCTTTCCCGCCACAGGGATTCTGTGGTAAATCCAACAGACCCAATTTTCACCCATCATGGTGCGCTCTGTTAAAAAAAACTTCAGGAACCAGGGCCCCTTTTTATGGGGGGATCAACACTCCTGGACCCGTAAAGCAACCCGCCAGGAAAACTTTGTGGCTGAAAAAAACCAAAGCACTGTATCCGGGGTCCAGCTCTCTAAAAAGAGAAGCATTACGGGCTAAACCTTGTTTCTTCTGCTGGAGAAACTGCTGGAATTGTGAAGCCTTTGTACTCCAGGGCAGACATCAACTCTTTGTAAATTAAAATTGGTAGCCTGAGAAGTCCATATAGTAGGGCGCACAATCTGGTCCCGGACTCCCAGAGATCACGAACAGCAGCAGATGACATATATGTCCCCAGGCTGTGGTACTACCACAGCCTGCGTCTTCTGTCAGACCAGACTGAAGCCAGGTCATCACTTTCTTGTCTTCCTTGCAGCCTTCCCTCCACGCTGCCCTGCAGCCTTCCCTGCAGCCTTTCCTGCAGGCTGTGGCTCTGGAGGTGGACTTGTGGCAGGAGGAGGAGGAGGATGTGGACATCATCGGTCATTTGCCCCCTCAACCCCATGTGAATGGCCTCAAAAAAATTTTTTTCACAGTTGAGGCGTTGGCCCTCCTCCATTTTGTGCAAATTTGAGGCTATATAGTAGCCATAGGCCTCTCCAGCGTCGAGGGGGGCTTTCAGGGCCTCATTAGCCTCCTTAATGAGGACAAGTGCTGCCTCCTCCACGTTCCTCCCCTTCCTGGGCCTTTTGGGTGGAAGGCGGAGGGGAGGGACCTTGGATTGGGTGAGGCTGGGCCCAGCCACCTCCTGGCTGACACTTTCCTCCCCGCCTCCTCCTGGCTGAGGTCTTCCTGTGTATGAAAAAGGGACATAGTTTTAGTTTTTGGTTCATCAAGCACACAAAATTTTAAACTCATGACTGTTGCAAATTGAATGTTAATAAATAGAAAAGACTATCATTCTGAGCCCAGCATTTTTAATTCTTGTCCCAATCATTTTTGGCCCCTACTGTCTATTGATATGTCAAACACTTTTTGTTAAATCATTAATTTCTTAGCAACAATAAAATCTAGTTAACAACAATAATTTTCCCACAAAAAATATGTTTAAAAATACTATACCTGGCTCCAGCTGGGCTCCTCAATTTCTTTCAGGATGGAAGGCCCAGGTTGGTCCTCGGAAGCCTTAGCTGAAGTTGAGGGAAGGGTTGAGGAAAGGCTGGATGGAAGGGGGGCTGGAAGAGTCGAAAGTGATTCCCTGGCTTCCATCTGGTCTTCCAGAAACCGCATCGGTTTGTAGTACCACAGACTGGGTACATACACATCCTCTGCTGCTGCTCCTGACCTCATGGACTTATGGACCTTCTGAAGCTCCTTCCTATACATGCTTCTCAAGCTACCAATTTTCCTCTCCATAAAGTCGATGTCTGCGTTGGGCACATGCGTCTTCACAAATTCCAGCAGTTTCTCCAGCGATGCCTTCCTAGGTGGTTTATTTCTATATAAGGGGTTTTTCACCTCCCACAAATTGCGCATATCCCTGTATGGGATACTGGCCCATGAATTCCGGGTCTTTAAATTGCAAAAAGGGAGTGGACAAGCAGACCATGTAGTGAGAGGGGAGTGCCACATCCAATATTAATTCAAAAGAAAAGAGGAGGTTCCCCTAGGTGGACTTTTAAGGCACTAGAGAAGGTCAAACAAATACAAAAAATATCTATAAAAGTAAGAATTTTATTGAAAAAGCTTTAAAAACATGTAAAGCAAGGCATAGGTTATTTGTACATCACATGTATAATAGTATGAGGGATAAGTAATAGGTACTCTTTACACCCAACGCGTTTCGATATATATGTCAAATTCTTCTTCAGGGGTGTGAAGATTGAAGAGAACCTTTTCTAAAATGAAATTGGATATACAGAAAATCAGTTTTCAAGAAACCCAAGGCATGAAATTCAAAAACAGAAAGTACATTTGGTTTCATATTATAACACTCGCATATAGCTGGTTGATAGAGCTGTTTGGACAATAGTTCGTTGGTTATCATAGGACCTTGCAATTGGAACAGCATCAGATTACCGGACTGGTAATGGATCAATCAAGGCAAGCATATATGCCAATGTTTCATATAGAGGAAATTTCTGGTAGACAGATGGGGGGAGGAGAATCCCTCATGCGCTCCACCAAGGATGGCCAGACCAGGGGAATATACTGAGGCAAATATGGAGACAGTTTTTTGTATCAGACGTTTTCTACCACCAAGGATGGCCAGACCAGGGGAATATACTGAGGCAAATATGGGGACAGTTTTTTGTATCAGACGTTTTCTATCACCGTTTTCTATCACCAACAGAGGGAGAATCATAACCCTTTAATCAATGACAATGCGATTTATTTCGATCCACATCTGGTGGAAACAAAAAATGCATATATACATACATTGCTTATCTTGATTCACTTTGCGATTATTTGTTGCATATGTAACTATGCTTTGTTGTGATTATAATATAGATGTAAAATCTATATCATTTAACTATACACTTCAAATGTAAACGGTTGATGGATGTATATATTTCGACAACGTGATTTATTTTGATGTGCATTTGGTGGAGACAAAAGACACACATATACATATATAAATTGTTTACTTTATTTCATATTGCGATAATTTGTTGCATATGTAACTACGTTATATTGTGACCTTAATATAAATGTAAACCTGTATCATTTAACCATGTACCTTTGATGTGAATTATTGACGAATGTATACAATTTTTTCTTGTACAGGACATGCAATTTCCTTCAGGCTCAGAAGGATGTTCTACAATTCCTTATTCTATTCCTAGTTCTACCATTTAAGTTTATTTTTTCTGTTTTCCCTTCCCTTGTCCTTTTCTTCCTTTCTCCATCTGGTCCTTCTTTCTTTTTCTCCTTCTCCTTCCTTCTCTCTTCCCCACTTTTTCTCCCCCTCCTGTGTCCCCTCTGACGGTGGCCAGCCATGGGATTTGCCCGTCACGGAAAGCCGCCCAGCCTCTGTGCTGGGCGGCTCTGTTTGGAGGATGATGGACGCTTCACATCTCCGCCCACATCCTCCATCTTGCCACTCTGGCGGACATGCGCAGTCCGCCGGAGAGACCTTCCGTGCCGGTGGACTGGGTGTGCGGGACGCCGCTCCGACGTTCGCGCACGCGCGGTGGGGGCGGCGCCGCGCACACAGAGTCCGGAGGGCAAGCGATTGAGGTTTCCTTGACAACCATCCTGGCCATCAGCTGTGAGCTATTACAGCTCCAGCTGACCAGGATGAAACACCGCATATAAGCTTGTATCACACCGCTCCCAATCCAGACACATTTTGCACTGGATTTGGACTGAGCGGTTGATGTTTTTGAAGCTCCCTATCAATCACAGGTACGGATATGCTCAACAATTCAATTTATAACTTTTTACAACCCCCAACATAGTCCCCTTTTCCCTCACTAATGAATACATCCTTCTAGTAACCATAATTATTTTGTTTCAACTGCAAAATTATCCATATACCCCTCTCTTTTTTATATACTCCTTGCTTAGTACAGTGGCTTGCGAAAGTATTCGGCCCCCTTGAACTTTTCAACCTTTTGCCACATTTCAGGCTTCAAACATAAAGATAGAAAATTTAAATTTTTTGTGAAGAATCACCAACAAGTGGGACACAATTGTGAAGTGGAACGAAATCTATTGGATATTTTAAACTTTTTTAGCAATTAAAAAACTGAAAAGTGGTGCGTGCAAAATTATTCGGCCCCTTTACTTTCAGTGCAGCAAACTCACTCCAGAAGTTCAGAGAGGATCTCTGAATGATCCAATGTTGTCCTAAATGACTGATGGTGATAAATAGAATCCACCTGTGTGTAATCAAGTCTCTGTATAAATGCACCTGCTCTGTGATAGTCTCAGGGTTCTGTTGAAAGCGCAGAGAGCATCATGAAGACCAAGGAACACACCAGGCAGGTCCGTAATACTGTTGTAGAGAAGTTTAAAGCCGGATTTGGATACAAAAAGATTTCCCGAGCTTTAAACATCCCAAGGAGCACTGTGCAAGCGATCATTTTGAAATGGAAGGAGTATCAGACCACTGCAAATCTACCAAGACCTGGCTGTCCCTCTAAACTTTCAGCTCAGACAAGGAGAAGACTGATCAGAGATGCAGCCAAGAGGCCCATGATCACTCTGGATGAACTGCAGAGAACTACAGCTGAGGTGGGAGAGTCTGTCCATAGGACAACAATCAGTCGTACACTGCACAAATCTGGCCTTTATGGAAGAGTGGCAAGAAGAAAGCCATTTCTCAAAGATATCCATAAAAAGTCTCGTCTAAAGTTTGCCACAAGCCACCTGGGAGACACACCAAACATGTGGAAGAAGGTGCTCTGGTCCGATGAAACCAAAATCGAACTTTTTGGCCACAATGCAAAACGATATGTTTGGCGTAAAAGCAACACAGCTCATCACACTCAACACACCATTCCCACTGTCAAACATGGTGGTGGCAGCATCATGGTTTGGGCCTGCTTTTCTTCAGCAGGGACAGGGAAGATGGTTAAAATTGAGAGGAAGATGGATGCAGCCAAATACAGGACCATTCTGGATGAAAACCTGTTGGAGTCTGCAAAAGACCTGAACCTGGGACGGAGATTTATCTTCCAACAAGACAATGATCCCAAACTTTCAGCAAAATCTACAAAGGAATGGTTCACAAATAAACGTATCCAGGTGTTAGAATGGCCAAGTCAAAGTCCAGACCTGAATCCAATCGAGAATCTGTGGAAAGAGCTGAAAACTGCTGTTCACAAAGGCTCTCCATCCAACCTCACTGAGCTCGAGCTGTTTTGCAAGGAAGAATGGGCAAGAATTTCAGTCTCTCGATGTGCAAAACTGATAGAGACATACGCCAAGCGACTTGCGTGTAATCGCAGCAAAAGGTGGCTCTACAAAGTATTATCGCAAGGGGGCCGAATAATTTTGCACGCCCCACTTTTCATTTTTTTATTAGTTAAAAAAGTTTCAAGAATCCAAAAGATTTCGTTCCACTTCACAATTGTGTCCCACTTGTTGGTGATTCTTCACAAAAAATAAAAATTTTATATCTTTATGTTTGAAGCCTGAAATGTGGCAAAAGGTTGAAAAGTTCAAGGGGGCCGAATACTTTCGCAAGCCACTGTATATCTTCCTTAATTGGAACTGCCAGCTCTCTTTGCAGACACGGTAGACACGAGATCCTTTAACCCTTAGAAAACAGGGCACTATTTTCATGCAAAAGATATAATCAACCTATATTATTAAAGCTCATTACCTGCCCTTACCTAGAGATACAGATAATCTCTCAATTGAATTTAACCAATTATAAATCATATTTCATATTGTTCTCATACATTATTCTTTCTCCTTTTCTCTTAATGACATCCTGTTATCTCTCAATATTCTTTATAGCATACCTTTAAAATCCATAGATACAAACCATTAATCATCAAGCAGATTATTTTCAATCAACCTTTTACCCTTTCTATGCACTTTTTATTTATGTTACCTTCATATTTTTTTTTTTACTCTCAGGAATACCTCTCCATATTTGCCTCAGTATATTCCCCTGGTCTGGCCATCCTTGGTGGAGCGCATGAGGGATTCTCCTCCCCCCATCTGTCTACCAGAAATTTCCTCTATATGAAACATTGGCATATATGCTTGCCTTGATTGATCCATTACCAGTCCGGTAATCTGATGCTGTTCCAATTGCAAGGTCCTATGATAACCAATGTACTATTGTCCAAACATCTCTATCAACCAGTTATATGTGAGATGTGTGAAATGTGAAACCAAATGTACTTTCTGTTTTTGAATTGCATGCCTTCGGTTTCTTGAAAACTGATTTTCTGTATATCCAATTTCATTTTAGAAAAGGTTCTCTTAAATCTTCACACCCCTGAAGAAGAATTTGACATATATATCGAAACGCGTTGGGTGTAAAGAGTACCTATTACTTATCCCTCATATTATTATACATGTGATGTACAAATAACCTATGCCTTGCTTTACGTGTTTTTAAAGCTTTTTCAATAAAATTCTTACTTTTTAGATATTTTTTGTATTTGTTTGACCTTCTCTAGTGCCTTAAAAGTCCACCTAGGGGAACCTCCTCTTTTCTCTTGGGTCTTTAAATTGTTTCATTTTTGCTCCAAGACCAAACAAAAGACAAAAACACTAATACCAGTCTAAACTCTCCTAATCTTATCACAATATAGGCCTCAGTCTAGAATCAGTATAGGCCACTCATGTCCCAAGTTAAAATGTTACCTTCGTGATTACGTTCGTCGCTTCCGTTCCTCCTTCTTCGGCACACAGAACGTAGGTATGACACACACGTGTTAGCTTCATATACACTGTGCATGCGTGAAACTCTGCACGTGTCGCCCGCCCCTGACATTCTTTCTAGAATATTTCCCGCCCCTTCTCTTTCGGCGTGCAGTGGGAGACGACATGGCGGAGACACAGCAGGTGCGTGATAATAGCAGTAACGAGGAGGAAAGCTCGGAGCAAGAAATGTCCCGATCCAGGAGGAGGATATTTAAGGCCTCAAATATGGCCTTTGTAGAGATGGTGGAGATGGTCGACATATTGAAGAGGGCCGACTATAATGGGAAGTATGGACCATACACCAACCCTAATCAGAGAAAGGCCAAGATCATGACTAAAGTTGTGAAGAGTCTGCACAGGAATTTTGGGGTACCACGATCCAAGGAGCAACTGAGGAAACGCTGGTCAGACCTGAAACTGAGGAAGCAGGATCAGTATAGAAGGATCAAGAAAGTGCTTCTAAAAAGTAAGTAGTTGTCATGTGTTACGATTATTATTATTACTTGCATGCTGCTCCATGTGCTTTTCTTTACTATTGGACAGTTTAAAATGGCGACTTTCATGTTCATGGGCACAGTAATCGGTCGTAGTAAACATTGTTCGTTTGCCAACTAAATACAATGTTTTTGCCAGATACAGGGTTAACTAAATTTGGTCATGATATTAAAAGTAGTTTAGGACATTGTTGTCTAGATGTGTTTGAAACTAGAAGGAATTGCAAACTTGATTCAGTGTAATGTAAGGAGAGGATGCTCAGCAGCTGTTTACGCATCTGGACTCAGAAGCACTAGTGTGGGATACAAGAACAAACTTTTTAGGGTGTCCCACACAGGTGATCCAGTGGATACTTGGGGTGTCTCCATGTGTGAAACTTGTCCAAAAAAGGGAAGTATTCCAGCTTGGTTAAGGGAATAAATCATGTCTTCAGCTTTAAACTCTGCCCAAGCAGACAATTGTACCACACTTCCAAGCAATGTTACTATTTCTGGCCTCTAATATCTGTGTGCTAAGTGCTAAGTATACCTTTTGTTTCGTTCTCATAGGGGAGAAAAGACTCAGGACGTCTGAGGGCTCCAGGAACACCCCCCCCCCACCTCTTGAAGAAGGGGACCAGTAAACACCACAAGCTGAGGATATGGAGGAAGGGGAGGTGGTGGAAATTGTCACCACAACATGTGAGTGTCTGACACCACAGATTCAGGTAATAGATGTATGCCAGCATAGAACAAGCTCCTCATTTCACCACTGACAGTGCCCAAAAGCTTATCCAGGAGATCATGTATTGTAGTCAGGATTTAGACTTTATAAAGCAAAAAACACATGAAATTGAAGTCAAACTGAAGAACATGATTGATTTACTAGGAAGAATGTAAATACCCAAAAAATGCCACTTTTTTTGTTTTTAACAATTTTTTATGCATTTTAAAAGCCAAATTTTGAAGATGCACACAGTGTGTCAACATGTGCTATCTGCCACCAGGGGATATCAATGTACACGTTTTGTGGCTGCAACCCCTTCCTTTCAATGTTGAACTTTGTAAGTTCATGAGTTTTGTATGTTATGTTTTGAAATATGCCTGTTTATGTACCCTAAAAAAAAATTCAAGCTAAAACTTTAAGAAACCCAGATTTTTTGATTTAAAAAAAAAAAAAAGTTTTACAACGCACGTGTGCATGTGCACGGAGTAAAAGGTTTTATACTCAACAATGTGTGGCTTCTTCTTTCAATGATCAATACCAGTTTTTGTATTAAGTTTGTGTTTACAGTGACAATGGGTGTTATTTAATAATGGAAGAACCACTTGGCACTACAAGTGCACTAGGAGAATCTAGGAGACAGCAAAAAGAAACACAAGCAGTAAATGAAAATCAAGATTTTATCTGATAAAATAGAAATTTTTTTCCAAATTGGCTGGCAAAGCAATGGCCCCCCTACCCGTAAAATATTCAACATATTTTTCCGGGCAACCCAGGATGGCCTGCTTCCAGGGCCACCAGTGTTTCATTAAGTCTGGCCTCAGGCCCAACTGAGGCAACATATCTTGGATTATTTCCTTTTAAAAAGTTGTGCAGTATGCAGCAAGATAACACAATGTGGTTTAGTTTGTACTCCGCCATATTTATGTAAGTTAAAAATAGGCGGAACCGGCTGGCCATTATCCCAACTGCATTCTCCACAACTCTTCTGGCCAGCCGGTAATTAAAAACCCTCTTCTCCGGGGTTAGGGTCCTCTGGGGGAATGGCCTTATCACGTGATCACCCAGACCGAATGCCTCATCTGCGAGAAACACAAACGGCAGTGCTTCAACGTTATCTTTTGCAGGTGGCAATCCCAAGCCACCACTCTGGAGATGTCGAAAGAACTCGGTCCGGGCAAAGACTCCACCATCTGACATCCGGCCATTCCTCCCCACGTCCACATACAAAAACTCATATGTCGCAGACACCAGCGCCATCAACAAAATACTATGAAATCCCTTATAGTTATAATAGTATGACTCCGAATGGTATGGTGGTACGATGTGGATGTGTTTCCCATCAATTGCCCCTCCACAGTTGGGAAAGTCCCAACGGTCGGCAAAGTGGGATGCCACAATCTGCCATTCCTGTGGCGTTAAAGGAAACTGTGGAGTCAAACAAAAACATAAAAAGTAGTCATTTTGCACATAAACATTGCAAGCAGATTAGACACAAACATTCTTGGCCAACACCAGTATAACTTTTTTTTGAGGAGTATTTAAGAGCAAAAATATAAGGTCCACTTAGCAGATTCAACCCATTGTAACAATTTTAGGGGGGGGGGATGTTTTGGACAGGTAACCCTCTCCATTTCATTGAGAGCTGAATGCATAAATAATGTGTGTTACTTTGGCCAGCCCCTCCTTACTTACACTATTGGCAGCCCACTGGACAGGTAAGAAGTGTCATAATACAAAAATATGAATACACACTGTACAAATTAAAGCACATTTTTACATTCTGCAATTAACTAGCAAGATAATAGGAGAACCAAACTTTAAACAGTACCATTTGAAAGTATTCAGGCAGGCCCTAGCACTACATGCTTTGGTGAATTCATCCATAAATATGAACACAAAAGAGGTAGGAATAGTGTGTATGGGTTTGGCAAAGTCAGCAGATAGAGGATTGGTATGAGTTGATTTAGCGGTTGGGGAGAGGGAGGGTTCAAAATGATTTTAGGACCCCAAAGAAAAGCCTCTGGCACGAATTTAAGGACACAAATAACATTTGTACAGATTTTAGGGGGTGTTTAGGGTAAAGAACTACTATGGAGCTGACAAAATACATTGTTAAGTGACTAGGCTAGGTGGATATGGGCCCAGGATAGCATGCTGGGGAGGTTATTGAAGGCAAATATGCATGGAGGACAAAAAAAGGAAGTTTAAAAACTGTCAGCATGCATGGGCACAAAGGGGACATTCCCAGCATATTACAAACATAGTAATTAGGGAATGATGAAACAAATACAATACATTAGCAAACATTAAATATATAAAATGTGATGTTAAAGGAGAAAACTTACCCTAATATAGTCCTTCTGCAGGACCTGAATGATGACAGAACAGGTCTCTGGAAGAATGATCCCCAGAGCCTGGGGGGAGATGCCTGTCGAGAACTTGAGGTCCTGCAGACTTCTCCCAGTTGCCAAGTACCGAAATGTGGCGACTAGCCTTTGTTCGGGAGTGATGGCTTGCCACATGCAGGTGTCCTGCCTGCTAATATAAGGGGACAGCAAAGCCAACAAACGGTGAAAAATGGGGTCCGTCATCCAGAGAAAATTCCTGAAATCATCAGGGTTATTCTCCTGGATCTCCCGCAACAAAGGCATGTGAGAGAATTGGTCACGCTGGAGCAATCAATTCTTGGTCCATGAACTCCTCCCCACCCTGTTCATGGACTGGGCTTGGGTCACAGTAAGAACCCCAACACCAAGCCCCCGCACAGCACAAACTCTACGACGAGGATGTACCCGCAACATGGCTTCAAAACGGTCGGCTGGTCAGAACGAACTAAACAGAAAGCACTGAAAAACAGCAAGGCCTGAAAGAACGAGCTGAAAATCAGAAACGAGAGGACAAGAACGCACTGAACATCAAATACGGTACTATAAATAGCACGCACTGACAAACAAATGCGAACTGACTACACGCACTGAAGAACAGATACAAACCCACAAGCACAAACTGAAGAGCAGCAACGATCGGAAAAGCATGAGTCTGAAAAGCGCAAATCGTCTCTCACCAAACTTCTACTAACACGAGATAAACACGAGCCCAAAGGATGGCGCACTTGGTATTGAACTTCCCTTTTCTAGTCCCATCGTATGTGTTGTACGTCTCCGCGTTCTTGGAGGTCAGAATTTGGTGTGGCTGTGTGTCTGCAAGACAAGCTTGAGCGGAATCCCATCGGAAAAACCATCCAAGGCTTTTCCGACGAGAATTCCGATCGTGTGTACGTGGCATAACATTTCTTGTTGCATTCTTTATAAAGTCTGAATGCTGATGATGATCCCTCAACCTTGTATTTTTTGAAGGCCTTCTCCTTTGCTTTTGGATGCATTTTTATTACATAGGAGTCTTCTAATTGTTACAGTACTCACATGTAACTTTAGACCTTCTTTGATCACCCTGGAGCTGATCATTGGTTGAGTCTGCCATTTTGGCTATTCTTCGATCCATTTGAATGGTAGTTTTCCATTTTCTTCTATGTCTTTCTGGTTTTGGTTGCCATTTTAAAGCATATGAGATCATTTTAGCTGACCAGCCTATCAGTTTCTGTACTTCTTTATACGTTTTCTCCTCTCCAATCAAACTAATCAAAGTACGCTGTTTAAATCAAAGAACAATGTCTGGACCGACCCATTTAATTTGATTTTTAGAGAGAAATGTACTATACCCAGCATGTACAACATTTGCTGCCTTTGTCCTTAAATAAAGGGGCACCTGTTTTTTCACAGACATAATGACCTCACTATGGAACTCCACACTGCTATTATTTTGAACACGCCCCTTCATGCTGCTGTTTCAATTACACAGAATCAGCAGCATGCATGTCATGACTATTGGGACTGTTGGTTTTATTTTACTCTACTACACCCAATAGTAAATTATTTGCCATGTAGAAATATAATTTACAGTGCCTTGAAAAAGTATTCACACCCCTTGACATTGTGCACATTTTGTCATGTTACAACCAAAAACGTAAATGTATTTTATTGCTATTTTATGTGAGAGACCAACACAAACTGGCACATAATTGTGAAGTGGAAGGAAAATGATAAATGGTTTTCAAAATTTTTTACAAATAAATATGTGAAAAGTGTGGCGTGCATTTGTATTCAGCCCCCCTGAGTCAATAATTTGTAGAGCCAACTTTCACTGCAATTACAGTTTCAAGTCTTTTTGGGTATGTCTCTACCAGCTTTGCACATATAGAAAGTGACATTTTTGCCCATTCTTCTAGGATGGAGAGCATCTGTGAACAGCAATTTTCAAGTCTTGCCACAGATTCTCAATTGGATTTAGGTCAGGACTTTGAATAAGCCATTCTAACACATGATGATGCTTTGATCTAAACCATTCCATTGTAGCTCTGGTTTAATGTATAGCGTCATCATCCTGCTGGAAAGTGAACCTCTGCCCCAGTCTCAAGTTTTTTGCAGACTCTAACAGGTTTTCTTCTAAGATTGCCCTGTATTTGGCTCCATCCATCTTCCCATAAACTCTGACCAGCTTCCCTGTCCCTGCTGAAGAAAATGCTTCCCCACAACATGATGCTGCCACCACCATGTTTTACGGTGGGGATGGTGTGTTCAGAGTGATGTGCAGTGTTAGCTTTCCGACACATAGCATTTTGATTTTAGGCCAAAAAGTTCAATTTTGGTCTCCTCTGACCAGAACACCTTCTTCCACATGTTTGCTGTGTCCCCCACATGGCTTCTCGCAAACTGCAAACAGGACTTCTTATGCCTTTTCTTTCAACAATGGCTTTCTTCTTACCACCCTTCCATAAAGGCCAGATTTGTGGAGTGCACAACTAATAGCTGTCCTGTGGACAGATTCTCCCACCTGAGCTGTTGATCTTTGCAGCTCCTCCGGAGTTACCATGGGCCTGTTGGCTGCTTCTAGGATTAATGCTTTCCTTGTCTGGCCTGTCATATACTGCGAATAAATTACACACAGTAAACACCCACTCTGGGGAGTGGGTGTGAGATGATCATAACCCTACACAGGTACCATCCCATAGGAATCTGTACAAGGATAGCGCAAGATTGGGTGGGACTTTACATAAATAAATTACACACAGGTGGACAATCATAGCAACTTGGAGATGACATACTGAGGTATAGGACAGTTGTCCATTATAAAAAAATCCCTTGAAAAGCAACATGGTGGGGTAATTTGGGATGTCATCTCCAAGTTGCTATGATTGTTTTTATGAATATGTGGTTAATAATTTGATTGTTATGCTTATTTACCATGCATCTACTTATTTTGCTATGTCATGTTTTTTAATGTATTGAATAAAACATGTCTTCTTACATTGATTTACCTTTTAGTCATGCTAAACCTACCTCATTTAAAGTCCCAAACCCTCTTTTTCTTGCATATAGATAAGGATAGAGATGTGTGATCCCACACACCTTATTTAAAGTCGCAAACCCCTCTTTTTGTTTCATACCTCAGAGAAAGCCACTTTAAATAAAGGGTTCAAAGGTTGCACACTAACGTGGTTTAAACAGATTTGACACTCTTATCAATTTACAAGAATACATTAGGAAGCTTGGTATTAAAGAGGTTGTAAAACTTCCATTTTCAAGTTGTACCTATAGGTAAGCCTATAATAAGACTTACCTATAGGTACAGTAAATATCTCCTAAACGTGCGCCGCATAGGAGATATTTACTTTGTACTGCGCTGATGATGTCAGTGCCCTCTGTACCGTCTCTTCACTAGCGAGTGCCGCGATTGGCGGCTCCTGCGCGAAGGCCAGTCACACAGCCGGAGTCCGCGGCCCTGGAAGGAAGAGGGGCAAACATGGATGCGGCCTGCAGCGGGGCTTCATTTGCAGGTAAGTGTCACATAATGTGCTAGTATTTGTGATGCATACTAGCACATCATGCTTTTACTTTGCAGGGAACAATAATGAAGTAAAACCCATCAGGGTTTACTTTCTCTTTAAGAGACATTTTCTCAATAATCTTAAAACATCTAATGGGAATAAGGAGCATGTGGGAGAAGTTAAACATTCTGGTTTATCTAATGCTTCCCTATTTAACCCCCTAGAGTGTTTACCATCTAACCTGGCAGTGTTTAGGGATTTGGTCAGAAAAGATCTGGATCGTATTAAAAATCAGAAGAGGGACAATGATGTAGAGTTGGCCGGCCATACACGAATCATTAATAGGCAGGCTGAATGAACCAAGTTGATCGATCAAATTGGGTGCAACCAGCCTGACGGATTCTTAATTTCTGTCTGTGTTGATGGGGGAATAGGTCACATTTCTTTCCTGCAACCCGTGAGGGGCATTATCCTACTTAAAAAACAGGATTATTTAGAGGAAGTTCAAAACATATTATCTGATGAGAATTAACAAAATAATAATGTAATTTCTAATGTAATTATTATAAATTATTTATTAGGTGTATACGTATGTAAAATAAAAATTCAAACGCTTGTATCAAGGTGTATGTAAGGTCGCCGCTTGATACGAATAGTATTCCCACATAAACTATGTAAAAAAATAAAGTAAAAAAGTGCCACGCTACTTCCTCCAAAAATTATATAACAGATATGAAAAATCTCCAACAGTGATAATAGTGCCACCCAGTGGCAAACGTGGATAATGTAATTAGAAACTTATATTACAACAATAGCGGTGAGACCCTCCTGCATATAAATCTTATATTGCAACAGTAGTGGTGAGAATCTCCTGCAAATAAATCAATATATATTAATGGAATATATTAAACACATACATATACATACAGTTCCTTGAAAAAGTATTTGCCTTGAAATTTTCCACATTTTGTCATGTTACAAACAAAAAACGTAAATGTATTTTATTGGGATTTTTTAAGATAGAACAACACAAAGTGGCACATAATTGTGAAGTGGAAGGAAAATGATAAATGGTTTTCAAACTTTTTTACAAATAAATTTGTGAAAAGGATTGGTGTGCATTTGTATTCAGCCCCCTTTACTCTGATACCCCTAACTAAAATCTAGTGGAACCAATTGCCTTCAGAAGTCACCTAATTAGTAAATAGAGTCCACCTGTATGTAATTTGATCTCAGTATAAATACAGCTGTTCTGTGAAGCCCTCAGAGGTTTGTTAGAGAACCTTAGTGAACAAACAGCATCATGAAGGCCAAGGAATACATCTGACAGGTCAGAAATAAAGTTGTGGAGAAATTTCCATTCCAGTGCAGCCACAGTATGACCTGGAAGAGGCGGAGCTGCCATTGAAGAGGCAAAGTTCCTGTGAGCCAGCCCAGAGCTGCCAGCAAGCCAGCCCAGCATTGCACACTGGCCCAGAGGTACCCACCAGCCAGCCCAGCATTGCCCGCCAGCCCAGAGGTACCCGCCAGCTAGCCCAGAGGCACCTGCTAGCCAGCCCAGAGGAGCATGCCAGCCAGCTCAGCATTGCCCGCCAGCCCAGAGGTGCCGCCAGCCAGCCCAGAGGTGTCAGCCAGCCCAGCGTTACCCGCCAGCCCAGAGGTGCCAGCCAGCCCAGAGTTGCTCGCCAGCCAGCATTGCAGTCTGCATAAATGTAGGTGGAGTATAGCCCCCTACTATAGGCCCTGATCCCCCCACTACAGGCACTGGACCCCCCACTACAGGCCCTGAACCCCCTACTACATCCCCTGACCCCCTCATTACAGCCCCTGACCCTCTAAAATACAGTTACAGTACACATTTTAGGAACTTCTACAGTACTGTATTTGTTCTTTTGATTGTTACAGGTACCGATTGTGTACTGTACTGTACATTAAATAATGGCAGTTAGTACCAAAAAAGCCATAAATCTATTACCTTGGATATGAAGGCTAAAATGATTAAATTGTATGATGAAGGTGTAACTCAAGCTGAAATAGGCCAAAGGCTAGGCTTCACTCAGACTACAGTTAACACCGTCGTGAAAAACAGAAAAAAATTCTTGCAGAAATTAAGAGTGCTACACCTGTTAACACAACAATTCAAAAAAGGGATAGCATTATTGCAGACATGAAGAGACTCTTAATACTTTGGATAGAAAATCAGACTACACGTCATGTTCCTGTCAACCGGGCAATTATACAAAGTAAAGCCTTGAGCCTATTCAATGCTCTGAAGGCTAAGAAAGGTGAGGCAGCAAAGGATGCAGAATTTTCTGCAAGCCGTGGATGGTTTGATAGGTTCAAGAAGACGTCTAACCTATATACCATTAAAGTACAAGGAGAGCTGCTGCAGATACTAAGGCTCCATGCACACTTAAAAAAACATTTGTTCTCTCGGGCGTAAAAAAAACCCCGCTCATATAGAGCATTTTTTGTACAAAGTTTAGATGAGTTTAGGAGAGTTTTACGTTTTTTTCTGCCTCCAAGCTCCAACCAGAAACGCGAACCAGAAGGGGTTATTTTTTCTGCCTCTAAACGTTAAAACTCAAAATATGCCTCTTAACGTCCTAATGTGCATGGACACATAGGATAACATCGAGTTGCTTCTACAGGCAGAACACAAAACTCCCGTAGAAGCAACGTTTTTTAAGCCAATGTGCATGGAGCCTAATGCTGTGTACACACGGCCGGACTTTTCGACCAAACTTGTCCGACGAAATGAATCCGTCGGACAATTCGACCGTGTGTGGGCTTCATCTGACCTGCAGCGGACCTTTTCTGTTGAAAATGTGATGGACTTTAGATTTAGAATATGTCTCAAATCTTTTCAACAGACTCGAGTCCGGTCGAAAAATCCATCTGTATGCTAGTCTGACGGACGAAAACCGATGCTAGGGCAGCTATTATCTACTGGCTATGAACTTCCTTATTCTAGTCCGGTCGTACGTCATCACGGTCAAATCCGTTGGACTTTGGTGTGATTGTGTGTAGACAAGTCCGATTCGACAGAAGTCCGTTGAAAGTCCGTCGAAAAGTCCGACGTGATTCAGTCCCTCGAAAGTCCGGTCATGTGTACACAGCATAAGGCTGCAGAAAGCTATCCAAGCGATCTTGCCAAAATTATTCAAGATGGAGGCTACTCCACGGATCAGGATTTTAATGTGGATGAGACTGGGCTATTCTGGAAGATGCCTGCAAGAACCTTCATTGCAAGACAGGAAAAATCAATGCCAGGCTACATGCCAGTTAAAGATAGAATAACTCTTCTGTAAGGTGGCAATGCTTCTGGTACCTTAAAGCTAAAGCCTTTGCTCATTTACAGATGGCTTAATCCAAGAGCTTTGAAGAACTACGTTAAAACTAGACTTCCAGTGCATTGGAGAGCTAACAAAAAAGCATGGGTAACTGCAACCCTTTTTGAAGATTGACACCATTCAGTAAGTCTATTGCAGCAATAGACAATAGACAAAGAAGAAGGAGCAGGTAAAAGGCCCTATCCAAATTCTGGAAAAGCTACAACATCTTGGATTGAATTAAAACCGTAAAAAATGCTTGGAATGACAAAGGAAACCACAATAAAAAGGGCCTGGAAAAAATTATGCCCACAGTTAATTGATGATTCCGAAGGCTTTGAAGATCATGTAGCTACTGTTACTGAAAATACTGTAGAGATGACAAGGCAGTTAGCTGGAAGTGGAGCCAGAAGATTTTGCTGAACTACTTGTGTCCCACAATGAGCCCCTCAGCAATGAAGATCTTCTAGAACTTGAAGAGGAGAGAGAAGAAGATGTGGAGGATGGGGTTGAGATCATTGAACAGCCTGAAGGCTTAACTACAAAAATTCTCTTTGCAGCTTTCTGTCATCTTGATAGCACCATGGCTCTTTTTGAAAAGCATGATAGGGATTTTGAAAGAAGTTCCAAAGTCAATGCTAACATTTCAGGGGCTTATGCCTGTTACAAAGAAATCTACAGGGAGAAAAAGAGAGCTACACTTCAAACCTCCACTTACTTTTCTAAAAGTCCATCAGCATGCAGATCATCAACATTGACTGACAGTCATTTAGATCCCAGATCATCATCAACTGACAGCCCATTTCCAGCTCTGACATCACCACCATGTCCTGCTTCCTACTTTTATTGCTACTTGTAGTACACCCAATTCGCCAGCAAGAAAGCGTCTCGCCTTTGAAGATTTGACTAGTGAAACAGAAGATACCTGTATGCCTTCATTCTTCCTACTACAATAAATTCTCTCAGCTGCTCTGGCCTTGAGACAACAATCAGATGGGGTAAGCTTACATTTTAGTTATCAAAGCATTATTAATATCAGTTATGCCTGTAAATGACTATTGCGATTCAGTACATGAATTGAGAAGTGAAAAAAGTATTGCTTCACTTTAAGTACATTTTCGTTTTACATACATGCTCTGGACCCATTGTGTACTTACAAGTGGGGTATGCCTGTATCATTTTCCTTACACTTTACATTTGCCACTTTGCGTTGGTCTACGTTTTTGGTTGTAACAGGACACATTTTGGAACATTTTAAGGGTTATGAATACTTTTTCAAGGCACTGTATATAAAGATGTTTTATGTTTAAAACAAAAACCCCGATTAACCTTACTACCTGCAGCAAGCCATGCATCCGTACTACAGCGGGCAATAATATGATGGTAAATACTTCCACCAAAGCTGGGTGGTAAGTGCCAAAATAATTTAAAAGGCTTTTATTTAAAAGGATAATTTAAAATCTCCTAGGAGGAAAATCTATACAGGATGGTGAAAAAAAACAGGGGAAAAAGGGGGAGAAGTGCCAATATCTACGTGGTAACCTAATAAAATACATATACACATTAACCACCTCAATACAGTGCATTTTCGCCCCCTTCCTGCCCAAGCCATTTTTCAGCTTTCAGCGCTGTCGCACTTTGAATGACAATTGCGCGGTCATACAACACTGTACCCAAATGAAATTGTTATCATTTTTTTCCCACAAATAGAGCTTTCTTTTAGTGGTATTTGATCACCTCTGCGGTTTTTATTTTTTGCGCTATAAACAAAAGAAGAGTGAGAAGTTTTAAAAAAAACACAATAATTTTTATCTTTTGCGATAATAAATATCCAATTTTTTTTTCTTTAACCACTTGAGCCCCGGACCATTATGCTGCCTAAGGACCAGAGGTCTTTTTCCAATTTGGCACTGCGTCGCTTTAACTGCTAATTGCGCAGTCATGCAATGCTGTACCCAAACGAAATTTGCGTCCTTTTCTTCCCACAAATAGAGCTTTCTTTTGATGGTATTTGATCACCTCTGCGGTTTTTATTTTTTGCGCTATAAATGGAAAAAGACCGAAAATTTTGAAAAAAAATGATATTTTCTACTTTTTGTTATAAAAAAAATCCAATAAACTCAATTTTAGTCATACATTTAGGCCAAAATGTATTCGGCCACATGTTTTTGGTAAAAAAAATGTCAATAAGCGTATATTTATTGGTTTGCGCAAAAGTTATAGCGTCTACAAACTAGGGTACATTTTCTGTAATTTACACAGCTTTTAGTTTATGACTGCCTATGTCATTTCTTGAGGTGCTAAAATGGCAGGGCAGTACAAAACCCCCCCAAATGACCCCATTGTGGAAAGTAGACACCCCAAGGAAATTGCTGAGAGGCATGTTGAACCCATTGAATATTTATTTTTTTTGTCCCAAGTGATTGAATAATGACAAAAAAAAAAAAAAAAAAAAAATATTTACAAAAAGTTGTCACTAAATGATATATTGCTCACACAGGCCATGGGCCTATGTGGAATTGCACCCCAAAATACATTCTGCTGCTTCTCCTGAATATGGGGATACCACATGTGTGGGACTTTTTGGGAGCCTAGCCGCGTACGGGGCCCCGAAATCCAATCACCGCCTTCAGGATTTCTAAGGGCGTAAATTTATGATTTCACTCTTTACTGCCTATCACAGTTTCGGAGGCCATGGAATGCCCAGGTGGCACAAAACCCCCCCAAATGACCCCATTTTGGAAAGTAGACACCCCAAGCTATTTCCAGAGAGGCATATTGAGTCCATGGAATATTTTATATTTTGACACAAGTTGCGGGAAAGTGACACTTTTTTTTTTTTTTTTTTGCACAAAGTTGTCACTAAATGATATATTGCTCACACAGGCCATGGGCATATGTGGAATTGCACCCCAAAATACATTTAGCTACTTCTCCTGAGTACGGGGATACCACATGTGTGGGGCTTTTTGGGAGCCTAGCCATGTACGGGACCCCGAAAACCAATCACCGCCTTCAGGATTTCTAAGGGTGAAAATTTTTGATTTCACTCTTCACTGCCTATCACAGTTTCGGAGGCCATGGAATGCCCAGGTGGCACAAAACCCCCCCAAATGACCCCATTTTGGAAAGTAGACACCCCAAGCTATTTGCTGAGAGGCATGGTGAGTATTTTGCAGCTCTCATTTGTTTTTGAAAATGAAGAAAGACAAGAAAAAACTTATTTTTTTTCTTTTTTCAATTTTCAAAACTTTGTGACAAAAAGTGAGGTCTGCAAAATACTCACTATACCTCTCATCAAATAGCTTGGGGTGTCTACTTTCCAAAATGGGGTCATTTGGGGGGGGTTTGTGCCACCTGGGCATTCCATGGTCTCCGAAACTGTGATAAGCAGTCAAGAGAGAAATCAAAAATTCACGCCCTTAGAAAGCCTGAAGGCGGTGCTTGGTTTTCGGGGTTCCGTACGCGGCTAGGCTCCCAAAAAGTCTCACACATGTGGTATCCCCGTACTCAGGAGAAGCAGCAGAATGTATTTTGGGGTATAATTTCACATATTCCCATAGCATGATTGAGCAATATATCATTTAGTGACAATTTTGTGCAAAAAAAAAAAAAAATTGTCTCTTTCCCGCAACTTGTGTCGCAATATAAAATATTCCATGGACTCGACATGCCTCTCAGCAAATAGCTTGGGGTGTCTACTTTCCAAAATGGGGTCATTTGGGGGGGTTTTGAACTGTCCTGGCATTTTATGCACAACATTTAGAAGCTTATGTCACACATCACCCACTCTTCTAACCACTTGAAGACAAAGCCCTTTCTGACACTTATTGTTTACATGAAAAAGTTTTTTTTTTTTGCAAGAAAATTACTTTGAACCCCCAAACATTATATATTTTTTTAAAGCAAATGCCCTACAGATTAAAATGGTGGGTGTTTCATTTTTTTTTTTCACACAGTATTTGCGCAGCGATTTTTCAAACGCATTTTTTGGGGAAAAAACACACTTTTTTAAATTTTAATGCACTAAAACACACTATATTGCCCAAATGTTTGATGAAATAAAAAAGATGATCTTAGGCCGAGTACATGGATACCAAACATGACATGCTTTACAATTGCGCACAAACGTGCAGTGGCAACAAAATAAATACATTTTTAAAAGCCTTTAAAAGCCTTTACAGGTTACCACTTTAGATTTACAGAGGAGGTCTACTGCAAAAATTACTGCCCTCGATCTAACCTTCGTGGTGATACCTTACATGCATGGTGCAATTGCTGTTTACATTTGACGCCAGACCGCCGCTTGCGTTCGCCTTAGTGCGAGAGCAGGGGGCGACAGGGGTGCTTTTTTTTTTTTTTTTTTTTTTTTTTCTTTATTATTTTTTTGCTTTTTTATCTTATTTTTAAACTGTTCCTTTCATTTTTATTTTTTTTTAATCATTTTTATTGTTATCTCGGGGAATGTAAATATCCCCTATGATAGCAATAGGTAGTGACAGGTACTCTTTTTTGAAAAAATTGGGGTCTATTAGACCCTAGATCTCTCCTCTGCCCTCAAAGCATCTGACCACACCAAGATCGGTGTGATAAAATGCTTCCCCAATTTCCCAATGGCGCTATTTACATCCAGCGAAATCTAAGTCATAAAATGCTCGTAGCTTCCGGTTTCTTAGGCCATAGAGATGTTTGGAGCCACTCTGGTCTCTGATCAGCTCTATGGTCAGCTGGCTGAATCACCGGCTGCATTCTCAGGTTCCCTGTTGAGACAGGAGAGCCAGAGAAAAACACGGAAGACGATGGGGGGGGGCATTCCCTCCCACGGCTTGTAAAAGCAGTCTAGAGGCTAATTAGCCGCTAGGATTGCTTTTACATGAAAGCCGACCGCTGGCTGAAAAGAATGATACCAAGATGATACCTAAACCTGCAGGCATCATTCTGGTATAACCACTCAAAGTTGTGAATGGCGTACCTGAAGACAAAAAAATGGTTAACAATAAAGCAGAGTAAACGGTAAAGTATAAAAAATTGCATACCTGAAAAGCAAACATGATAAAACATAATAACAATAAAACATTGCAGAATAGAATACAGTAAAAAAGAGCAGAACAATAGAGAGAATAGAGAGAGAGAGAGAACAATAAAACGACAACTATTTTTTTTTATTTTATATATATATATATATTTTTTTTTTTTTTTACACTTTTTTTGTAACTAACTTTTATAACTGTAACCGGTTCCAGGTTCGGGTCTCTCAAAATGCGATGGCATCTTGGGAGACCCTGTGAAAGTGTGCCTAGTCTGTGCAATGCTGTACCCTACGCTAATACTCAACTAGTGTATGGTAGCGTTCAAAACATTCACCAATGCAAAGACCAGGATTGTCAGGACAGGAGGGACAATAATAGCGGGTGTCACGCCTATATCCGCGCTAGCTGCAGACACAATATCTTTTTTGGGGGCGTTCGCTGGGTAGGGGTACTCGGGAGGACATAAAGAAAATGCCTCTCATGCAGCCGACTGCATTTGGTTGGGGATGTGAATGGGGGAAGTACGGGTGCTGCAGAAGCGGTGGGTTCCCAATTAGGATTGGCGAATGCAGTAGGAAGGGCACTATGGGCACGACGGGCCTGTGTTTGTCTTTCTGGTGGCAGCGGGACACTACTTGTGCTTGCCACCTCACCAGCTTGAACTGCACTTATGGGACTCGCCACGTCACCAAGTGTTACTGCAGTGCTGGTTTGACTACGACCGGGGTGTACTAGGCCGCTGGCGCTTGCCAGTTCACCAAAACGCTACCAAAAAATCTGTTAGCGATCGCAGGGATCAGGCCTGACTCTGCGAACGCTGCAGTTATGCGTTTTAGTCTTTTGTAAGTGACAGTGATCGATCGATACTGCACTTGGGTGGGCTGGGCTGGGCCGGGCGGAGGGGCAAAACGCAGGTGCTAGCAGGTATCTGGGCTGATCCCACTAACACTGCGTTTGTGAGAACCCTAAACTGCTGGGGATGCTAGTATAGATCTGATCGGATCAGATATTGATCCGTTCAGATACTATACCACTAAGGGTGGTGTACGGTGCGTGCGTGGGTGTTAGCGGTACTGGCGCTAACCTGACGCTGCCTGGGGCTGGTGCTTACCAGTTCACCAAAATACTACCAAAAAAACTGTTAGCGATCGCAGGGATCAAGCCTGACTCTGCGAACGCTGCAGTTATGCGTTTAGTCTTTTGTAAGTGACAGTGATCGATACTGCACTTGGGTGGGCTGGGCTGGGCCGGGCGGAGGGGCAAAACGCAGGTGCTAGCAGGTATCTGGGCTGATCCCGCTAACACTGCGTTTTTGGGAACCCTAAACTGCTGGGGACGCTAGTATAGATCTGATCGGATCAGATATTGATGCGTTCAGATACTATACCACTAAGGGAGGTGTATGCTGCGTGCGTCAGTGTTAGCGGTACTGGCGCTAATCTGACGCTGCCTGGGGCGACGCATATCACCGCCGGGCGATCAGGGGGCTAAACCTTTATTCGGTAATAAACGGCGGGTGCCCTGACACTATAAAAAATAAACAAACTAACCAGCGTCAACCGTAACGGTTATACGGTGATCAGTGGTGAAAGGGTTAACTAGAGGGCAATCAAGGGGTTAAAACATTTATTCGGTAGTATATGGGGGTCCCTGACGTTATAAAACGCTGACGGCGAACCTAAATATTTATGTCCCTAACTAGCGTCACCAGCGACACTAATACAGCGATCAGAAAAATGATCGCTTAGTGACACTGGTGACAGGGGGTGATCAAGGGGTTAAAACTTTATTAGGGGGGGTTAGGGGGGTACCCTAGACCTAAAGGGGGGTAATACTCACTGTCCCAACACTAACTGTCACAAACTGACACCAATGCAGTAATCAGAAAAAAAAAAAAAAAAAAAAACTGCTGGTGTCAGTTTGTGACGGGGGGGGGTGATTGGGGGGGGATCGGGGGGCGATCGGGGGGGGGGGATCGGGGTGTTTTGTGTGCCTGGCATGTTCTACTGTGTGTGTGTGTGTTGGTGCACTCACATTGATGTCTTCTCTCCTCGGGCCGGAACGGAAATTACCGACCCGAGGGGAGATGACATCATTTCCTTTGCTGCTGTTTAGCATACAGCAGCAAAGGAATGATTCGATTGGCCGGCGGCGATCGCGAGGGGGGGGCCACAAACGGATGGTCTCCCCCTCACCACCGATCGCCGCTGGACAAACGGCGACCGCCTCGGGCACCGGGGGGGGGTCCGATCGGACCCCCCACCCGCGGAAGGCAAATCACGTACACTGTACGTGATTTTGCCTGTCCGTGCCACTTTGCCGACGTACATCGGCGTGAGGCGGTCGTCAAGTGGTTAAAACAAATTTTTTCTCAGTTTAGGCCGATATGTATTCTTGTACATATTTTTGGTAAAAAAAATCGCAATAAGCGTATATAGATTGGTTTGCGCAAAAGTTATAGCGTCTACAAAATAGGGGATAGATTTATAACATTTTTATTATTTTTTATTTTTTTACTAGTAATGCCGATATACGCAAACAAGGGGAAAGGGAGTTGGGACTTTAAATGAAATTGCGATGGGTAGAGTCACAAATTTCCATCCCTATGACTATAATATAATATAAAATGTCTTACAATGGGTGGCAGCAAAGATAGCCAAAGATCAGCATAAAAATCGTGGTGGTGCGGTGCTCGAGGCACACTACTGTGTGGTCGGTGTCCCCTTTTCACATTAGTATACCCACGTCTCACAGGTAATATTTTTCTCACTTGACATCATCACTGCATTTCCTTCCCCTTGGTTTTACTGGATCCTCAGGTGTAGGTCTCTCCTCCCACCTTCACTCTTTCACTCCCATCCACCTTCCCACTCCCAGCCCCCCCTTCTTTCACTCCCCCCCTCCCCTCCCCCCCACCCCTACTTCCCTTACTTTCTTCTCTTCCGTGCACTGTCACTTTCTCTTCCTTCACCATGGTTCACCTGCCACCTTTATCTTTAGGGTGCCTCGCGGTCCTGTATTTCCCCTCGGTGGGTGCCTGTGTTTGTCGCCGTGGTGGGGGTGCCCGCCTCAGCTCCCGGTTGCAGCGTACCCGGACGCCCTGCCGTTTCTGACCAGCCGCTTTATACCTATGCCACCTGTGAGTAATTATAACAATTTTCGGCGGGTTATCTGCCCTCCTGTACTCACTTCCACCTTTTTTGACCCATTTGATATCCCAATTTCAGAAACATGACTTATCTGCTCCTGATGAGTGGTCGTGAACCACGAAACGCGTCAAGCTACCAGCCCTTCTTTACCTACTCAATCTACTATACATATGCTATTACTCCTTTCAACAGGATTATGAGGCCAGGAATTAGGCAGGCATTACCCTGTAACAACCGTTTACCTATCTTGACACTTGGTGGCCCCTTATTATTTTTATCCAGTTATGTTGTTTATACCTATGTTATTATCCATCTTACTGACTATATTTGCTGTGATAATATTAACGATTTTTATGCTGATCTTTGGCTATCTTTGCTGCCACCCATTGTAAGACATTTTACCCATTGTTAATCCAATATTGCTTGATACCATTGTCTGTATAAAATTTTAATAAAACCTATTGACCCACCGTTTATGTGTCGGTTTGCAAACCATTGGCTTCATTTAAAGTCCCAACCTCTTCCTTCACTCGCTCGCTTTTGCCTGTGAGTTTTTATATTATATCATGCCGATATACGTCGGTAAAGTGGCATGGATGCGCAAAACAATGTACCTGTACGTCGCTGCGGCACCCGCGGCTAGCGCACGCGCAGCGGGAGCGTGCTCACGGGTCCCGCAGACTCGATGTCCACTGGTGGCCCGCGATCGTGCCATGGAGAGGCAGAACTGGGAGATGCCTATGTAAACAAGGCATTTCCCTGTTCTGCCTAGCAACATGACAGGGATCTATTGCTCCCAGTGATCGGGAGCAGTGATCTCTGTCATGTTCTACTGAGCCCATCCCTATTACAGTTAGAACATGCTGAGGGAACAGATTTAACCTCTTGACCGCCCCCTAGTGTTTAACCCCATCCCTGCCAGTAAAATTTACACAGTAATCAGTGCATTTTTATAGCACTGATCGTTGTATAAATGCCAATGGTCCCAAAATAGTGTCAAAAGTGTCCGGTCTGTCCGCTGCAATGTCACAGTCATGATAAAAATCACATATCACCGCCATTACTAATAAAAAAAATTATTAATAAAAATGCCATAAATATATCCTCTAGTTTGTAGACACCACAACTTTTGCGCAAACCAATCAATATCCGCTTATTGCGATTTTTTTTTACCAAAAATATGTAGAAGAATACATATTGGCCTAAACTGTGGAAGAAATTAGTTTTTTTATATATTTTTGGGGGATATTTATTATAGCAAAAAGGAAAAATTTAGCTTTTTTTATAAAACTGTCACTCTTTATTTGTTTATAGCGCAAAAAATAAAAACCACAGAGGTGACCAAATACCACCAAAAGAACGCTCTATTTGTGGGAAAAAAAAGGACATAAATTTTGTTTGGGTACAACGTCGAACGACCGCGCAATTGTCAGTTAAAGCAACGCAGTGCCGGATCGCAAAAAGTGCTCTGGTCAGGAAGAGGGTAAAATCTTCCGGGTCTGAAGCGGTTAATGCATGCTAATATTCTGCTGGCCTTGCTTGCTGCAGCTTGGCATTGCATACTATTGCTGAGTCTGTCATCGACTAGGACCCGCAGATCTTTTTCCATCGATTTCCCCAGAGGTTAACCCCCTAGTGTGTAGCTTGAATTCATATTTTTAGCCCCAAGTGCATTACTTTAGTTTTCCAAACAGGGGGTAAATCCTTCCGGGGCTGAAGTAGTTAAAGCCCATATCACCAGGGGGACCATATTGTATGTGAATAATGTATGTGGTGCACAAATGTAAAATAAAGGAGGAAAAAAGATGTATATGGATATTATCTAGATATTTGTCTGATGAAGCAATTGAAATCAAATTCTATATTGAGCCCTTTCAGGCTTCAATTATTGCATTTCAAATTTCCACGACTCGCATTGACTTAAAGTCTTAACCTTATACCCTCTCCAGTGTTTGCAATATTTTTCAATACCCCAGAAACTCATTCCTATTGGGCTTCTGGTATGAACATCAATAAAATGTTTTGATAACTAATGATTTTCCTATCCAATGGTGATCTTGTAAATATGTTCTTTGATTCTTTTAGCCAGTTTACGCTTCGTTCTGCCAATTTATTGCAATCGGCATGGGCACTGGATACAGTACACCACTCCCTCTGTGTTACATGTAATCATATCCTTAATTTGATATTCTTTGTTTGTCACTGTTGATTGAAACTTTTTTCTTCTTATTGTGCCAGTGCATCCACCTCATCCATAGAAAACTTTGTGGTCCAGGAAAGTAGGGGGGCTGGTTTTAGGTGGATCTCTAATGCCCTGTACACACGAGCGGAATATCCGACAGAAAAGGTCAGATGGAAGCTTTTCATCGCTTATTCCGATCGTGTGTATGCCTCATCTGACTTTTTTTTCTTCAAAAATCCTGACGGACCAAGAGATAGAACATGCTCTAAATATTTCCGATGGAAACAATTCCTATCTGGAAAACCGCTCGTCTGTATGCTGTTCCGACAGACCAAAAACGACGCTTGCTCTGAAGCAAGTATGAAACAGAAGCTATTGGCTACTGAACTTCCTTTTTCTAGTCCCGTCGTACATGCTATACGTCACCGCGTTCTGGACGGTCGGACTTTGAATTGACCATGTGTAGGCAAAACCACTTGAATGGAATTCCGTCGGAGAAACCTTCAGAGTTTATTCCGACGGCTAAACCGGTCGTGTGTACGCGGCATAACACTTTTGACAATTCTGTCTCTGAAGTTTGGGGCTGTTGCACTGTTGCAATATAAGATTAATTTGCAGGAGGATCTCGCCACTATTTTTGTAATATACGTTTCTAATCACATTATTAATGTTTGCCACTGGATGGCACCATTATTACTGTTGGAAATTTTTCATCTTTGTTATTTTTGAAGGAGGTAGCACTTTTTTACTTTATCTGATGGATACTTATCAAGTTCTGAAATAGGATCCCATGACTAAATTTAAGGCTAAGTTGGAAGAGATTGTATGGGACAATTAAAATACTGGGATTATTATTAATAAAAAAGAAAAAAAAAGTTATTTGGTCCCTGTTACCCCCAAAATACTGATTATGTATTACCTCCCAAAAATAGTGAGGGACCACCTGGGAGTCCAATTGTGAGTGGTATTAACTCTGTGACCTCAAAAGTGGGGAAATACATTGACCATTATCTTCAGCCTTTAGTGTTTGGGACCCTGGCTTTTTTGAAGGATTATACCCAAGTTAGATTGGGGAACTCAAAGAATTTAAATCTGAGGAGGGTTACTGTATTCCACACTCTAAGGGCTCTTAAGCAGTTGAACATTATTTAGCTAGAACAGACTTTATTCCAACTATCAATTATCCAGATATTGACTGGGCAGATGGAGCTTCTCGCTCTTCTACAGTCAGGTCCATAAATATTGGGACATCAACACAATTCTATGGATTTGAAATGAAACAAACAAGATGTGCTTTAACTGCAGACTTTAAGATTTAATTTGAGGGTATTTACATCCAAATCAGGTGAACGGTGTAGGAATTACAACAGTTTGTATATGTGCCTCACACTTTTTAAGGGACCAAAAGTAATGGGACAATTGGCTGCTCAGCTGTTCCATGGCCAGGTGTGTGTTATTCCCTCATTATCCCATTTAAAAGGAGCAGATAAAAGGTCCAGAGTTAATTTCAAGTGTGCTATTTGCATTTGGAATCTGTTGCTGTCAACTCTCAATATGAGATCCAAAGAGCTGTCATTATCAGTGAAGCAGGCCATCATTAGGCTGAAAAGACAAAACAACCCCATCAGAGAGATAGCAAAAACATTAGGTGTGGCCAAATAAACTGTTTGGAACATCCTTAAAAAGAAAGAACACACCGGTGAGCTCAGCAACACCAAAAGACCCGGAAGACCCGATTCAACAACCTCAACTGCTATCTGCTGCTGCACCTATCGCAGCCACACATTCATTACAACTGCCAGCTCTGGCCCATGTCCGGCGAGGCCTTAGCCTGGGCTGCTCCCTTGTGGGAACTGAATGATCCAGTGGTTTCTAGCCTGTCTGGTTACTTGAAATTTTTTCGGAATATCTTCAAGGAACCGGGTCATGTCTCCTCAGCGGCCAGAGCTCTTTTACGTCTCCGTCAAGAGTCCGCTTCTGTGGGACAGTATGCTCTTCATTTTCGTATTTTGACTGCTGAGCTGAGCTGGAATAATGAGGCCCTAGTTGCAACCTTTTTACATGGCCTCTCTGATAGAGTGAAGGATGAATAAGCAGGAAGATCTCTCCCTGCTGATCTGGATGGTGTCATCACCTTGTGTAACCAGATCGATATTCACTTTCAAGAGAGGGCCCTGGAAAAAAGACACCAGCACTGCCAATCCTTTAGGAAGCCTGAGCTTCTTGTCCCTTCTCTTCGTTCCGAGGAGCACCTTCTGCCTGCTGAGGAACCTATGCAGCTGGGCCGAGCCAAGTTATCTCCCGAAAGAACGCGCTAGGTGCAGAACTCTGGCCTGTGCCTCTATTGTGGGGTCAAAGGTCATTTTCTTGATACTTGTTCTCTTCGTCCGGAAAAACGCTCGGGGCTATTACATTTGGGAGGTGGAGTATTGGAACCTGAAATATCACCTTCACCTTTCTGTGTTCCTTCATGTCGGCGCTTCCTCTCGTTTGGTCTCGACATATCTGGATTCTGAAGCCGCTGGCAATTTCATGGACTGAGGAACTGCATCTTCCATGAGACTTACCCT
Source organism: Lithobates septentrionalis (assembly GCA_037952835.1). Taxonomy (NCBI): domain Eukaryota; kingdom Metazoa; phylum Chordata; class Amphibia; order Anura; family Ranidae; genus Lithobates; species Lithobates septentrionalis. The sequence goes on from JBBDGP010004485.1 coordinate 667,003, forward strand.
TTTGCCCCTCACAACGCCATTGGTGGTCTTGGCGATTGATGGCACTGTTCTCCCAGGGGGCCCTATTCGTTTCCAGACCCTCCCTGTTAAGATGTCTGTAGGGACACTCCACCAGGAGTGGATATCCTTCCTTGTCTTACCTAAGGCTTTATCTCCTATCATATTAGGTCTTCCTTGGTTACGGCACCATTCTCCACACGTTGACTGGACTTCTTGACAGATCTTGATTTGGGGTTCCTCCTCCTGCCTACTCAAGGTTACCCCAAAAGAGAAACTTCCTGTTGCCACCATCCCAGTATCTTCTGCTCTTCCCGCTGCATATAGCGATTTCTGGGATGTCTCCTGCAATAGTCAGGCTGAGGCATTCTCTGGGTTGTGTGGCACTCTGGAAGAGGAGCCCACCTGTGAACCTGAGCCAATCATTCACTCCAGTTTGCATGGCCATTTACCTTTGCCTGTTCCTGGACTCCCTTGGACGCACAGCCAGGTTAACTCGTTCACCAGTTCCACAGTCGCTACGCCCTGTGATGCGATTGTGGTAGTCGCTGCACCTGGCGATGCTATTCAGTCGGCCTCTGCACCAGTTATGCCAGTCCAGCCTATGCCCAGTGAGCTTCCTGCTTCTTCTTATTCAGGACCATCTGTAACCTGGCCTCACCCTACTACTACTACTACGTCCATTCAAACTTGTCTAAGAGGCTCAATCCATCCTTTGGATGAACTGCCTCATTCGGCCAGGTGCGGTTTTCAACCTCTCTTTCTGGGCTCTCGGCACGTGACACGTCACCTTCTAACCAACCTGACCTCAAGGATCCATTGACCTCTGCCCAGTCTGATGGTCCTTTGCTGGATGTCCAGCTCATCTTTAAGGGTCTGGGGGACCCTGCTCAAACTACTGATGGTCTTCTCATGCCCTTACCCATTCCTAAAAGGCCTTTAGTCCTCAATAAGTCCTCTCATCCTCCGCCCACCTCAGTTGTGGTCTCTGAGGATAATCTAAAGTATGAGGTTAGTCAAGTTTTGGATTCCCGGCTCCGTAAAGGCATTCTTCAGTACCTCGAATATTGGAAAGGGTTTGGTCCTGAGGAGAAGTCTTGGATCACTGCATCTGAGGACTTTGCTCCTCATCTGTTGAGGAGGTTCCATCTGGAGTTTCCCTTTAAGCCTGGGCCCAGGTGGGGGAGGGGGAGGCCTCGTAAGAGGGGGGTACTGTCATGGTTATGCAGTAATTTGTGTCTGTCAGCTCACCTTTCCTCCTGTGTTCACCTTTAGAGGCCAGCCACCCTCACCTGACTGTTTAAATAATCTTACCTCAGCATAGCTCCACCCCGGCCTCTAATTTGGAACACTATATTAACATGGGCATTGCAAGCCAACCTTGCTGATCAACCATTGTGTGTTAGCTTTCGTGTGTACTTGCTGTGTTTCCTACGTCTGATTCCAGTTACCAACCTTGGCCTGTTCTAGACTATCCCTGTCTGCTTGTGACCCTGACCTTTGGCGTGTTATGTTTATCCTTGTCTGCTAGTCGCCCCTACATTTGGCATATCCCTTTACTATCCTTGTTGTTCCAGCCTGCTGCTTCCTTCCTCTTCTTCTCCTGTAGTCTACCGTGAGCGTGGGCTGTGAGACCCCAGGGGCCGCGACCTGGGTCCAGACTGCAGCGCAGTCCATCCTCACCACTAGAGGCTCTTGTGAACACCTGCTGGCTCTTAGACTCCACGCCCTGGGGAATCTATGCTCTAGCTCCCAGTGGGATCTGTGTTCGTGAACCAATAGACCTGCTTCCTGAACCTCCCAGGGTTCAATCCGCAGCAGTCAGTCCTAGGGTCCACTACCTTAGTGGTGCACTTCTGACTCCCATGGAGTGCATCTGTCACCTGGTCTCAGGTGACCTGACAGCAATAAAAAAAATGTAAGAATGCAATCAGGGCAGCAAAAGTAGAGCATGAGAGACACAATGGAGGAGAGTAAAAAGAATCCCAACATTTAAAAAAATATATATTTACAGTAAAAAAGCTAAGTCTGAGCATATTGGCCCCATAAAGGATGATCAAGGGACGTTGTTCACAAGTGACAAGAAGGCAACTGTATTAAATGCTCAGTTTTTACTATGGAAATGAAAGAGTATACTAGACAAGATGGTATTATTAGCAACAGAGCAAGGAGTGTACCCTTGTGGCCAACAGAAGCCAGTGTTCTAAAAAGACAAGAAAATACGTAATGCGAACAAATCACCAGGACCAGATGGCTTACCATGTTAGACCATAATTTCTAATCTTTAAGGAAAATCTACTGACATGAATGATACCAGCGGATTGGCAAAAGGCTAATGTAGTACCAATATTTAGGAATGGGCTGAGATGCATACCTGGAAACTACTGGCCAGTTAGCCCAACATCAATAGTTTGTAAACTTCTGGAGGGGATAATAAGGAACCAAATGCAAGATTTTGCTGATAAGAATAGTATCATTAGCAGTAACCAGCATGGATTTATGAAAGATTGTTTGTGCCAAACCAACCTATTACCATTCTGTGAGGAAGTGAGCTGTAATCTGGATAAAGGAAGGCCTGTGGATGTAGTGTATCTAGACTTCACCAAAGCATTTCACCCCGTGCCCCATAAACACTTAACCCACAAATTGAGGTCTGTTGGTGTTGATGATAGTATACAGATGTGTGCAAACCACATTTATAACTTTTTAGAAATGCGTTTTTCTGTTTTGTTTTTTTTGTTGCTATTTTGTCTCTGACTGTTAACATAAACCTACCATTAAAATTATAGACTGATCATTTCATCGTCAGTGGGGAAATGTACACAATCAGCAGGGGATCAAATACTTTTTTCCCTCACTGTATGTTCCTAGGGGGTTAAGCTCTGGGGAAATCGATGGGAAAAGATCTGCGGGTCCTAGTCGATGACAGACTCAGCAGTAGTATGCAATGCCAAGCTGCAGCAAGCAAGGCCAGCAGAATATTAGCATGCATTAACCGCTTCAGCCGCGGAAGATTTTACCCCATTCCTGACCAGAGCACTTTTTGGGATTCGGCACTGCGTCGCTTTAACTGACAATTGTGTTGTCGTGCGATGTTGCACCCAAACAAATTTGAAGTCCTTTTTTTCACACAAATAGAGCTTTTTTTTGGTGGTATTTGATCACCTCTGCGGTTTTTATTTTTTGCGCTATAAACAAAAAAAGAGCGTCAATTTTGAAAAAAACCGCATTATTTTTTACTTTTTGCTATAATAAATATCCCCCAAAAATATATAAAAAAAATATTTTTTTTCCTCAGTTTAGGCCGATATGTATTCTTCTACATATTTTTGCTCAAAAAAAAAAAATCGCAATAAGCGTATGTTGATTGGTTAAAGTTAAAAAGTTATAGCGTCTACAAAATAGGGGATAGTTTTATGGCATTTTTATTATTATTTTTTTTTTACTAGTAATGGCGGCGATCTGCGATTTTTATCAGGACTGCGACATTATGGCAGACTCGTCAGACAATTCTGACACATTTTTGGGACCATTGGCATTTATACAGCGATCAGTGCTATAAAAATGCATTGATTACTGTAAAAATGTCACTGGCAGGGAAGGGATTAACACTAGGGGGCGATCAAGGGGTTAATGTGTTCCCTAGTGTGTGTTCTAACTGAAGGGGGGAGGAGACTGTGTACCGGAAGAGATAGATCGCTGTTCATACTCTGTATGAACAGACGATCTGTCACTTCTCCCTTCAGAGAACCGGAAACTGTGTGTTTACATTGTAGCAAAGTGTAATTTCTTCAGTATTGTCACATGAAAAGATCTAATAAAATATTTACAAAAATGTGAGGGGTGAACTCACTTTTGTGAGATACTGTAGGTGAGGAGAAACCTCCTTACACCCATACAGTGAAACTTCCTCTCTTTTTTATTCTTTGGGTTATCACAAAAGGATGGTAAGGTTATATCTTGTGTCCTATGAAATAACGATGCTACCTTCGGTAGATATAAAGGATCTGGCTTGAGGGTGACTTTATCTGGCTGAATCAACTGGAAAGGGCTCTTTAATGAACAGACCTTGCAGGTCTCCAACCCTCCTGGCCGTAGTAATTGCTAACAAAAAGGATAATTTTAAAGTTAGAAACTTAAAGGAAACCTCCCCTATGGGTTCAAATGGATGTTTGGATAATGCCTCTAACTGCTTTGTTAAGTCTAATGGTGGGATCCTTCCTTCTGGGACCGGGGTGACTCTTTCCCTGGCAGTCAAAAATCACTTAACCAAGGAATCTTTTGCTAAACTTGCATCAAGATAAACGGTGAGCGCTGCAATTTGTAGTGAAAGGGTGCTGACCGCCAACCCCTTCTCAAAGAAACCCCAGGATTATCGGAACAGGCTCCCTACTCTTCTTCTGAGTATCTATCACTCGATCAGAGCAGCCCTTTTGTTTCAGGATCTGGCGCTCACTAACCATGCTGTTAGCTGGAAGAATTCCAGCTTTGGATGTAACACCAGGCCCTGGCTGAGGAGATCTGGCTGGTTTGGGAGCTTCCAAGGTGATGCCACCGCCATGGATCTCAGGTTTGCAAACCACACCCTCCTCGGCCACCAAGGCGCAATCAGGAGGATGTGGCCTGACGACTGGCTGAGTTTTTCAAGGACCTGTGGAATCAGTGCAAGAGGGGGAAAGGTATATGCCAACCTGAACTGCCAGGTCTGAGTCAGGGCATCTAAACCCTCTGACTCCTTTTCTCAGGAAATTGAGAAGAACCTCTTCACCTTTCTGTTTTGCTTTTTGGCAAATAGGTCTTTTTCTGTATTGCAGAATCATTGTACCAAGGTCTGACATACCACAGGGTTCAATTCCCACTCCCCCCTTAATGGCTGGCAACTGAAGAAGTCTGACTCCATGTTGCTCGTCCACTTTAAATGGACAGCTGATATAGACAGAACCTTCCCTTCGGCCCAGCCCAGGATCTCCTTGAATAGGTCCAGGAGAAGCCTGGATCTGGTTCTTCCCTGATGGTTCAGGTAAGCCACCATGGTGGTATTGTTGGAGCTGACCTGAACCTCCCTGTCCAGGATATTTTTGTAGAAGAATTCAGGGCTTCGCCTGTCGCTCTGAGCTCTCTGTAATTGGAAGACATCCGATCCACTGAGCTGCCCCAAGGTCCCGGAGCCTTGACTTTCGCTAGATCAGCTCCCCACCCCCAGGTGCTTGCGTCTGTGGTGGCTTTCAGGGGATCTTACTGAGCCCAAGGTCTGCCTGCCTTTTGGTTGTTGGGAACTGTCCACCATTCTAGGGACGCCTTCACCTGTGGGGTGAGAACTATCTCTTGGTCCAAGAATTCTTTCTTGTCCCAACAGGTAAGAAGGAAGAATTGGAGGGCTCTAGAATGAAACTGTGCCCATATGATGGCCGGTATGCTTGCTGACATCAGGCCCAGAACTCTCAGAACCTCCCTCCTGGAGCATGAGGAGGCTTTTTTTAAGAACCCCTGCTGCCAGGACAAATTTCTCTACTTTGTCTTCTGGAAAGAAGAGTTTCTGCAGTTTTGCGTCCACCCAGTAGCCTAGAAAGGTTTTGACCTGCTCTGGCTCAAGAGAGGATTTTTCAGTGCTGACTATTCAACCCAATGTCTCCAGGACAGAGATTACCCTGCTCTTATCTGCTCTTACCTCAGCCACTGAGGGACCAAAGATCAGTATATCATCCAGGTACGGTATTAGAGTTATCCCCTGGAGTTGTAGGAAGGCTACTGCTTCAGCTAGGATTTTTTGTAAAAATCCTTGGATTGGCTGCTAACCCACATGGAAGGGCTCTGAACTGCCAATGAAAAAATATTTTCTTTGGCGACTACTGCAAACCACAAGAACGCCTGATGCTCCGGGTGAATTGGAACATGCAGGTAGGCATCCTTGAGGTCCAGCTTCATCATGAAAGTCTCCTTTTGGAGATTCTTGCGTACTGAATAAATACTCTACATGGAAAACCTTCTGTATGCCAGGAATTTGTTCAGATTCCTGAGGTTTATAATGAGACGGTATTTTCCTGATGGCTTGCGAACAACAAATACGTGGGAGTAGAATGCCTGGTATTGTTGATCTTCTGGTAAAGGCATCACCTCCTGCTGCTCCGCCAGCTCCTGGATTACCTCCGGAAGGGCTCATTTCTTCAAAGCATCTTTAGGAGGGTGCGTTAATGTGATCATTGAAGGGGGCCTTGCCGAGAATTCTAGGTGGTAGCCTTCTGGTAAGGTCTGGCAAATGTAGGTGCTGTCTGATATTTTCTCCCACTGGGAGAAGAAACGAGACAGGTGGCCCCTACCCTGATCTTGGCATCATTTTACCTCTTTGGTGCTGAGGCTAGGGGAGGAAAACAACAAATTGTTCCTTTGCCTTCCCCTACCATTGCCCCACTTCTTATTGGGCTCTTTCTTGGTTCTTTGCCAAGTTTGCCCTGGGGGGGGGGGTACACTTCTTTATAGATTTCCTTCTTAGGCTTCACAGTGAACTTCTTCCTCTTTTCAGAGGATCTAGACAGTACTTCATCCAGACCTGGGCTGAACAGCAAAGAGCCCTGAAAGGGGAGGCCGCACAATTTGCCTTTGGATGTAACATCCCTTCCCATGCCTTAATCCAAACAGCTCTTCTAGCTGAATTGATTAATGCGGCAGTTTTAGCCATAGCCCTTGTGGACTCAACTGCAGCATCCGCTAGGTATGCAATGGTTTTCCCTATAACTGACAGGGAGTCTAATACATTGTCTGAACCATTTCCCTGAGACAGGTGTTTGGGCAGCCTTTCAACCCAAAAATCTGCATTCCTGGCTACACAGGCTGATGCTAGCGCTGGACACATGGCATGCCTCCTGCATTCTAAAAGGAGAGGTCAGACTTTTTGGTAACTTGAGATAATGCGGCATCCAATTTTGGGAGCTTAAAGAATGTCTCTTCATCACCCTCAAAGGGAAACCTTTTCCATGTTTTTTTTGTCTGACAATTCTCCTCTCTCTCTATTCCTGCAGGATCAAATTCTTTAGTGACTGATGGAGGGGAAACACCCTGGATTGGGCCTTGCTCAACCCCCTGTACATCTTATCCTGTGCTGAGGTTTCCTTGGGGGTCTCTGGAATCTCCTTAGTGGCATATATTGCCTGTAAGAGACTTTCCAGATCCTCTAAGACAAAAAGATGTCTGCCTGACATCTTCATGTGTCTCAATTACCAGGTCCAGACCCACTTTCCCATCTGAGCTGTGGCCTGACCTTGCCTGGCTTTCTACCTCTCCCTTATCTTCCTCCCCCACCTGAGCTGGGAGCAGTGGCTGTGAGGACGGGAGAAATATACTGGGCCCTCCTCTAGAAAGGCTTTCTTGGGAGGATGGGCCCTCTCTATGGGTTAGCTCCTATGAGCCTGCACTCTGTGGCTGTAACAGCAGTCTCACGGAAAGATTTAATTGTTGCCAGCATCTGTTTGCATAGATGAAAGAAACTTCTTCATTAAAGCAGAGGCTTTGTTCCCTGCCAGTTAATGCACCTATAGCAGAATGGGACCTTCTTAGAGGAGCTAAGCCCTGCTGCGGCAGAAGGCCGACCGCTCCCCGACGCCTTGCTCTCTCTCCTCCACGCCACTCTCATGGCATTTTTTAATACTACATGCAGGTCGCAATGCTCCTCCAGCGCCGCCCACTTCCTGTGATGAGGATGCAACTTCTGCTGTACTCAGAGCGAGGCTTAGAGCATATGCCCTTCCTCCTACAGCCCCCAGCATGCAATGGCTTCCCAGGGAGACAGGAGCTTGAGAGCGCAGTCCAGCGGCGGTTCTTTAGCACTACAGCGATGGCTTCACAACTCTCCTGTGGCCAGAGCGCTGTTGCAATTTTAAGACGACCTGTGGGAAGGACTTAAGGCTGCAAGTTAGTTCAGTCCTCCCCGGCTTCCCTATGCCTGCCTCACCAGAGGACCATCCGACCCTCCCCGGTCATCTGGTTACACAACATAACAAATGTTTTGCTGAAGGGAGAAACACAATACTGTGGAGCAAGGGGAAGGGTGGGGTCTAGAGAGGAGAAGGAGGAGAAGCCCCTCATCTTTTAGGTGTGTCATCCTGGAAGGTGATAAGGAGGAGAAAATATGATTTTAGGCTGACATGTATCAGATTGGCCCCCAGTCATATTTTGGAAAGGCCAAACTGAGACACAAAATTGCTCCTAATTTGGTGGACAAACCAGCCTGTCTTTTTTGAAAATTTAAAATGGTTTTACCCTTGTTGGACATGTAAGGTCTGTAGGATTGTCCAGTTTAAATTGTCTACAGACCAGTTGTTTTTTTCTCAAGCTACCCAGAAGATATATAAGATCAATACTTTCAATACCTTTTCCACTATGAATTGTTTTCCTCCTGGAATGTCCATGTGGGCTGCAATATGTGGTTAGTGATAATACTGGGGCAGATGCTGCATTACATGCTCTGATACTAGTCTGTTTGTGAGAACCATAATTGTTTAATAAACCTGCTTTGTGGAAGATATTGGGCCATGGTATGTGGTGTTTCTTTCTTTGAGTAATGCTGGCGCTTCTCTTGAGGAGAAATCAGTGGGGATCGGTGGTATCTTAAGGTCACCCAAGCGAGGTGCTGACCTGTGCCGGGGATTTGTGGAGAACCATGCTGTGTTAACCTCTTATGAGGGGATTAACCCTCTGGTAAGTGCTCTCTGTTGGTGGTGGTGATCTTTCAGTCAGAGGTTCACTTTCTAACAAGAGATCACAGCAGCAGTGTGACAGCAGTGGATGGACTTTCTTTAACATGTTGCTTTCACTTATGAATGTTTATTTAAGGATTCTTCCAAGTTAACCACTTCACGCAAAATGACTTTAGTACTTTGACGCTAAATACTGGGGTTATGGCAGCATCTAGCTGCCATAACCCTGGTATATTTGGGAACGCTGTGCTTTTCTCTTTAGAATAAAAGTGGTCTCCGTGGCAGATTCGCCATGAGATCATGTTTATCCGTGGGGGGAGAGGTGCCCATCCTCCTCCCACTGTGCTCCGGTCGTCTCGGGCGCTTACCCGGACCCGCCGGTAGCGGTGGAGACGATCGCATACTCTCCAGTGGATGCCTGGCTGCCGACTGAGGGGAAGATGGCCCCTGCTCGGCTCCATGGCATGGGAGGGCGGAAGCAACGTCCATAGCTCTTAAAGGATGATTTTTTTTAAAATTACAATTTAGTGTAAATATGAGATCTGATGTCTTTGACCCCAGATCTCATATTTAAGAGGTCCTGTCATGCTTTTTCTTTCTATTACAAGGGATTTTACATTCCTTGTAATACGAATAAAAGTGACCCAATTTTTTTTTTAAACCGTGTCAAAATAAAAAAATAAAAGTAAAATAAATAAGAAAAACATTTTTTTAAAAAAAAGCTATTCTTCTCGACGAGCTCACGCTCAGAAGCGAACGCATACGTGAGTAGTGCCCGCATATGAAAACGGTGTTCAAACCACACATCTGAGGTATCGCCGCGATCGTTGGAGTGAGAGCAATAATTCTAGCCCTAGACCTCCTCTGTAACTCAAAACTGGTAACTTGTAGAAATTTTTAAACATCGCTATGGAGATTTTTAAGTATAAAAGTTTGTCGCCATTCCACGAGCGGGCACAATATTGAAGCATGACATGTTGGGTATCAATTTACTCGGCATAACATTATCTTTCACAATATAAAAAAAAAATTGGGCTAACTTTACTGTCGTCTTATTTTTTAATTCAAAAAAGTGTATTTTTTCAAAAAAAGTGCGCTTGTAAGACCGCTGTGCGAATACAGTGAGACAGAAAGTATTGCAACGGTCCTTAAGTGGATAATTTGCACTTTTTGTATACTGCAATAATTAACATTATATTAAGTGATATGCAGAAGAGCACTTTACTGATCATGAATTGACGCACTCATGAATTGTTGCATAATAGCAGTTTATTGTTGAATGAATTATTGCACAATAAGTACTTTATGGTTTTATTCATTGAATTTATAAATGGGTAGCTGGTTCATAAGACTCAAGCACATTTTGTACTTTATTTAATCATTTAAAGAGACAGTGCACTATTTTTGTTTTCCTAATGCCAGAAGTCTGCTAAGCAAAATAGGTTACCGTATATACTCGAGTATAAGTCGTTCCGAGTATAAGTCGAGGCCCTAATTTACCACAAAAAATGGGAAAAACTTATTGACCCGAGTATAAGACGAGGGTGAGAAATGCACAGCTACTGTAAGTGGAAAAGAGGGTCAACAATGCCCATTTGCAGCATCACTGTGCCCATTTGCATGCCTCACTGTGCCCATTTGCAGCCATAGGTCCCCTGAACTTCAAACTCGGTAGTTAAGGGTTCCTAGATGCCCCCTAGCTTCAGCCAAAATTTGGGGTCTCTGAACCCAAAGGGTCCAGAAATGACATTGCTGCAGATGGACACAGTTGACCGAATTTGGGGCCCCGTATCTCAGGGCCACTTAGTGCTAGGAACCCCAAATTTGCTGTGCAAACCCATTGGAACGAGCACCATAAAATTTCCAAAGCTGGGATTTCTAGCACCAAGTGGCCCCGAGATAAAGGGGCCCAAAAATCAGTTCAGAAAATGTCAAGCACTTTTCTGCAGCAGAGAATGACATTTTCCAAACCGGGTTTGGGGCCCCGTATCTCAGGGCCACTTTGTGCTAGGAACCCCAGCTTTGGATATGTTATGGTACCAGTTCCACTGGGTTTACACACCAAATTTGGGGTTCCTAGCTCCAAGTGGCCCTGAGATATGGGGCCCCAAAATCGGTTCAGAAAATGTCAAGCACTTTTCTGCAGCATAGAATGACATTTTCCGAATCGATTTTGGGGCCCCGTATCTCGGGGCCACTTAGTGCTAGGAACTTCAGCTTTGGACATGTTGTTGGACCAGTTCGACTGGGTATCCACACCAAATTTGGTGTTCCTAGCACTAAGTGGCCCTGAGATACGGGGCCCCAAAGTCGGTTAGGAAAATGAATTTTTTTGCTGTAGAAAAGTGCTTGACTCGAGTATAAGTCGAGGGGGGCACTTTCAGCACAAAAAATGTGCTGAAAAATTCGACTTATACTCGAGTATATACGGTAGTTGGAAGCTTTGGTGCATGAAGAGAACTATGATTTTATTGATATTGCTGAATCTTGGTTTCATTCTTCACATGATTGGTCTATTAATATTTCTGGCTGTGCTCTCTTTTGAAAAGACAGGGTAAAACATAAAGGTGGCGTGATCTTAAAGTGAGTGTGAAAGAGGACCTGGTTAATGCAGAGTGTGATGAGACTGAAGCATTATGAGTGAAGCTGCATATGGGTGTGCATAGGTCAAAGTTGATCATTGGAGTTTGTTACAGGCCATCCAGTGTTAATGAGGAGGTGGAGACCCAACACCTTTTTTTTTAACAAGGTTGGTCTTTATTTGAGAAGAAATGGTACATAATACATGACAAGTTCCGAAAATAGTAAGTAGGTACATAACTGGAGCACAGCATTCGTGTAATAACCAATAGGCAATGTGGTGATATAGTATGCAATTCACAAAATCAGAGTAAGAAGTACAAAGTGGGAAGGGGATGAGGAGGGGGGGGGGGCATGAGGGGTGAGGAGGGGAGGTGAAGGGTGAAGGGGGGGAGGGAGGAGCAGCCACCACAGGACATAGCCCAGTATATGTTAGTCAGAGAAGGGTAACATTTTCTATGAGTGGGCAGTTCAAATGGGGTTAGTCCAAGGATGCCATATCCTCATGTACTTCTGGGGGCATCCCCTGCTCATATAAGTCAACTTATACATAGGTAAAACAGCATTAATCAAGTTCTCCCAAGCCCTCAGTGTGGGAGGCAGGTGAGAAGTCCATTTTAACAGGATCTCTTTTTTGGCATAGAAAAGCAGCAGTAAAAGCAACAATTTGGTGTATCTAGGTCTTTGGTCATCATCCTGTATGCCCAGCAGAGCCAATTCAGGTGTTAGGGGTATCTCCAACTGAAGATGGTCATTAATGAACTCTACTATTGCAGACCAGTAACGGGAAAGCCTAGGACAGGCCCAGAACATATGGATATAGGTGCTATCAGGAGAATGACATCGCAGGCAATTCGGGGACCTCTGTGGGTATATTCTATGCAGTCTCTGAGGCGTGAAGTATATCCTGTGTAGAAACTTGGCTTGTATTAATTTATCTCTAGAAGATATCACTATCTTAGAGCTGTCTTCAAAGCACTCCTCCTATCTCTATCCAAATTCGGGACCTCTGCCCTCCATTTGTCCCACAGTGCAACCATTTTAGGTGAGTCTTTTCTAAGAAGGGTCAGATACAACCCAGAGAGGGGTTTGACTAGAGTTTCCTGCGCTAGTAGATCTTCAACTACATCTGCCCGGAGGCTGGGTGGTGCTGGGAACTGTGCCCGGAATGCATGGCGTAGCTGATAGTACCGGAACAGCATCCACACAGGGAAAATGTGGGAGAGACGGGTTCCCCCACAGCGGGCAGAAAGGGGACCACCCATTGGGGGACATAAACCGCTTCCTAGCCAGGCCCCATACCCTTAGGGTGGCCCTAGTGGGAGTCGGCAAGGAAGGGTATGCTGAGGCTCCCCGATAGACCAGGTTGCCCAATTCTTTGAGAGTTCCCACAATAGTTGCCTCTAGACAGACCGCTGCATTGGCCCGAGACTGCTCAAACCACCACCTAACCATGACCAACAGTGCCGCCCAGTAGTACACCAACAGGTTAGGCAAGGCCAGTCCGCCACAGCTAACAGGGAGCTGGAGAGTTGATCTGGCCAGCCGAAGGGAGGAGCCCCACCACAGAAAGGAGCCTATGCAACCGTCCAAGTCCTTAAAAAAGGCCTGGGATTTCTACGTAGGGCAGTTCCTGAAAATATAATTGAACTTGGGAAGATAGATCATCTTTATGATATTAATTCACCCTAGGTTAAGAGGCAGATTATGAATGTCAAGGTGGCACGTTATAGTGAATATGAAGGTGTCAGAGAACTGGGCATGCAACCCGCATATCTGACCCAGCAATTAGTGGGAATGCGCTGGACTGTACTACCAGAACTACAAGACCTTCCATATAAATATGATAAATCAATTTATATGCATAATAGCTGCAAAATCACAGAAACAAGCAACAGGAGCGTGAAAAAATGCACTATCTAGATGAAAAACCTTCACTACAGTATGAGTAGATTGGTATGCATGTTAGACAAGTGCATCTATAATACATCAAAAATAGCGGTTTGACATAACACGTTAACGTGCCACCTTGACATTCATTATTTGTGTTTTTTGATTTGGTATATTTTATCTACTTATAGTTGCCAGCGCAGTTCACCTGGTTATATATTACTAAAGTACAGTACTTTCACTCTGCAGCTGCAACAAAGTTCTTTTCTCTTTTTCTTTTTCTTTTCACATTTTCATATATTTTGGAGATCACTGATTATATATAGTTGCGAGCGCTGTATTGTATGATTTTATAAGAGGCAGATTAGCCCACCGAGAGAAATGATCTTTAAGGCGTGCAACTATGGGCTGGAGGTTAAGGCGTTGAAAGGATTGAGGATCTCGCGTAACCCTAATTCCTAGATACGTGAATTCATCCATCCACCGTAACGCGGTCTGAGAGGCAAAGTCTCTGGCTTGCGCATCCAAACGGAACAAGACAGACTTAGTCAAATTGATACGAATTCCAGAGAACCGTCCAAATTCATCAAAAGCCTCAAGGGCAGCCTGCAGTGAAGAGTTGGCATCATGCAGATACAACAGGGTGTCGTTCGCATACAGTGATATTTTCTTCTCCAGAGGGCCAACCTGGAGCCCCACAATGCTGCTTGATTCTCTGACCAAGACTGCCAATGGCTCCAAGGCCAGCGCAAAAAAACTGGGGGATAAAGGGCACCCCTGCCGGGTCCCCTTCTGGAGGAGAAAAACCTCCGAAAGAGTGTCATTCACCCTAATCCGTGCCCTAGAGGCCTTGTATGACAACGCCAGGGCTGGACTGGGACAAAAATTTGGCCCTGGACTTCCTCATGACCAGCCCACTTTAATTTTGAGTGTCCCCAACAGCGTCCCCCTTACATCAGAGTGTCCCCAACAGCGTCCCCCTTACATCAGAGTGTCCCCAACAGCGTCCCCCTTACATCAGAGTGTCCCTAACAGCGTCCCCCTTACATCAGAGTGTCCCCACCAGCAGCCCACTTCACATCACAGTCCCCACCAGCAGCCCACTGCACATCACAGTCCCCACCAGCAGCCCACTTCACATCAAAGTCCCCACCAGCAGCTCACTTCACATCAGTGTCCTCCACATGTACTCACCGTTTTGAAGGCAGCTTCTCGTTCCTCTCTCCAGTCATGTGATAACAAGTGATAGGGGAGAGAGGAAGGAATATCTGCCGTTGATCTATCTCCCCCTGCAGGCTGGAGGGAGCATAATGCCTAATGCGCTCTCCAGCTTATGACAGAAGCTGCTCCTCCTGACAGGAGTGAAATTGCGATCACTCACTGTCAGAGAGGAGCGGCTCCAGGACCGCACCTGACTGGCCCACTGAGCCATCGGCCCACCGGGAATCTCCCGGTAGTCCCGATGGCCAGTACATGCCTGGACAACGCCAGCCAGTGAAGAAACCTAGGCCCCACTCCAAATTTCCGCAACACCGACCAATAAGTACTCCCATTCAACGGAGTCAAAAGCCTTCTCTGTGTCCAGAGAGGCTATGACTCTCGTACCCCCGTTGCTATGGGAGGCAGCTAAATTCAAGAACAACCGGCGAATGTTGATATCCGTGCCCTTCCCCGGCATGAACCAGGTCTGGTCTACATGAATGAGGTCCTCTATTACTCTAGCAAGCCTAAGTGCCAATATTTTTGCTAGCAACTTGGCATCAGCATTAATTAAGGAAATAGGTCGGTAGGAGACACACTCTTCAGGGTCCTTATCAGGTTTGGGCACCAAAACAACAATCGCTTCGGACAACGACTCAGGCAAGGAACCTAGTTCAAAGACTTGCTGAAGTAATGAGGTAAACTTAGGGGCCAAAATTCCCTGATATACTGAATAAAATTCAATGGGAATGCCATCTGGTCCCGGGGCCTTTCCCGACTGCATGGATCCCAGGGCCTCTTGTACCTCCTCAAGAGACATGTCCTTATCTAATTCCGCACGCTTCTCCGCCTCCAAAGAGGGGAGCAAGGCTCGATCAAGATAGTGGAGCAATTCAGAATTGTTAAAGGTCGCCCTAGAGGAGTACAGAGTCTGGTAGAAGTTGAGGAACCATGCACTGATATCCGCTGGAGCCGTCAGCAGACGGCCATTCCGGTCTCTTAGCCTACCAACTTGGGTCACAATATGTTGTCTCTTGGCAAGCCAGGCCAACAGCCTACCGTTCTTGTCCCCAAACTCAAATACCCTCTGGGCACTATCAAGCATAGATTTCCTAGTGAGTTCCACCCTAAGTAAGGACAATTCCCTTAGGGTATCCTGCCAGGGCACATAGTTGGCCTGAGCAGGAGACCACACATATTCAGTCTCCCTCAACATCGCCCGTTCCTCCAACTGCCTTAGAGACTGCACAGATTGCCTTTTTTAACAGCTATACGGGTCATGTATTCACCTCTAAACCATGACTTAAAAGGTATCCCACACCACCAGAGGTCCAGCGGAGCCCGCATTATTATTCCAAAAGGTACATAGGGCTTCCGGTAGCTCCTCCTGTATGTCAGGGTCCATAATCCAATACTTGGACAACCTGCATAGCCTTTCGCCCTCCCCATGACAGAGCCTGATTGTGACAGATACCGGGGCATGATCCGAGATTCCTCCCGAGAGGATCTCTGCAGAGATCACCCTCCGCACCAAGGCGGGGGGAGGCAAAAACCAGAGCTATGCGGGACATGGTCCGGTAAGTAGTAGAAAGGCACGTATATTCCCTATCAGTGGGATGGAGGTGATGCCAAACATCCGTCATGTGGAAGGCAGAAGCCCAGTCGGAGAGATCACGCTGCTGGGGACCAGAGGCGTGTAACCTTTCCAGCTCTCTAGAGGGCACCATATTAAAGTCCCCTGTAAATAAAACATTTTCAGCATTGTACATCGTAACATGTTGCATCAGTACATGGAGCACATCTATATTGGCCGGGGGGGGGGGGGGGGCAGGTAAACACCCACTATCACAAAAGGGATCTCTAAAATCAGGGCATGCAGGAGCACGTACCTGCCCCCCGGGTCAAGTTTAACATCTAAAAGCTGAAAGGGTAAGGATCTGTGCACCAGAACACTAACCCCCCTGACATAATTAGAATAAGGAGCATGGTAATGAGCACCGACCCAGGCCTGCTTCAGACTAAGAACGCGGGAGCCCATAAGATGTGTCTCCTGAAGAATACACACCTGTGGACGTAGTTTCCATAGATAATTGAGCACTAGGGAGCGCTTAACAGCAGAGTTGAGACCCCGCACATTCCATGACACTACCAGGCACTTAGCCATGACAAAGGTACATTGATAAAAGTAAGTAGACTCAGGAGCTGTGTCATCCGGAGCCAGTATAGCAGGGATGAGCAGCTCAGAGTCATGAGCATAACATGACCACACAGCCCAACATACTTATAAGCAACACCACTTTTAAAAATTATACAGGCATTAGTAAGCATTCTCAGTGAAAGACCAACAGTAACTCTGGAACAAATATTTAACATGAACAACCAACCATAGTTAGCAAGTGCTAACCCTCCCCTCCCCCCACCCCGTAACAGCGAGGAGCACTTGAGTCCCAAAAAACCCATAGTCCCAAGACTATAAAACTGTTAGGTTGGGGTCGTACAACCGGAGCAGCACATTACAAAACCAAGGACAGGGACCTAGGTGTGTGTATACGTAGCAAGTCACATCCCTGAGCTGTTGGAGTAACATGAACGGACAAAAAAGATTAAAAGTGAGTTCTGTCATTCACCTGGCTGAGCAGGGGCACATTCTTTAGAGTCTGTTGCAAAAAACCAGCATTCTTAAAACCTGGGGTCAGACTGGGTCAGACTGGGGTTTAGTAAGGATTACAGTAGAAGGTATTTATCTGTGAATAGTAGTGACGAGCTAGTGTGACCTGGGACATCCCGGAGGGGGCTCGGGCAGCAGGGATCATGGTAATTTATCCCCTCCTGAATGACCCCCCCCAAAAAAAAAAAAAGAAGAAAAACCAGTGTGTGGGGTCAGGAAAGGCATCCAACAGGGACACAGCAATGCTCACCCGGATCTCGAGGCACGGAACAGCCAAGGACCTCCAGACATCATAAGGTAAGCAGCGTCGTCCTATGGGGGTAAAGCTTACAACCAGGCGGATGCATTCTTGGGGTTGGTGAAAAACCGAACCGCCTCGCTGTCCACCACCCGGAGCTTCGCAGGGAACAAGATGCTGTACTTTATGCCTCTCCTCCGCAGACTGGCCTTAACAGCATCAAAAGAGCGGCGCTGTCTCTGGGTTTCCATAGTGTAGTCGGGGAACATTAGGAGTTAGACGTTCCGGAACGGCAGCTCACCCGCAGTATGAGAGGCCCTGAGCAGCTCATTCCGGTCTCGAAATTTGAGCAGCCGGAGCATGAAGGTGTGGGGTGGGGCCCCCTCCGGCCCAGGCCTGGACGGTACATGTTGTGCCCTCTCAACCGCAAAGTACTGGGATAGTTGAGCGGAGGGTAACAAGGAGCGCAGCAGGTCTTCCGTAAATAGGGCCGCCGATCGCCCCTCAACTCCCTCCGGGAGACCCACGATCCTAGGGTTGTTCCGCCGACTCCTATTTTCTGCATCCTCCGCTCTGTATTCAAGGGCTCTGACTTTCGTATGAAGGGTTTGGATAGAGGCAGCATGGTCTGTGACTGTATCTTCCACCGTGCCCACACGCCGCTCAGTTTACGACACCCGGGATCGAATTTTATCCAGGTCTTGCCGTATTAGACCCACATCTAGCTGAACCTCTTCAATCTTAGATGCCAGGGTGGTCTGGCATGCGGTAATAGCAGTCTGACAGGAGGTAATAGCCGCCATGATCTCCGGTAAACCCGGGGGTGCCGATGCAGAGTCCGCCTCGTGGTCTGTTTGCGACACCATATTGCTATGGCACGCAGGGGATCTCAAAGAGCAGGAGGCCGGGCTGGGTTCTTCTGGGATATTTGGGGGAAATTTCAGCTTTTTACCCCTCTTTTGAATGCCAGGAGTTTTGGAAGACATTCAGAGACCCCAGGGTCCCTCCTGCAAGCAGAGTCTCAAGGTGCAGATGAAATTTCGGAGGACACTCCAGGAGAGCTCAGGGAGCACGTCCACTCAGTCCGCCATACCAGCCATGCCCCGAGACTCAACACCTTGCACAGAAAGGGCTGCAAGGGCTGGGACAGCGATGATAATGGGGGATTTTAACTACGCTGAAATTGACTGGAGTAATGGCACTGCTAAAACAATTAACCACTTCAGACCTGGAAGATTTGGCTGCTCAATGACCAGAGCACTTTTTACAATTTGGCACTGCGCTGCTTTAACTGGTAATTGCGCGATCATGCAATGTTGCACCCAAACGAAATTTGCGTCCTTTTTCCCCACAAATAGAGCTTTCTTTTAATGGTATTTGATTGCCTCTGCGATTTTTATTTTTTGCCATATAAACCTAAAAAGACCGAAAAATTAGAAACAAAATTATATTTTCTAATTTTGTTATAAAAAAAATCCAATAAACTCAATTTTAGTCATGCATTTACGCCAAAATGTATTCAGCCACATGTCTTTGGTAAAAAAAATGTCAATAAGCGTATATTTATTGGTTTGCGCAAAAGTTATAGCATCTACAAACTAGGGTACATTTTCTGGAATTTACGCAGCTTTTAGTTTGACTGCCTATCTCATTTCTTTAGGTGCTAAAATGACAGGGAAGTACAACCCCCCCCCCCCCCCCCCAAATGACCGCATTTTGGAAAGTAGGCACCCCAAGGAAATTGCTGAGAGGCATGTTGAACCCATTGAATAGGTTATTTTTTGTCACAAGTGATTGAAAAATGACAAAAAAAAAAAAAAAATTACACAAAGTTGTCACTAAATGATATATCGCTCAAACATGCCATAATTATATGTGGAATTACACCCCAAAATACATTCTGCTGCTTCTCCTGAGTATGGGGACACCACATGTGTGAGAGTTTTTGGGAGCCTAGCCACGTACAGGATCCCAAAAACCAATCAACGCCTTCAGGATTTCTAAGGGCGTAAATTATTTATTTCACTCCTCACTACCTATCAGTTTCGAAGGCCTTCGAAAGATAGCACAACCCCCCCCCCCAATGACCCTATTTTGGAAAGTAGACACCCCAAGCTATTTGCTGAGAGGCATGTTGAGTCCATGGAATATTTTATATTTTGCGGGAAAACGACAAACTTTTTTTTTTTTTTGCACAAAGCTGTCACTAAATGATATATTGCTCAAACATGCCATGCAATGGGCATATGTGGAATTACACCCCAAAATTTACAGAGGAGGTCTACTGCTAAAATTACTGCCCTCGATCTGACCTTCGCAGTGATACCGCAGTGATACCGCAGTGATACCTCAACATGCATGGTGAAATTGCTGTTTACATTTACATTTACAGACCGATGTTTGTGTTCACCTTTGCGCGTGATCACGGGGGGACAGGGGTGCTTTTTTTTAAATTATTTAATTTTGCTTTTTTATTTTATTTTTAAACTGTTCCTTTTAATTTTTTTAATCTTTATCGTTATCTCAGGGAATGTAAATATCCCCTATGATAGCAATAGGTAGTGACAGGTACTCTTTATTTTAAATAAATTGCGGTCTATTAGACCCTAAATCTCTCCTCTGCCCTCAAAGCATCTGACCACACCAAGATCGGTGTGATAAAATGCTTTCCCAATGGCGATGTTTATATCCGGCGAAACCTAAGTCATGAAATACTCGTAGCTTCCGGTTTCTTAGGCCATAGAGATGATTGGAACCATTCTGGTCTCCAATCAGCTCTATGGTCAGCTGGCGGAACCACCGGCTGCTTTCTCTGGTTCCCTGTTGGGACAGGAGAGCCCAAGAAAACCATGAAAGACGGGGGGGGACGTTCCCTCCCACTGCTTGTAAAAGCAGTCTAGAGGCTAATTAGCCACTAGGATTGCTTTTACATGAAAACCAACCACTGGCTGAAAAGAATGATAGAAAGATGATACCTAAACCTGCAACCAGGAATCATTCTGGTATAACCACTCAAAGTCCAGCAGCATACCAGTACGTTGCTGGTCCTTGTTGGGCATGTATTGTAATGTTCTTTTTTTCATGCAGCCTGTGGGCTGCATGAAAAAAAGATTGATCGGTGGGTATGCCCACCATTAGAAAACTGCCCTTTATCCACCCACTTCTAATGATGGGCATACATACACCATTTTTTTTTTTTTTTTTAACTGTGGCGGTGAAATCACCTCATACAGCGCTGGAGTCGCTGATTTACGTATCATGAGAGCAAATGCTGTTGCTGTCAAGTGAAATGATGGTTAACAAAAAAACAAAGTAATATTACATTATAACAGTAAGACACACCATACCTGCAATACAATAAAACATAGTAAAAAATAAAACATTTTTTAATGCAATCTGTGCCTAAAAAAAATATATGCCGAAAGCATGGGGCAATTCGCCCCTATTGTTAGGAGCAAATCGCTCCTCCACCCCTGCTGCCCCCATGCTTCGGCATATATGCTCTTTTTTTTAACTGTGGTGGTGAAATCACCTCCTACAGCGCTGGAGTCATGGCTTTACGTATTGTGGGAGTAAACACTGTTGCTGTCAGAATAAATAAACCCGTGCTGCAGCTGAATGGCGTACCTGCTAAGCAAATGATGGTTAACAATAAAACAAAGTAACATTACAGTATAACAGTAAGACATACCATACCTGCAAAGCTAATACAATAAAACAGTCAAAATAAAACATTACAGTTCTAAAATACAGGAACAATAGAGATCGAACAATAGAGAGCGAACATAAGAGAGAGAACAATAAAGAGAGAAGAAAAATAAAACCACAACTATTTTTGGCTTTTTTTTTGTGTTTTTTTTTGCACTTTTATGTAAACTGTATACTGTAAACGTTCCAGATTAGGGTCTCTCAAAATGTGATGGCCATCTCATCTTTTGAGACCCTGTTCCGAGTGTGCCCTAGGACTGTGTAGTCCTGTACCCTACGCTAATACTCCACTAGTGTGTGGGAGCATTTGAAACAGTCACCGATGCAGAGACCAGGTTGGTCAGGACAGGAGGGACAATAAAAGCGGGTATCACGCCTAAATCTGCGTTTTCTGCAGACACGACATCTCCTTTGGGGTGTTCTTTGGGCAGGGGTAGTAGGGAGGACATACGGAAAATGCTTCTCATGCAGCCAGCTCACTGCATTTGCATTGGGAAGGTGGGGCATAGCACCGTCTGGAAACAGAAGGGCTGTGACGATCTCTTCCTGGAATTTTAGGAAGGATCCAGTTCGTCCTGAAGCTTTGTATAGCACAAAAGCATTCAGCTGAGCCAATTGAAATATACAGACACTTTTTTATACCAGCGTCTGGCCTTACGGGCAATTAGGTACGACGCCAACAACTGGTCGTTGAGGTCCACCCCTCCCATGTTAAAGTTGTATTCGTGGACACAGAGGGGTTTCTCCACAACACCAGTCGCCGTAGGAATTTGGACTGTCGTATCTGCGTGAAGGGAGGACAGAACGAAAAAATTCTGTGAATCCCTGTCAGAGCTGGGCTCAGCCCTTCCTTCTCTGAGCTGGCCACTCAGCTGTCGGCTAATTGCTAGCTCCTATCTCTCCACAGTTACTCAGCTGTTGATGATATCCTGCTTGTCAGTCCTGCCTACTTAAGTCTTCCAGTCCAGAGGAGCTCTGCCTTCGCCTTGGTCAACATCACATAAACTATCTCCTGCGATCCTGTTCAAGACTTGCTTTGCTGACATCCCTTCTGGCTCCAGATCCTGCTTGCTGTTCCACGACATTGATCCCCGACTTCTGGCTTGCCTGACTATCCGTTCCGGTTACTGAACTTTGACTATGTTTTGACTACGTTTGTTCTTTTTACTTTTTTATTAAACAAGTGTGATTTAACTGTACTTCTGTCTCGGCTTGATTTCATGGTTTCTGACAGTAGGCGAAGGCAATGGATTCAGAAGATACAGTCAATCCACTTGTTGGTAATATTTTTTCCAGATTGGATGAACTGGATCACCGCATGGATCAGTTTGCCATGGCGTTACAAACGCTCCTGAGTTCCACGGCTTACCTTGAATCTCCCACTGTGGCTGCCCCGGTACAACCTATGTTGCAGGCCTACCCTGCTGCTGCTCCAGTCTCTGTGCAGGCACCCGCCTCGAGTATTACCTCTATAAGAGGTATAACTGGTTCTGCTCCGCTTCACCAGCGATTTGGGGGCGATCCAGTCCATTGCAGAGGGTTTCTCAACCAGTTTGAAATATACATTTCCCACAGACAGAAGCAAAGAAGGTTTCAGGATATCTTTGCTTTCTGAGAGAGCCTTGGTCTGGGCAAAACCTCTATGGGAGATGCAAAAACCTGTTGTCTTGAGCTATCCTGAGTTTATGGCTTCGTTTAAAAGGGTATTTGACATTCCCGCATGCTCCGCTTCTGCTTCCAAGTTTCTCATGTCCATTGAACAGTATGAGAACAGTTGCCGACTACGCCACTGAATTCCGTACTCTGGCAGCAGAGGTTGCATGGAACAATGAGGCCCCTGTGGCCGCTTTTTCTCATGGGCTCTCAGGTACCATCAAGGATGAGAAAGCAGCCCGAGATATACCCACTGAGCTGGAGAAGTTGATCACGTTTGCCATCCTCATTGACTCCAGACTCAAGGAAAGACTCTCTTTTAAGGAGGGATTGCGGAAGCCTCCTGTACGTTTGTCTCCGAGCTTTGCAGTCCCACCCGTGCCTCCCTCACCTCCCATGCCGCCTGGTACAGAGTCGATCAGTGAAGGTGAACCTTTGCACTTGGGTTTCACGCGTCTCTCTGTGGATGAGAGAGCCTTTAGGAGGAGAGAGAGAATGTGCCTTTATTGTGGCCAGGCAGGTCACTTTTTGAAGTCTTGTCCTACCCATCCAGGGAAGGCCTGATTGACAGACCTTAAGTGGCGTTGTTTTATCCCCAGTTATCCAGAAGGATAAGCCCCTGGTTTCGGTCATCCTTTCTTGGGCTGAGTCATCAGTCGAGATACAGGCTCTAATCAACTCTGGGGCTGCAGGCCTGTTCATTGATGTTCCCTTTATATCGAAGCATTTGATTCCACTGCAGCTGCGTGACACTCCACTTGCCATTGAGGCTCTTGACAGGAGACCTCTACAGCCTGCCCATGTGACTCATGAGACGGTTCCGTTGTCCATGGCCGTAGGGGCTATTCACCATGAGATAATCCAATTCCAAGTTATTTCCTCACCTAAGTTTCTGCTGGTTATTGGTTATCCTTGGTTAAAAAGGCACAACCCCTCTTTTGATTGGCTCCATGCTGAGGTTCTCTCCTGGTCACCACAATGCAGTGAGACACACTTTCTCGAGGTTTTATCCGCAAATCCTTGTCTCCTGCTGGTGCTGGTTTCTTCTTTGTGAAGAAGAGTGGTAAACTGAGACCTTGTATTGATTATAGGGGTCTCAATCGTTTCACGATCAAGAATGCCTATCCGATTCCGTTGATTACGGAATTATTTGACCGCCTCAAGAGAGCAACGGTTTTCACAAAGCTTGATTTGAGAGGGACATACAATCTCGTGAGGATTAAGGAGGGTGACGAGTGGAAAAATGCATTTAATACCAGAACAGGCCATTATGAGTACCTCATAATTCCTTTTGGCCTTTGTAATGCCCCGGCAGTTTTCCAGGAATTTATGAACGATGTCATCTGAGATTTGTTGCAGTTATGTGTGGTGGTTTATCTCGATGATGTCCTCATATTTTCCAAGTCCCTGGAGAGCCACCACACAGATGTCTCTATTGTAAACTGGAGAAGTGCGAGTTCCATCGTGAACAGGTTAAATTCCTGGGTTATGTTATTTCCACTGCTGGTTTTTGGATGGATCCAGAGAAACTTTCCGCAGTCCTCTGCAGTGTTTTCTGGGCTTTGCCAACTATTTTTGGAAGTTACATAGTTGGTAAGGTTAAATAAAAACACCAGTCCATGCAGTTCAACCTGAGTGAGTGTGTCTACAATTGTCCCCATCCCTGTACATTGTGTCTCATTAAGATCCTCCTCTATTATACATATTATTAATTTAAGGTACCCATATAGCGCTGTCAATTTACGCATCGCTCCACACATACAGTATCTCACAAAAGTTAGTACACCCCTCACATTTTTGTAAATATTTTATTATACCTTTTCATGTGACAACACTGAAGAAATGACACTTTGCTACAATGTAAAGTAGTGAGTGTGCAGCATGTATAACAGTGAAAATTTGCTGTCCCCTCAAAATAACTCAACACACAGCCATTTAATGTATAAACCACTGGCAACAAAAGTGAGTACACCCCTAGATGAAAATTGGGGCAAATCAACCATTTTCCCTTCCCAGTGTCATGTGATTCGTTAGTGTTACAAGGTCTCAGGTGTGAAGTAGGAGCAGGTGTGCTAAATTTGGTGTTATCGCTCTCACTCTCTCATACTGGTCACTGGAAGTTCAACATGGCACCTCATGGCAAAGAACTCTCTGAGGATCTGAAAAAAAGAATTGTTGCTCTACATAAAGATGGCCTAGGCTATAACAAGATTGCCAAGACCCCGAAACTGAGCTGCAGCACGGTGGCCAAAACCATACAGCGGTTTAACAGGACAGATTCCACTCAGAACAGCCCTCGTCATGGTCAACCAAAGAAGTTGAGTGCACATGCTCGGCGTCATATCCAGAGGTTGTCTTTGGGAAATAGACGTATGACTGCTGCCAGCATTGCTGCAGAGGTTGAAGGGGTGGGGGGTCAGCCTGTCAGTGCGCAGACCATACGCCTCACACTGCATCAATTTGGTCTGCATTGCTCTCATCCCAGAATGAAGCCTCTTCTAAAGATGATGCACAAGAAAGCCTGCAAACAGTTTGCTGAAGACAAGCAGACTACGGACATGGATTACTGGAACCATGTCCTGTGGTCTGATGAGACCAAGATAAACTTATTTGGTTCAGTTGGTGTCAAGCGTGTGTGGCGGCAACCAGGTGAGGAGTACAAAGACATGTGTCTTGCCTACAGTCAAGCATGGTGGTGGGAGTTTCATGGTCTGGGGCTGCATGAGTGCTGCCAGCACTGGGGAGCTACAGTTCATTGAGGGAACCATGAATGCCAACACGTACTGTGACATACTGAAGCAGAGCATGATCCCCTCCCTTTGGAGACTGGACCGCAGGGCAGTATTCCAACTTGATAAAGACCCCAAACACACCTCCAAGACGACCACTGCCTTGCTAAAGAAGCTGAGGGTAAAGGTGATGGACTGGCCAAGCATGTCTTCAGACCTAAACCCTATTGAGAATCTGTGGAGCATCCTTAAACAGAAAGTGGAGGAGCTCAAGGTCTCTAACATCCACCAGCTCCGTGATGTCGCCATGGAGGAGTGGAAGAGGACTCCAGTGGCAACCTGTGAAGCTCTGGTGAACTCCATGCCCAAGTGGGTTAAGGCAGTGCTGGAAAATAATGGTGGGCACACAAAATATTGACACTTTGGGCCCAATTTGGACATTTTCACTTAGGGGTATTCTCACTTTTGTTGCCAGCGGTTTAGACAGTAATGGCTGTGTGTTGAGTTATTTTGAGGGGATAGCAAATTTACACTATTATACAAACTGTACACTCACTACTTTACATTGTAGCAAAGTGTCATTTCTTCAGTGTTATCCTATGAAATGATAGAATATAATATTGACAAAAATGTGAGGAGTGTACTCACTTTTGTGAGATACTGTAGATCGCACACTCACATCAGTCCCTACCCCCAAGGAGCCCACAATCCAAGGTCCCCAAGTTACATTCATATACTAGGGCCACTTTTTGGACAGAAGCCAATTAACCTATCAGCATGTCTTTGGAGTGTGGGAGGAAACCGCAGTACCCGGAGGAAAGCCACACAGGCACAGGGAGAACATGCAAACTCCAGGCAGGCAGTGTCGTGGTTGGGAATCAAACCAGCAACCCTTTTTACTGCTAGGCGAGAGTGCTACCCACTACACTACTGTGCCGTAGAGCTGCACAATTAATCGTTAAAAAATAGTGATCTTGATTCAACCCCCCGACGATCTCTATTGCAGAGTTTGCCAATTCTTTAATATAACAAGTGGAGAGACTTATCTGCTCACTCAGCTGTCAAAGGAAAACATCCGGGCAGTCTGCCAAGTTTTTAAAATGAAACATTGTAACTAACTCTTCCTTCTTAGAGCAAAGGGATACACTTCTGTGTGTAAAGAAAAAATCCAGGCAGTCTGCCAAGTTTTTAACAACATGTAAATGCAGTAAGTTTAACCACTTAAAGTCTAAATCTTTTTCTGACACTTTCTGACATGTATCTTAAGTTAAAATCAATATTTTTTGCTAGAAAATTACTTGTTACCCCCAAACATTATATTTTAGCAGAGACCCTAGGGAATAAAATGTCAATTGCTGCAATATTTTATGTCACACTGTATTTGCCCAGCGGTCTTTCAAACGCAATTTTTTGGGAAAAAATACACTTCAATGAATAAGAAAAAAAACAAAAAACAGTAAAGTTAGCCCAATTTTCACCCCTTTTTTTCGTCCTTTTTTTTCCTAATATATTAACGTTATTCCGCTTCCAAATCAATTGATTTTGAGACCAGACCTGCATGCACTTAGATCAGGACAATACTTTATCTACCCAGAGGTCTTTTCTTTTAGAGGCAAACTTAGACAAAGCATATAAACAGCCACTTAACCCCTCCATACACAACTATTCATGCATATGGACCTCTGGCAACAGAAAATAGTCACATGAAGGAAAACTGTATAAACGTCTTCTATTGAAAGCACAAACAAGCCAACCACAATCAAATGGCTCTCCTAAGCCAGGACAGGTCTTCTTCATTTGTAACTTCTCGTCTCTGGTCAAGCCCCTGACTGATATGACCAGAAAGAACGGTAACCCACAGAGTTGGTCTCAGGAGTCCATTAAGGCATTTGAGAGTCTCAAGGTTGCCTTTGTTTCTGCTCCTGTGTTGGCACATCCTGATCCTACGTTAGAAGCATCAACCTAAAGGATAAAAGCTAAGACTAGTGTTGGCGCCCTTCTGTCTCAATTTCCTACATCTGAGAGCTCTATGCATCCTTGTGGCTACTTTTCCAAGAAATTGTCACTTGCGGAGTGCAATTACGAGATTGGTGACAAAGCTGTTGGCGATCATTTTAGCCCTGAAAGAATAGAGACATCTCCTCAAAAGGTACCACTGTGCCGGTTCTCATTCTTACTGACCATAAGAATCTCACATTTTTGTCTGAGGGTAAACACCTCTCTCCCAGAAGGGTGCGATGGGCTCTTTTCTTGTCAAGTTTCAATTACATTGTCTCATTCTTACCTGGTACTAAGAATGTAAGGGCTGACGCCTTGTCATGACAATTTTCCTCCACTTCCAAGTTGGAGTCGGTTCCGGTTCCTGTGATTCCTCCTGATCGTATTCTGGCTACGGTTTGCTCCAGTCTCACTTCTCCTTTGGGTGACAAAATTCTTGCTGCTCAGGTCCATGCTCCCCCTGAGAAACCTTGTGACCGCTGCTTTGTCCCAGAGAGTCTCCATACTACCGTGCTCCAGACTTACCATTCTCCCAAGGCTGCTGGCCACCCTGGGAAGAATCAACTCGTTTGGGCCATTTCCCAACAATTCTGGTGGCCTAGTCTACATGCTGATGTAACTGCCTTCATAGCTGCCTGTTCCATGTGTGCTCAGGGTAAGCCTCCACAACACCTTCCAGTGGGCCTCCTACAACCCATACCCAATGGAGTGAGGCCCTGGACCCACCTGTCTATGGATTTCATTGTGGAGTTACCCAACTCCCAGGGCAACACAGTTTTCCTTATGGTGGTTGACCGGTTCTCAAAGATGTGTCATTGTATTCCACTCAAGAAGTTGCCCACTTCTAAGGAACTGGCTTCCATTTTTGCTTGGGAGATCTTTCGCTTACATGGGCTACCCAAGATGATTGTCTCGGACAGAGGTAGTCAGTTTATGTCCCGGTTCTGGCGAGCCTTTTGTGCACAGTTGGGAATTCAGCTTGCTTTCTCCTCTGCGTATCACCCGCATGTCTAATGGGGCCGCAAAACGAGCCAATCAGTCCTTGGAGCAATTCCTTCGTTTCTATATTTCTGACCATCATAACTGGTCAGACCTATTAGTGTGGACAGAGTTTGCTCACAAGAGTGCCTTGAATTCTGCTTCCCCATTGTCCCCATTTATGGTGAATTTTGGTTTCCAACCTTCCATGTTGCCCAACTCCTTTGTTCCGCAGAATATTCCTGCTTTAGAAGAGCATCTCCCTGGTCTTCGTTCCACTTGGGCACAAGTCCAGGAGGCTTTGCGACATGCTGATAGGTACAGACTCAATGCTGACTGCAAGCGCCTACCTACCAGGTTGGGGACAGGGTCTGGTTGTCATCTCGCAACCCCCGACTTAGTTTCTCTCACTGAAGTTCGCACCTTGGTTTATTGGGCTTTTCCGTATTCTTCGCAGAATTAACCCAATGGCTTATGCATTAGACCTTCCTTCTAATATGCGTATTTCGAATGTATTTCATGTCTCCTTATTAAAACCTTTGGTCTGCAACCACTTTACCACCTCGGTGCCACGTCCTCACCCTGTACAGGTTGAGAACCATGAGAAGTATGAAGTACAGTCCATTGGTCACTCCCATAGGTTCCGTGGGCGCATACAGTTCCTGGTGCATTGGAAAGGGTACGGTCCGGAGGAATACTCTTGGGTCTCATCCTCAGACATACATGCCCGTCCTCCTCCGTGATTTCCATAGATGTTTTCCCCATAAGCCATGTGGTCCTCCGAGGGGGAGGGGTCGTTGAGGAGGGGGTACTGTCAGGGCTGGGCTCAGCCCTTCCTTCTCTGAGCTGGCCGCTCAGCTGTCGGCTAATTGCCAGCTCCTATCTCTCCACAGTTACTCAGCTGTTGATGATAACCTGCCTACTTAAGTCGTCCAGTCCAGAGGAGCTCTGCCTTCGCCTTGGTCAACATCACATAAACTATGTCCTGCGATCCTGTTCAAGACTTGCTTTGCTGACATCCCTTCTGGCTCCAGATCCTGCTCGCTGTTCCACTACATTGATCCCTGACTTCTGGCTTGGCTGACTATCCGTTCCGGTTACTGAACTTTGGCTATGTTTTGACTACATTTGTGCTTTTTACTTTTATTATTAAACAAGTGTGATTTAACTGTACTTCTGTCTCGGCCTGATTTCATGGTTTCTGACAATCCCTCCACTTTACTGCTAACAAATTATTAAATTTCAAGCAGGCTCTCTCCTCCATCTAAGTCTGGATTCTACAAGCCGTTGGGGGAAGCCCTGGCGACTGGATCGCAAGGTGCCACATGCGCCAATTCCACAATCAAAAGGGTGACTAAAAAGTGGCACGCTTGTGTAATAATTGTAATAATGTAATAATTGTCCAAGTTCCGAATAAGGGTGACACCAAGTCCCACACAATCTTACCAGCGATCCCTATGTTGTCTGGGCAGTTCTCCACATGACTATCTCTTCCCTCGTAAACCATAAATCTATATGTATAGCCCGTTGCCCTGTCACAGAGCTTATACATCTAGACCATATATCTGGCACGCTTGCTGGGAAGATACTGTTTGATGGACAAGCGGCCAGAAAACGTAATCAGGGACTCATTTACGCAGACAACTTGATCTGGAATAAACAAGGCTGCAAACTGCTGGTTGAATTGGTTTACGAGGGGCCGAATTTTGTGGAGCTGATCGCATCCAGGGTCACCCGGAGGACGATTGAGTTCATTGTGAAATGCATGAACCGCAAGATCTGCTCGTATCGTGTCCTGTTAATGGAGGCAGAGAACATGGGCATATGGTGAATTGGGTCAGTGAACCAAATGACTGCAACTCCTTCTTTTTAGTAATGCCCATGAGGAGGGATAGGCCCAGGAAGGTCTTAAATTTGGAGACCATAATAGGTCTCCAATCTCTGGCAAGGATCAACTGGGGATTAGCGGCGAGGAATTGACCAGCATACAAATTGCTTTGGTCCACAATAGATCTATAGAGATCTTCAGTGAAAAACAGCAAATAAAAATCAAGTGACGTCAAATCAACAGTTTCCACCTGAATTCCGGGTTGGCCAGTAAATGGGGGAAGTATGGGTGCTGCAGAAGTGGTGGGCTCCCAATTCGAATTGGCAAATTTCAGCAGGAAGGGCACTATGGGCTTGTGTTTGTCTACTTCTTGGTGGCTGCGGGACACTAGTTGTGCTAGCCACCTCACCAGCTTGAACTGCACTTATGGAACTCGCCACATCATCACGTGATACAGCAGTGCTGGTTTGACTATGACCAGGATGTACTAGGCCGCTAGTGCTTGCCAGTTCACCAGAAGGATGAGTGGCACTAGTACTGGCTCTCTGCTCCATACGAGAGCCCTGCGGTTCTCGCACCTCAACAGCAGAAGAACGAGGTCAGGTACGCCTTACATTGGCAGGGACCACTGCTCCGTCATCAGAGCTATCTGTCAGGGTGCTGCTGCTGTCTACTGGTTAGTATTCTGGGTGACTTCCTCTTCACTCTCATCTGTCAGGCTCAGAAACGTGTAGGCCTCTTCACTAGTGTACCTTCGATTGGACATTTTGGTCTCTAAATTTACTGGTACACTAGTGAGACTCAAAGGAAAAAAAAAAGCACCTGACTGTCAGCGACTGCTTCAAACGCTACCAAAAAAACTGTTAGCGTTTGCAGGGATCAGGCCTTACTCTGCAAATGCTGAAGTTGTGTGTTTTGTAAGTGATCGATTGATACTGCACTTGGTGGGCTGGGCTGAGTAGAGGGGCTAAACATAGGTGCTAGCAGGTATCTGGGCTGATCCCACTAACACTGCGTTTTTGATAACCCTAAACTACTGGGTAAGCTAGTATAGATCTGATCAGATCAGATATTGACCTGTTCAGACACTACACTACTAAGGGAGGTGTATGGTACGTGCGTTGGTGTTAGCGCTACTGGCACTAATCTGACGCTGCCTGGGGCGACGCAGACCCTAATTGACGCTAAAACCTAACTGATATTGCCCGCCAAGTGATCAGGGGGTTAAACCTTTATTTAGGTAATATACAGTGGGTGCCCTGACGCTATAAAAAATAACCAACTAGCCAGCATCACCCGTGACACTAATACGGTGATCACTGGTGACAGGATGATCAAGGGGTTAAACCTTTATTAGTGGGGTTAAGGGGGGTCCCTAGACCTATCTGGGCCTACCACTAAGTACCCTAACACTGATTTTTGTCACAAATGACACCAGTACAGTGATCTAAAAAAAAAATGAACACTGCACTGGGTGACACAGTGCCAGGGAGTGAAGGGGTTAACTGGGGGGCGAAATCATTGGCCTGGCGACTGATCGGTTCTGAAGCAAATCCGATCATTGCGGCCACCGTACAGCTACGACGCTTCGCCCAGTCAAGCCAACCTGCCGCAGTATAACTGCGTTGGATGGTCCGGAACTGGTTAAACAGCAAAAATGTATAAATCTTGTGGAGGGCAGCTTCAAGCAGACAGCTCGCAGAGAGGTACTCCAAGCATAGATTCCCTTGCAGGGGGTGAGAACCACAGTCCAAAACACTAGTCAAGCAGAAAACAGTTGTAAAGTTCTGCAGGGATAAGCTTTTGACTCAAATAGACCACCGTGTGTTCTTCTCCACCTATCACTTGGGACAAGACAGCCCCCTAGACCTACATTTGAGGCATAGGTTTGGACCACAAACTCTTTACTAGCAACCAGCACAGGCTGCTTTCACAGGGCCTGCTTCAGACTTTGCAAAGCTTCTACAGCCTTGGGATTCAACTTGTTTGCTACAGAGGAGCTTTTGCCCTTGGTAGGGTCAGTTAAAGGTGCTGCCATTGTGGCAAAAATTTGGAATGAACCTCTGATAATACCCATTAATGCCTAGAAGGGTTCTCGCTTGTTTTAGTGGCAGGAGCAGGCCATTCTCTAATGGCTTCTACCTTATAGATTTGGGGTTTGATTAGGCCCCGTCCAATGGTGTATCTCAGATAACGGGCCTCGTATAACCCTATGGCATATTTCTTTGGGTTTGCTGTTAAGTCTGCATTTCTAATGGAATTTAGGACAGCCTGCACTTTAGGTAGGTGATTTCCCAATTGGTGCTCCAAATAACCACATCAAAATAGGCTGCTGAATAGCATTGATGTGGGCTAAGAATCTCATCCATCATCCACTGGAATGTAGCGGGAGCCCCATTTAAGCGCATCTGGACATACTGCCATAAGCCTTCTGGAGTCGCAAAAGCTGTTTTTTCTTTTGCTTCATCAGGAGAACCTGCCAATACCTTCTAGTGAGATCAAGGGTGGTTATGTACCTGGCGGGACCCAACTTCTCAACTAGTTCATTAACCCTGAGCATGGGGCAGTTGTCAAACTTTGACACATTCAGTTTCTGGAAGTTTTTACAAAATTTTAAGGACCCATCTGGGTTAAGAACCAAAACTATAGGACTACACCATTCACTGCATAGGATTCATTAAGATGAAAAAACACCAGGGTTTACAACCCCTTTAACAACCGCTTTAGGTATAAGAGCAAATTTTTCAAGGCTGAGGGCTGCTTTCCAAGTCTTAGACTTGAAGTGAAAATTGGCATCAATTAACACAGAAATGGGAATTCTTCAAAACGACTGCATGCAAACACGCTGCAAAATACAAGGGTTCTTCAAAAAGTTTTCGCACTTTTTTTAACTCTATTAAACCTAGAAAAATGTGGAAACTTTTTGACGACCCCTCGTATATTCCCATGAGCAATACGTTTAAAATGCTAAAAATATAACCTATGTGGCTCATGGCCAAAGTTAAAAAAGCTATACATAATAAGAAAAGAGCTTTTCAAAATATAAAAATAACGGAACACTGTCAACATTTAAACATTACAAAGAATATCTAATGGAAAGGGGAAAAGTCCTTTGAATGAGCTCCGTGGGCTGGTGGGAACCCTGGCTGAGGCTGTCATACACCTTCTTATGGTTTTTTTGCAGAGATGTGCAACTTCCAGGACTTTTACCTTTTCCATTAGATGTTTAGAGTTCGGACAAGCTCTGTCCTTGTCTACACTCCAAGTAGTTGCTACACAAGACGACCCGGTGGAGTCTTTAGCAGCACATGTCAATTTAGTTTGGATTACAAAGAATATAATTATGTGACACATATTCATTGTGAGTAAGCACTGCTGTGTCACAGAATTCAGAGCCTGCCTTGTGAACTATAGAGATGCCGAAAGGAGGAGTTTCAAGTGGTGACGTCAGTAAGGGAATCACAGTTTTCAAGTAACTATGGGATATGTAGTCATTAGAAAACTAAAGTAAACAGCACAAAATAACCTGTAAAGCATGCAGGAAGTTGTGGAAAGAGATTGCCACCAGACAGGCAGCACTTACAACATAAATGATTTTTCAAGTAAGCTTGTAAAATATAACTATTGTTTAATTTGCTATTAACCACTTAAGGACTAGCCTCGTTTTGAGATTTTGGTGTTTACAAGTTTAAAATAGTTTTTTTTGCTAGAAAATTACTTAGAACCCCCAAACATTATATATTGTTTTTTTTCTAACACCCTAGAGAATAAAATGGCGGTCATTGCAATACTTTTTTTTCACACTGTATTGGCGCAGCAGTCTTACAAGTGCAATTTTTTTTGGAAAAAAATTCACTTTTTGGAATAAAAAAATAAGACAACAGTAAAGTTTTCCCAATTTTTTTTATATTGTGAAAGATAATGTTATGCCAAGTAAATTGATACCCAACATGTTACGCTTAAAAAATTGCGCCCGCTCGTGAAATGGCGTCAAACTTTTACTCTTAAAAATCTCCATAAGCGACGTTTAAAAAATTCTACAGGTTTCATGTTTTGAGTTACAGAGGAGGTCTAGGGCTAGAATTATTGCTCTCGCTCTAACGATCGTGTCAATACCTCACATGAGTGGTTTGACCACTGTTTTCATATGCAGGCGCTACTCACGAATGCGTTCGCTTCTGCGCTCGAGCTCGTCGGGACGGGGCGCTTTAAAAAAAACATTTTTTTCTTATTTATTTTACTTGATTTTATTTATTTTTTCACTGTTTTTTTTTTTAAAAATTGGGTCACTTTTATTCCTATTACAAGGAATGTAAACATCCCTTGTAATAGAAAAAAGCATGACAGGTCCTCTTAAATATGAGATCTGGGATCAAAAAGTCCTCAGAACTAGGGATGAGCCGAACACCCCCCGGTTCGGTTCGCACCAGAACCTGCGAACGGACCGAAAATTCGCACGAACGTTAGAACCCCATTGACGTCTATGGGACTCGAACGTTCAAAATCAAAAGTGCTCATTTTAAAGGCTAATTTGCATGGTTATGTCCTAAAAAGGGTTTGGGGACCCGGGTCCTACCCCAGGGGACATGTATCAATGCAAAAAAAACTTTTAAAAACGGCCGTTTTTTCGGGAGCAGTGATTTTAATGATGCTTAAAGTAAAAAAAAAAAAAGTGAAATATTCCTTTAAATATCGTACCTGGGGGGTGTCTATAGTATGCCTGTAAAGTGGCGCGTGTTTCCCGTGTTTAGAACAGTCCCTGCACCAAATGTCATTTTTAAAGGAAAAAAATCTCATTTAAAACTGCTTGCGGGTTTAATGTAATGTTGGGTCCTGGCAATATGGATGAAAATCAGTGAGACAAATGGCATGGGTACCCCCCAGTCCATTACCAGGCCCTTTGGGTCTTGTATGGATATTAAGGGGAACCCCGCACCCAAATTAAAATAAGGAAAGGTGTGGGGCCACCAGGCCCTATATACTCTGAAAAGCAGTATACAGGCGGTGCAAACAAGACAGGGACTGTAGGTTTGTTGTTAAGTAGAATCTGTTTGTAATTTTGAACGGGTACATTTTTAACGTGTTTAGCTCCAGCCAAAAAATCTTTTTTAAGCTTTTTGGAAAACATAGGGAAGGGTTATCACCCCTGTGACATTTGTTTTGCTGTCTTTCCTCCTCTTCAGAAGATTTCACCTCACTTTTTGTCCCAATGACAAATGTTTTTTGAAAATTTGGGTTTTTTTGTGGAACAAGGATTGGAAAGCATCAGTGGAAAGGAGAAATGTTTTCCCCATATTAACTCTTACAGGAGAGAATTTCCCTTCCTAGGGGTAGATTTCATCTCACTTCCTGTTGTCTCCTTCCGTTTGCAAGTAGGAGTCGTTTGTAAGTTAGATGTTTGAAAGTAGGGGCCTGCCCTATATACTCAGCAGAAATTTGGGCCTTAGGTGTTGTTGTGGCCACAACACTGTAAGCCCTCACAGGGCCCTTGTTTTCCAAGAATCTTTCAGGACAGCACATGAGAGAGAGTGGCTCCACCCACTAGGAAACAGGAAATACAAACTCCACCACATTTTAAAAGGAGGCTCCTCTCCACAGCTCGTCAGTTGTAGTAGAGTACCTCCGGCCCAAGCTGGAACACATAATCATAATACGGTTAATTCAACGCATATATATATATATATATACACACACACACTTCCATATACGTATAAATATGTATATATAAACATGAAGGGCGGGTAGTTTGCTGTCCTGAAAGACTCTTGGAAAACAAGTTACCGGTAAGTCTAACTTGAATTTTCCCTTATCGTCTTTCAGGACAGCACATGAGAGGATAATCGAGACTTACCAACTAGGGAGGGACAACAGCCTGCAGGACCTTTCTGCCAAATGCCTGATCATCAGCTGACAGAGGATCCAATCTGTAGTGACGGACAAACGTAAGATAACTTGACCACGTAGCCGCCTTACAAATTTGGTCTGGGGTGGCACCAGCTTTTTCTGCCCATGTAGTGGCTAGAGCTCTGGTAGAATGTGCTCGTACTCCCTGAGGAGGAGACAACCCCGACTGGACATAAGCTTCTGAAATAGCTATTCTTAACCATCTGGCAATTGATCCCTTTGAAGCTTGCCTTCCTTTTCTGTTGCCAGAAAACAAAACAAATAAAGAGTCCGAAGACCTGAAGTCTCTTGTTTTTTCTAAGTAATGTAATAAAGTTCTTCTTACATCTAACTTATGAAATAATTCTTCCTTACTTCCTGAAGGATCTGAACAAAAAGTTGGCAGGATGATTTCCTGCGACCTGTTATGGACTGATGCCACTTTTGGTAAAAACGCAGGATCTGTTCTAAGCACAATCCTGTCTGGGTAAATTGACATAAAGGGCTCTTTAACTGAAAGAGCATGAAGTTCTCCAATTCTTCTCGCAGTCGTAACTGCAACTAAGAATACTGTTTTTAGAGTTAAATTCTTTAACGAGATTGACTGTAATGGTTCAAAAGGATCTTTTGTGAGTACTTGTAAGACCACTGTCAAGTCCCATTTTGGAAAGTGTCTATTGGGAACTGGTCTGGATCTAGTAAGTCAGGGCTCGACAAACCCCCGGGCGCCAGGTCGCATTTGCGACTAGAATTAGCGACCTGGCGCCTGGACCGGCACAGCTGGGGTATCCTGTGTCCGTTCGACACCCCCCCCTCCCGGTGCGATCGCGTTGGGCCGCGCCGGTAATTGAGGCCGCGGCTTTGCGGCCTACTGCAGTCCTATGGTTCTTTCTGCAATCGGGCGCCCTCTGGTGGTGGCCGTTGGTATGACAAGACATCCACCAATGCTAATGGAGCTTCCCCTACCTGTTTTCACTGCCCGCTCATCTCCTTCCCTTTACTTAGAGCCCCCAAACATTATATAAAATGGCGGTCATTGCAATACTTTCTGTCACACCGTATTTGCGCAGCGGACTTACAAGCGCACTTTTTGGGGAAAAAATACTTTTTTTAATTAAAAAATAAGACAACAGTAAAGTTAGCCCAATTTTTTTTATATTGTGAAAGATAATGTTACACCGAGTAAATTGATTCTTAATATGTCACGCTTCAAAATTTCGTCCGCTCGTGGAATGGCGACAAACTTTTACCCTTTAAAATCTCCATAGGCGACGTTTAAAAAATTCTACAGGTTGCATGTTTTGAGTTACAGAGGAGGTCTAGGACTAGAATTATTGCTCTCGCTCTAACGATCGTGGCGATACCTCACGTGTGGTTTGAACACTGCTTTGATATGCAGGCGCTACTCACATATGCGTTCGCTTCTGCAAGCGAGCTCGGCGGGACAGGGCGCGTTTAAAAAAATTATTTTTTTTCTTATATATTTTACTTTTTATTTTTACACTGTTTAAAAAAAAAAAAAGTCACTTTTATTCCTATAACAAGGAATGTAAAAATCCCTTGTAATAGAAAAAAAGCATGACAGGACCTCTTAAATATGAGATCTGGGGTCAAAAAGACCTCAGATCTCATATTTACACTAAAATGCATTAAAAAAAAAAAAATTGTCATTTGAAAAAAATATATATATAATGTCCCTTTAAGAGCTATGGGTGGAAGTGACGATTTGACGTCGCTTCCGCCCTGCAATGACTTGGAGATGGGCGGGGGGGCCATCTTCCTCTCACTCGTCTCCATGTCAGGCCAGGGACAGATCCGGATCGCCTCCGCCGTTACCGATGGCCACGGTAAGCGGTGAAGGGCACCGGAGCACGGCGGTAGGGGGGGCCCTCTCCTGCCGCCGATAAAAGTGATCTCGCTGCGAATCTGCTGCAGAGACCACTTTTATCTGAAAGAGAACCGCCGGCTCTTGAAGATACCGGGGTTATGGTAGCTAGCTGCTACCATAACAACGGTATTTCTCTTCAAAGACAGGACGTATATAGTCGTCCTGCGGGAAGGAAGTGGTCAATTAAAATGAATTTATTATTTGTCATCTCCCTGCTTGGCCCCTTTCACATGGGCTGTCTGATCAGGTTCGCCTGTCAGTTTTTCAGGCGGACCTGATTGGATCCTTAGCGGGAATATGGCGTTCTTGTGTCCCTGCATGGCAGGAAATAAAAGCAGTCACATTCGTTCTAGTCGTCTCTGTGTAAATTTAAGATTGGTTAATTTTTATATTGAAAATAAAGCTTTGTCGGTCGTTTAAAAAAAAAAACCTGGCTCCTAACTGTTTTAGCTGGCTCCTAGATTCCAAGCAAATTTGTCAAGCCCTGTAGTAAGTGACCTAAAGAATCTCGTGACCAACGGAACTGAGGAAATAGGTTGATCCAGGTATACTCCTAGGGCAGTCACTTGTACTTTAAGAGTGCTAATTGCCAGCCCTTTGTCCACCCCCTTCTGCAGAAATTCCAGAACCGACACAATGTCTTCTAAATTTCGGTTTGCCGAGCGACACCAGGAGTTGTAGACTTTCCAAACCTTAGCGTAGATATCTCTAGTCACCTTCTTTCTACTAGCAAGTAAAGTAGATACTAGAGGCTCTGACCAACTCTTGTTTCTTAACAGCTGTTCCTCAGATACCAAGCAGTGAGACTTAGTCTTGCTATATCCGGATGATACACTGGACCTTGAAGTAGTAAGTCCTGTCTGAGGGGAAGCTGCCAGAATGGTTTGACTGACATTAGTAGAATGGAGGAAAACCAGGCCCTTTTTGGCCAGTACGGGGTGATCAAGATTACCGACACCTTCTCCTTCTGTATCTTCCTCAGTACTAAAGGAACTAGCTGAAAAGGGGGGAAGGCATAACCCAGCTGAAAATTCCAAGGATGTGCCAGGGCATCTATCCCTATCGATCCGTTGTCTCAGTGCAGGGAGAAGAACTGAGGGAGCTGAGCATTTTCTCTTGATGCGAATAGATCCACCTGCGGGCATCCCCACTTCTGGGTTATTAGAGTGAATATTTCTGGATTCAAACTCCACTCTGCCTCCTGAATCTTTTGTCTGCTCAAGAAATCTGCTACTCCATTTAGCGTGCCCTTGAGATGTACTGCTGACAGGGAAAGTAGATGACTCTCTGCCCATCCTAGGATCTCTGAAGATAGCAATAGAAGAGTCCCGCTCCTTGTGCCCCCTTGTTTGTTCAGGTATGCCACCGTGGTGGCGTTGTCTGACAATATCTGCACATGGGACCCCTGAAGGTTTGGAGAGAAGGCAACCAAGGCTAGAGCGACTGCCTTTAACTCCCTCCAATTTGATGACCTTCCTGCTTCCACTGGGGACCAAACTCCCTGAGCTATGTCTTGACCCCAGTGTGCTCCCCATCCCCAACTGCTGGCGTCTGTCGTTATCCTTCTCTCTGTTGGGAAGGACCAGAGTAAACCCCTTGACAGCACTGCCTGATTTCTCCACCACCAAAGGGTCCTTTTTACCCTGGTGGGAAGCTTTACCTTTGAGTCTAAAGCTTCTGGACTGTGATCCCAGATCTTTAAGAGAAAACTCTGAATGGGTCTGAAATGGAGTCTGGCCCATTGAATGGCCGGCATGGTTGAGGTCAAGGTTCCCAGCACTGACATAATCCTTCTGACTGATACCTCCAGGTTCGTCTGAAGGCTGAATACTGCCTGCAATACCTTCACTTTCTTCTCTTCTGGAAGAAGGATCTTTTGATCCACTGAGTCTATTGCCGCGTACACACGGTCGGACTTTTCAGCTACAAAAGTCCAACGGACGCTGACGGACTAAAGTTGGCTGGAAATCCGATCGTGTGTGGGCTTCTCCGGACTTTCAACTGACTCTTTCAGCCTCAAATCCGACGGACTTTAGATTTGAAACATGCTTCAAATCTTTCCGTCAAACTCGAGTCCGGTCGAAAAATCCGCTCGTCTGTATGCTAGTCCGACGGACAAAAACCCACGCTAGGGCAGCTATTGGCTACTGGCTATGAACTTCCTTATTTTAGTCCGGTGTACGTCATCACGTAAGAATTCGACGGACTTTTGTGTGATCGTGTGTAGGCAAGTCTGTTGGTTAGAAAGTCCGCCGCAAGTCCGTCGAAAGTCCGCCAAAAGTCCGTCGAAAGTCTGTCGGACAGGCTGTCGGACCTTTGTAGCTGAAAAGTCCGACCATGTGTACGCCCCATATCAGATACCCCAGAAATTGGACTCTTTGTGCTGGATTTAAATTTGATTTTTGGATGTTTATAATCCAACCTAAGGCCTCCAGATGACTGCGAGCCTTGATCAAATCCTCCTGTAACCTTTCCCTGGAAGGGGCAAAGAAAAGGAGGTCGTCCAGGTAAGGGATAACCGCAATCCCTTGTAGCCGGAGGGGAGCTAAGGCTTCCGCCATAATTTTGGTAAATATCTCTGGGACTGAACAGCTATAGGTACATGCAGGTACGCATCCCTTAAGTCGATTGATGCCATAAAGCATCCTCTGACTATGAGATTTCTTACCGAAAAGATGGAGTCCATGCGGAATCGCCTGTATTGGACTGACCTGTTTAACGGTTTTAAATTGAGGATGAGCCGAAAGCTTCCTGATAGTTTCTTTATCAGAAAGATATGGGAGTAGAACCCCTGGCAATCTTCCTCCGGAGGCACCTGAACCACAACACCCTGTTTTATCAGATCCCCTAACAGGTTCTTCATGGCTAGGGCTTTTGTTGTGTCTTTTGCCAGATTTGTTACACAGTACCTCTCTGGAGGAAGGTTCAACAGCTCTATCTTGTAACCCTGGGCTATTAAATACAAAACAAAAGGGTTTTTTGTTATGTTTGCCCAGAGAGGAAGGAATTTTTGAAGCCTTCCTCCCACAGGCACCACCAAGTCATTGTGTTTTATTGGCCTGCGTAGGAGGATTGAAAAGGACATTCCCTTTGCCTTTCCTCTCTGCGCCGCCCAATTCTTTCTTTTTTCTTGGGGCCTGTTACTCTTTTCCTGATTTTTTTGAGGTCGAAAAAACAGCCTAACTGGCTGCTTTTTCTTTTTAACGGGAAAGGATTTCTTCTTATCAGCTGTTCTATCCAAAATGGACTCTAGATCGGGACCAAAAAGCTGATCTCCCAAAAATGGCACTCCGCATAACTTATTTTTGGAAGCTGCGTCCCCAGGCCATGTCTTTAACCATAATGCTCTCCTAGCTGCAACGGTCAGGGCCCCTGATCTAGCTGACATTCTTATAGAATCTGCAGAGGCATCAGAAATATATGCTACAGCTGCTATAAGGGTTGGGAAGGAATCTAGAATCTCCTGTTTGGGTGAATCAGCTATAATATGTGCTTTTAGCTGATTCAGCCAGAACTCCATATTTCTGGAGACACAGGTCATAGCCTTGAGATTCCCTACAATGGACTGCCAGGCTTTTTTAAGCTGTTGGTCCGCCTTCTTACCCATAGGATCCTTCAAAGTACCCATGTCCTCGAATGCCAGATCTGTTGATCTAGATACTTGGGAAAAAGCTGCATCCAACTTTGGGACTTTATTCCAAAGGGACTCAGGATTATCATTAAATGGGAAACGCCTCTTGTGAGCACTTGGGAAAAAGGGTTTTCTCTCTGGGTCAGCCCATTCTTTCTTAATGGTCTCCGAGATTACCGAATGTACAGGGAAAGTGCGACCTGTTGCTTCACCAAGCCCTTCATACATTCTATCGTGCAGCGATAATTCTCTTTTTTCTTCCTCCATTCCCAATGTTGCATAAATTGCTTTCAACAGACTGTCTACTTGTTCCAAGGACAGTTTGTATCTAGAAGGTGCATCTGCCTCTTCCTCCTCCTCCTCTTCTCCAGAGTATGAGGGGGAATGCCCCTTTTGGGTAGTTGGGCCAGCCTCAGCCTCT
Organism: Lithobates septentrionalis; assembly: GCA_037952835.1. Classification (NCBI taxonomy): domain Eukaryota; kingdom Metazoa; phylum Chordata; class Amphibia; order Anura; family Ranidae; genus Lithobates; species Lithobates septentrionalis. The sequence continues at coordinate 708,983 of JBBDGP010004485.1, forward strand.
ACCGTTGGGGTTTGTGTGAGTGTGTGTCCTGAGAGGGGTCTGAGGTAGTTGCTTGACTTAATGCTGGTGTTACAAGAGAAGAGCGAAAAGCCTGTATAGTAGCATCTAGCTCTTTCTTAACTGATGCGATTATGTCGCTGCACGCAGAAGAAGCCTCTTCCTTGACTAAGGAGTCAATGCAAATTTGGCATAAAGTCTTCTTCCAACCCTCCAGTAACTTTGCTTTACACGAGGGGCATCTCTTTTTAATGGCTGGTTCAGAGCTCTTAGCCTGCCAGAAAAAAATGACAAAAAAGAGAAAAAAACACCAGCATTCATTAAGCCAAAGCTTCCTCCTAACGGACTCACCACAGGTGCACAGGAGGAACAACAGTTAACCCCATGTGCCCAGACAGGCCCCAGCCACCAAGGGAGAAAAAAACATTTGTGAGAGGGGCACCAAAGTAACCAGGATATTCACTATAGCCTCTTACCTGGGCCTTGCTGGTGCCTGTGCCTGTCCCACATGCAGCTGCCACAGAATCCATAGTGGTGCTGCTCCGATCGGTGGCTCTTACAAACGTCGGTTCTGGAGTCAAAAAACGCCGTTGCGCCCGACCGGAACCGGAATATAGGCACCAGGACCGCTCCTCCCTTCTTCCTCTGCGCCACTTCCGATCGGAAATGATGCGCCCGTTCCTAGTGCCTTCCCCTCGTCGGGTACCTCACTTCCGACCGGTCGAGTCTGTACTCTTCCAAGATGGCGGTGGCCAGTAACGCCGACACGCAGTTTAAAAAAAGCCAGCGAACGGCTGCCGCCGCCTAAGGAGCGGCTCCAGGAACGGTCCAGCTCATCATGAGCAAAGAAAAAAGGAAAAAAGGAGCCCACTTACCAGCAACCCTGTGGCGCGGTGTGGGAGGATCGGACTCTCTGGAGGAAAAAAATAGGTATGGTGGGGTAGGCAGCCTGGCCTCTCAGGGTAGCACCATAAGAGACCCTGGCCCCTACTAGGTGTTCCCTTGCCAGAGGAAACACAAAAACTGATGAGCTGTGGAGAGGAGCCTCCTTTTAAAATGTGGTGGAGTTTGTGTTTCCTGTTTCCTAGTGGGTGGAGCCACTCTCTCTCATGTGCTGTCCTGAAAGACGATAAGGGAAATATTAGATCAAGAATTGTAATTACATGCCCCTGTTGAACAGGGGCAGAAAAACTGGGCCTTTGGTGGTGGTGGTGGTGGTGCTGGTGCCACAACACTGTAAGTCCTCACTCGCTCTTGGTGGGTGCAAACATGGGCCCTGCTGTGAAATATTAGATCAAGAATTGTAATTACATGCCCCTGTTGAACAGGGGCAGAAAAATTGGGCCTTTGGTGGTGGTGGTGCTGGTGCCACAACACTAAGTCCTCAATCGCTCTTGGTGGGTGCAGAAATGGGCCCTGCTGTGAAATATTAGATCAAGAATTGTAATTACATGCCCCTGTTGAACAGGGGCTGAAAAATTAGGCCTTAGGCACTGGTGCTGGTGCCACAACACTGCAACCCCTCACAGACACTCTAGTTGGAACGCAGGAACGAGCCCTGCTGCAAAGTATTGCATCAAAAATTGTAATTACACGCCCCTGTTAAACAAGGGCTGAAAAATTGGGCCTTAGGCACTGGTGCCACAACACTGCAACCCCTCACAGACACTCTAGTTGGAACGCAGGAACGAGCCCTGCTGCAAAGTATTGCATCAAAAATTGTAATTACACGCCCCTGTTAAACAGGGGCTGAAAAATTGTGCCTTAGGCACTGGTGGTGGCGCCCAGAACCAAAAATGTTCTTACAAGCTATCAGCGTGATCATTGAGGAAGAAGAGGATAATTACTCAGGGATAGTCACTCAGCATCAGCATAGGCAGTCTTTGAAGGGATCTGAGATTTCAAAAAAAATTATTCGGTTACATCAGCATCAGGTGCTTGGTAGCTGGTGGTGATCCAAGACTGATTCATTTTTATGAAGGTCAGTCGATCGACCGAGTCGGTGGACAGACGCACCCTGTGATCGGTTACCACGCCTCCAGCAGCACTGAATGTGCTTTCCGAAAGAACGCTGGATGCAGGACAGGCCAGTAGCTCAATTGCATACTGTGCAAGCTCTGGCCAGTGATCCATCCTCAAGACCCAGTAACCCAGAGGATTTTCGGTGGGAAAGGTGTCCAAGTCTGATCTTGCCCCTAGGTATTCCTGCACCATGTAAAACAGACGCTGGCGATGGTTGCTGGAACCGATCATACCTTGGGGCTGCGGACCAAAAAATTGTCTGAACGCATCGGTCAGACGGCCACCTTCTCCACCGCTCCTTCTTTGACTGACCGAAGCCTCAGCAACACGTTGTCCAGAAACAGGAGTTTGTAACCTCCCAGTCTCTGGGAACGCGTTGCACAGACCTTTCTGCAAGGCCTCCCGAAGATGTTTCATCCTCTGCTCCCTCTGCGATGGCAAGATAAGGTCCGCAACCTTACCCTTGTAACGTGGATCAAGGAGGGTTGCCAGCCAGTATTGGTCCTTCTCCTTGATACCACGAATACGAGGATCCTTACGCAGGCTTTGCTGGATCAGGGAGGCCATGCAGCGTAGGTTTGCTGAGGCATTCGGTCCGGAGTCCTCTGGGTCACTAAGGACGACATGGTCCGCAGCCACCTCCTCCCAGCCACGTACAAGTCCATGTGTTTCTTGGGACTGATCCCTTAAAGACTGCTGCTGATGCTGAGTGCCAGGCTCCACCTCCATACTGGCACAATCTTCCTTCTCCTCCTCCTCTTCCTGTGTGATCGGCGGGCACGCAGGAACACTGTCTGGATAAAGGGGGCCTTGAGAGCTAAGGAAGTCCTCCTCTTCCTGCCTCTGTTCTGCCTCAAGTGCCCTGTCCATTATTCCACGCAGCGTGTGCTCCAACAGGTGGACAAGGGGGACAGTGTCACTGATGCATGCACTGTCACTGCTCACCATCCTCGTGGCCTCCTCAAATGGTGACAGGACAGTGCATGCATCCCTGATCATGGCCCACTGGCGTGGGGAAAAAAAAACAAGCTCCCCTGACCCTGTCCTGGTGCCATAGTCGCACAGGTACTCATTGATGGCCCTCTGCTGCGTGTGCAGCCGCTGCAGCATGGCCAACGTTGTGTTCCACCTGGTGGGCATGTCACAGATTAGGCGGTTCTTGGGCAGGTTAAACTCCTTTTGGAGGTCCGTCAGCCGAGCACTGGCATTATATGACCGGCAGAAATGCACACAGACTTTCCTGGCCTGCCCCAGGACATCCTGTAAGCCCGGGTACCTGCCCAAGAACCGCTGCACCACCAAGTTAAGGACGTGAGCCAAACAGGGCACATGGGTCATTTGTCCCTGTCGGAGGGCAGAGAGGAGGTTGGTGCCATTGTCGCAAACCACCATTCCTGCCTTAAGTTGGCATGGCGTCAACCACCTCTGAACCTGCCCCTGCAGAGCTGACAGAACCTCTGCCCCAGTGTGGCTCCTGTCCCCCAAGCACACCAGCTCAAGCACCGCATGGCATCTTTTGGCCTGCGTACTTGCGTAGCCCCTTGAACGGCTACGGAGCACCGCTGGTTCCGAGGACAAAGCACAGGAAGAGGCCATGGAGGAAGAAGAAGAGGAGGGGGTGGAGGAGAGAGGTGTGTCACAATCATTAGCATTTTGGAGGCGTGGTGGCGGAACAACCTCCAACACCACTGCACCTTGTCCTGCATCCTTCCCAGCTGCCAGCAGAGTCACCGAATGCGCCGTAAACCTTAGGTAACGTCCCTGTCCATGCCTGCTGGACCATGAGTCAGCGGTAATATGCACCTTACCGCTGACCGCCCTGTCCAGCGAGGCATGGACATTGCCTTCCACATGCCGGTAGAGAGCCGGAATTGCCCTCCATGAGAAAAAGTGGCGTTTGGGTACCTGCCACTGAGGAACCGCACATTCCACAAACTCACGGAAGGGGGCAGAGTCTACCAACTGAAAAGGCAGCAGTTGAAGTGCTAGCAATTTTGCCAAGCTAGCATTCAACCGCTGGGCATGTGGATGGCTGGGAGCAAACTTCTTTCGGCGGTGCAGCAGCTGGGGCAGGGAAATTTGCCTGATACAATCTGACGTCGGTGTACCAAAAGCAGATTGCCCACAAGTACTTGGCTGTGACACACCTAATTCTACACCTTCATTCCTCTCAGTGCAGGTCTCAGAGAGGACTGAAGGTATAGTGGGGTTGGAAATCTCAGCTAATGAGGAGCAAGGAGAGGTCCTCTTTGTTCTTTGGTGTGGGTCTTTTAGATACGCTTGCCAACGAACTGCATGGCAGGTCAACATATGTCTGGTCAAGCATGTGGTACCCAAGCGAGAGATGTTTTGGCCACGCGAGATACGCTTGAGACATATGTTGCAAATAGCAGCGGTGCGATCTGATGCACTCGTCTCAAAAAAGGCTCACACCAAAGAACTTTTTGAATAACGTGCAGAGACTGCAGCGCCCTGCACATGTGGAGCTTTGGGGTGTGATGCAGTCAATGTGCTGCCCTTAGGCTGGCCCCTGGAGGGCATCCTGCCTCTTTGGTGATGTGCTGCCTCCTCCTCCTCTCTGCTATCAGGCACCCACGTTGAGTCAGTGACCTCATCATCCCCTCCCTCATCACTGGAGCAAACCTGGCAGTATGCTGCAGCAGGGGGAGCATGACTGCCAGATTGCTGTCCTTCTTGGGCACTCCCTCTGTCCGTGCTCATGTTACTGCCTTTATCGAGCTCAGTATCATCATCAGAGCCTTCCAAACGCTGGGCATCCTCCTGGAGCATGTACCCAACACTGTGGTCAAACAGTTCGAGGGACTCCTCAGGAGGACATGGTGGGGCTAGGGAAGGAGTCACTGATGACATTGAGCCGAGGGAAGAGGCCGCTGCTTTGCCAGACAAAGTACCCTGGGCATGGGTGAGAGAGGATGAGGAGAGCTTGGTCATCCACTCGACCAAGTCTTCCGCATGTTGCGGCTCAACACGGCCAGCTGCCGAAAAAAAGGCCAAGCCTGTCCCACGGCCACGTGCTGATGAGGATGCACCGTCTCCACGACCAGCACTAGGCACAGAGCCTGCTTGCCCTCTCTTATTGGCTTGTGACTGTCTGCCTCTCCTTCTTGGCCTTCCAGACATACTAATGGCCTGTAGCTGCACTAAGCTGGGATATATATATATATATATATATATATATATATATATATATATATATATATGTACTGATACTGCAGCTAGCAAAATCAACTGCCTGCCTGTAGTATGAGAACACCACCAACCTTCTACAGGTAGCTTTAGCTGAACACTGTGAGGTGGACGCACCCCACTAACTTGTAGGTTTAGCTGAACACTGTGAGCAGGACGCACCCCACTAACTTGTATGTTTAGCTGAACACTGTGAGGTGGACGCACCACACTAACTTGTAGGTTTAGCTGAACACTGTGAGCAGGACGCACCCCACTAACTTGTAGGTTTAGCTGAACACTATGAGGTGGACGCACTCCACTAACTTGTAGGTTTAGCTGAACACTGTGTGGTGGACGCACCACACAAACTTGTAGGTTTAGCTGAACACTGTGAGCAGGACGCACCCCACTAACTTGTAGGTTTAGCTGAACACTGTGAGCAGGACGCACTGCACTAACTGTAAATAGTCTAGCTGCCTGACTGTGGTACTAATAGGATCAAAAGAACACCAGTAATTTTCTTCAGGTAGCTGTATATACTGTAACAAGACAAGCCTGCCTGTCAGTAAGAAGATAACAGGAACGGATCTAGCTGAACACTGTGAGCAGGACGCACTGCACTAACTGTAAATAGTCTAGCTGCCTGACTGTGGTACTAATAGGATCAAAAGAACACCAGTAATTTTCTTCAGGTAGCTGTATATACTGTAACAAGACAAGCCTGCCTGTCAGTAGGAAGATAACAGGAACGGATCTAGCTAAACTGAATACAGTGTATATATATATATATATATATATGCAACACCTGGGATGCATATATATATATACACAATACACTGTAAGTGCAGCTAACTGACTGACTGTTCTGCCTAATCTATCTAACTCAAATCAAATGTCACTGTCTGTCTCTCTCTCTCAATGAACGCCGGAACACACACTACACAGGGCCCCCGTGCAGGCGGCCTTATATAGTGTGGGGCGTGTACTAAATCCCCTGAGCCATAATTGGCCAAAGCCTCCTTGGCTTTGGCCAATTACGGCTCTCTGTTCAGGCGGCGCTGTGATTGGCCAAGCATGCGGGTCATAGTGCATGCTTGGCCAATCATCAGCCAGCAATGCACTGCGATGCCGCAGTGAATTATGGGCCGTGACGCGCCACACGAATTTGGCGCGAACGGCCCATATCGTTCGCAATTTGGCGAACGACCGAACAGCCGATGTTCGAGTCGAACATGGGTTCGACTCGAACATGAAGCTCATCCCTACTCAGAACTCATATTTGGACTAAAATGCAATAAAAATGTTTTAAATTTGTCATTTGAAAAAATGACATTGAAAAAACGGCCCTTTAAGACGTACGGGCGGAAGTGACGTGTCACGTACCTGAAGGGAGAATGAATTGACGAGGTCGGCTTCTCTTGTATCTCCAGTTCAGGTCCCACTGAAAGTGAAACCGAAGGAGCCAAGGAACAGGAGGCACACGAGTGCCTGTAGATGGGGACCAGGAACCCTGTTGCAGGAAGTCGCAGCTGGTTGCAGGACAGTAGTTGCAGAGCAGGAAGTCGCAGCTGGTCGCAGACACTCGGGTAGTTGTGCTGGGCCAAGCTAGGTTAGCCGGGTTCATCAACAGGCGGGTAGCAGGGTACCGGAACATCAGGCAGAGACAGGTCAGATGGGAAGCCGGGTTCGTCAACAGGCGGGCAGCAGGATACTGGAACATCAGGCAGAGACGGGTCAGATGGGAAGCCGGGATTTGGAACCAGAGATCAGGTATAGCAGAGTTCAGAGCCGTGTAAACAGGAGCCAAGGTCAGCAACGTGAATCAGGCAGAATAATACAGGTTCAGAGTAACAGGGAGACAGCTGAAGACCAGTCAGCACTGATCAGTTGCTGGGGCCTCCTTTTAATAGGCCAACTGGCGCTAGGGCACACTCCTGCGCATGTACGCCGGGCGCCGTGCACGGGCATCTGTGGTCTCCCGTGCGTGCGCCAGATGATTTCTGCTGGTTTCCTTACATTGTCCCCCCTTAAGAGCAGCCTCCGGATGCCCACTAAGGGTTTTTTCTCAGGATGGAGGCGAAGGTAGGCTTGAACCAATCATGGAGCGTGCCCATCAGAGCTGGGTTCCCATGAATTATCTTCAGGGCGGTAGCCCTTCCATTTAATAAGGAACTGGGTCTGGTCCCTTTCTTTCTGCAATCCAGGACAGCCTCCACTTCGAATGTCTCATTCCCTTCCACCAGAGAAGCAGGAGTCTCGGATTCTCGGTCAGGAAAGGGATTAGCCACGGCACGTTTCAAGAGGGACACGTGGAACAGCGGATGAACTCTTAGATTTTCTAGTAAGTTTAACTCGAAAGCAACAGCGCTAATCCTTTTTATAGGAAATGGTCCTAGCTTCCTTGAAGGGCAGGCCAGCTTTATATTTGTGGTAGATAGCCATACCTTATCTCCGGGTTTCAGATCCAGATTACCTCTTCTTCTTCTGTCATAGAATCTCTTGTCATCTACTTGGGAATGGCGATAGCTTCCTACAGGAAGAGGTTGTTAACTTTCCAGAACTCCAGACAATCCTGTACTGCCGGTACTGAGGATGGATGGAACCCATAATTAGCAAAAAAGGGGGTTTGCTTGATAGAGGAGTGCATTGAATTATTGTAGGCGAACTCTGCTAACGGCAAAAGATATTGCTCCAGAGTCTGGTTCGTTCTCTCTGTTTGGCCGTTTGTCTGGGGGTGGTAAGCAGATGATAGGCAGAGTTTAATACCCAAGACCTCACACAAGGATTTCCAAAATCTGGAAGTAAACTGTACTCCACGATCCGACGTGATGTTGACAGGGATACCATGTGGCCATACCACTTCCTTGACAAAAGATGAGGCAGTCTCTGCAGCGGAAGGGGTACCCTTTAGGGGCACAAAATGTGCCATCTTGGATAGGCGATCCACAATAACAAAGATAGTGGAAAACCCCTTGGATGGGGGTAACTCGACAAGGAAGTCCATGGAGATCATGCTCCATAATTTATCTGGTACAGGGAGAGGTTCCAGCAGACCCCAATTCTTAGATCTGTCAGTCTTGTTCCGTAAGCACGTAGTGCAAGATCTCACATAGTCTCTGCAGAATTGTATTAAGTCTGGCCACCAGAAGGAGCGAAGGACCAGTTTTGAAGTTTTGTGTACCCCGAAATGCCCTGCCAGAGGATGATCGTGGCACATGTAGAGGACTGCTGTCCGTAATTGCTCTGGAACAAAGATCTGTGTACCATGGAAGTAGCGACCCTCTTTAAGCTGGAGATGGAGTTCTTGGGAGGGAGGTTGATTCAGGACTGCTGTCTTGATTTGGGAGATGAGATCAGTTTGTAGTAACAGGAAGTTCTTAGCAGGTAGGATGGTATCAGGTTCGGGAGATGCTTCAGTATCTTGAAACATGCGGGAAAGAGTGTCGGGCTTCCCATTCTTGGATCTGGGCCGGTAAGTGATGTGGAAGCAGAATCTTGCAAAAAAGAGAGCCCACCTGGCCTGGCGAGGTCTTAATCTTTTCACTGTTCTTAAGTATTCCAGGTTTTTGTGATCCGTGAATACAAGAATAGGGTGCGCAGCTCCCTCTAGCAAATAACGCCATTCTTCAAGGGCAGACTTAATAGCGAGTAATTCCCGATCACCGACATCGTAGTTCCTTTCAGGATGACTTAGTTTTCTGGAGAAGAAAGCGAGAGTATGGAGTAGGGATTTTGTCCCTTGTTGTTGGGACAATATGGCTCCCACGGCTATTTCAGAGGCATCCACTTCAAGGACATAGGGCAGAGCAGGATCTGGGTGTTTCAGGATGGGTGCGGATGTGAAAAGGCCTTTCAGCCTTTCGAATGCTGTCTGAGCTTCTGAGGTCCATGTGAAGATCATACATAGCTTGGTTAGCTGGGTGATAGGGGATACGATACTGGAAAAGTCTTTACTAAACTTCCTGTAAAAATGAGCGAACCCCACAAACTGCTGTACAGATTTCTTATCAGTAGGGGCAGGCCAATCGAGTACTGCAGATACCTTCTGTGGGTCCATGGCAATTCCGTCTGCAAAGATAATGAGCCCCAGGAACTGGATGGTGAGCTTTTCGAATTCACATTTTTCTGCCTTAGCATAGAGATGGTGTTCCCTTAGTCTGTTTAGCACTTTCTTCACGTGAATTCGATGGGACTCTAAGGAGGTGGAAAAAATTAAAATGTCATCCAAGTAAAAAATAGTAAATAAATCAAGAAAGTCCCGAAACACATCATTTACAAAATGCTGGAAGGTGGCTGGAGCATTACAGAGTCCAAAGGGCATCACCAGGTACTCAAAATGTCCGAAACGAGACCTGAAGGCCGTCTTCCATTCTTCCCCTTCTCTTATTCTGATCAGGTTGTATGCTCCTCTCAAGTCTAATTTTGTAAATATACGAGCCTCCCGAAGTTGCAGACACTCGGGTAGTTGTGCTGGGCCAAGCTGGGTTCATCAACAGGCGGGCAGCAGGGTACTGGAACATCAAGCAGAGACGGGTCAGATGGGAAGCCGGGATCAGGAACCAGAGATCAGGTATAGCAGAGATAAGAGCCGGGTAAACAGGAGCCAAGGTCAGCAACGGGAATAACACAGGTTCAGAGTAACTGGGACACAGCTGAAGACCAGTCAGCACCAATCAGTTGCTAGGGCCTCCTTTAAATAGGCCGACTGGCGCTAGTGCGCGCTCCTGCGCGTGTACGCTGGGCGCCGCGCATGCGCACGAGCATCTGTGGTCTCCCGTGCGCGCCAGGCAATTTCTGCTGGTTTCCTTACATGACGTAGCTTCCGCCCTGCCTATGGTATGGAGACGGGTGGGGGCCATCTTAGCCTCACTCGTCTCCATACCCAGCCACGACAAGGACCTAATCGCCTCCGACGCTGCTGACAGCTCCGGTCAGCGGCGGAGGGGGGGCCTCTCCTGCCGCCAACGGTGATCTCACGGCGAATCTGCCACAGAGACCACCAATATTGGAAACACGACCGGCTCCTGGAGAGATGGATACCTCGGTTATGGCAGCAGCTGCTGCCGTTACCGAGATATCCATCTTCAAAGTGCCGACGTATACGTACAGGAGCTGGTTGGCAAGTGGTTAAAATGCTGATGTTATAAAAAGGAAGTCTATGCTGTGTCCAAAGATCTCTTTTAAGAGCCTTTCTATAGCCAGCATGCATCTTTTACCAATCTCCCAAAATAGTTAATAAGCTAACAACAGAGTTGAATATACAGCGGATGTAGATAGAGTTTTACAAGATAATATCTGCTTTGTAATATGGTGAGTGGATGTACATTCAAAAACACCTCATCAAATTTGACCACCAGGGGGTGCGGGCAGTCTAGTTCCCCACGATATCTATTACACTGATTCATTTCTACCAACCAACTGGGATGAATCCTATGTGTAATTTATGGTGACAGTTGCATTAAACAGACCCTCCGGCAAGCTCCACGGATATGGCTAATTGAAAGGGGCTGTGCTGGCACTACCGCTCACTATAAGAGATGTGAGGTGTACTAAGATGGCGTCCTATGACAAAACGCGCAAGACAGAGCTTGGTATGCATTCATGTCACTTCCGATTTCTGTAATCTGGTCTGTGGAATGCACGCCGTCCAGACCACATGACTTGTTCCCATTTTATATCAATCGGGGCAACTGGAATGCCCTTGTCTTCTAAATTATTAATAATAAATTTACCTACTAGGATTTACACTATGAGTGCCCGTTCTTTATACCCACTTACATGTGGATACCCTACTATCTAACACAGCACAGAGGAGGCAGTCATATTTGTTACCGGGACACCAGGACCAAAGTTAGATCTGACTACATGCCTTTTACCCCTGCAGGCATACAGAGATCTGGTGAGTGTGGAACCGAAAGGGGAGCACGAAAGTCACTTCACTTTTTGGCCCGGAAGCTGTGATAAAGTGTATGCAAAAGCCACTTTGGTATCTCGCACAAGCCACTGATAGAATTGGACTTTTTTCGTTTGCCATTTAATTTATTATCAACTTATTATTTTATATTTATCTGCATTGGTATAATATTCACGTTTTCACATTTTTGGAGATATATATATTTTTTTTTTACACGATCCTGCTCTTGTAGTGCACCACCAGGCGCAGTACACACTATTGGATATTTGCCTTTAGAAGCCAATTTATATGTTGTTTTTTTTAGCTGTGTGAAGTTGGCACCCCATGTTTGTAAAACCTAAATAAAAATATACCATTCGTTTGTGCCGCGTTTGTGCTGATTTGTGCCGCAAAAATGAGCGTTTGTACCGGTTCGGTTTCTGAGATATTAAACATTCAATTTAATGCAAGCCCCGCCCACTTTGCACCCCATATTGCCGAAATTAAAAAACAAACGCGCCATTCGTTTGTGCCGCAAAAATAAACGTTTGTGCCACTTTGGTTTCGGAGATAATGTGCGTTATATTTGCTGAAACCCCACCCACTTTGCACCCCATATTGCTGAATTTTAAAAACAAACACACCATTCGTTTGTGCTGCGTTTGTGCCGCAAAAATAAACATTTGGTTGCGGAGATATTGTGCGTTATATTTGCTGAAACCCCGCCCACTTTGCACCCCATATTGCTGAATTTTAAAAACAAACGCACCATTCGTTTGTGCCGCGTTTGTGCTGGTTTGTGCCGTGTTTGTGCTGATTTGTGCTGCTTTGGTTGCGGAGATATTGTGTGTTATAGATGCTGAAACCCCGCCCACTTTGCACCCCACGTTGCTGAATTTTAAAAACAAACGCGCCATTTGTTTGTGCCGCAAAAATAAACATTTGCGCCACTTTGGTTGCGGAGAAATTGTGCGTTATATTTGCTAAAACCCCGCCCACTTTGCACCCCATATGGCTGAATTTTAAAAACAAACGCGCCATTCGTTTGTGCCGCAAAAATAAACGTTTGTGCCGCAAAAATAAACATTTGTGCCGCTTTGGTTGCAGAGATATTGTGCGTTATATTTGCTGAAACCCCGCCTATTTTGCACCCAATATTGCTGAATTTTAAAAACAAACGCGCCATTCGTTTGTGCCGCGTTTGTGCTGGAAAAATAAATGTTTGTGCCACTTTGGTTGCGGAGATATTGTGCGTTATATTTGCTGAAACCCCGCCCACTTTTCACCCCATATTGCTGAATTTTAAAAACAAACGCGCCATTCGTTTGTGCCGCGTTTGTGCTGGTTTGTGCCGCAAAAATAAATGTTTGTGCCACTTTGGTTGCGGAGATATTGTGCGTTATATTTGCTGAAACCCCGCCCACTTTGCACCCCATATTGCTGAATTTTAAAAACAAATGCGCCATTCGTTTGTGCCGCATTTGTGGTGGTTTGTGCAGCAAAAATAAACATTTGTGCCGCTTTGGTTTCGGAGATATTGTGCATTATATTTGCTGAAACCCCGCCCACTTTGCACCCCACGATGCTGAATTTTAAAAACAAACGCGCCATTTGACTTTACACCTCGTTATTAAATCTTACATACAACTAGATTTATTTGTTGGCGGTTTGTGCAGATTTGGTGGCTATTGTACATAAAGTTTTACTTCACATGCATAGTTTTGCCACCCCCACAGGGATCCCCCCTTCCGATTCTCTAGCGCTGACTGGAAGAACAGACGGAGGAGGAAATCTGGGGAGGGGCGGGCACAGCTGGCTCTGGCTCTAGCTCTAGTGAGGCAGAGCCAGCTGTCAATCAGGAGGCAGGGTGGATATCAACAGTATTGAGATATTGTGCGTTATAGTTGCTGAAACCCTGCCCACTTTGCACCCCATATTGCTGAATTTTAAAAACAAACGCGCCATTCGTTTGTGCTGGTTTGTGCCGCAAAAATAAGCGTTTTTGCCGCTTTGGTTTCGGAGATATTGAGTGGTATGTTGTCAAACCACACTGACTTTACACCTCGTTATTAAATCTTACATACAACTAGATTTATTTGTTCACGGTTTGATGCAGATTTGGTGGATATTGTACATGATGTTTTACTTCACATGCGTAGTTTTGCCACCCCCACAGGGATCCCCCCTTCCGATTCTCTAGCGCTGACTGGAAGAACAGCTGGAGGAGGAAATCTGGGGAGGGGGCGGGCATAGCTGGCTCTGGCTCTAGTAAGGCAGAGCCAGCTGTCAATCAGGAGGCAGGGTGGATATCGACAGTATTGTCGGGATCTGTCCCGGCTGCAGCGCGGCTCTGCGCTGTCAGGATATAGTGGGCAATAGCCCGCCACATGCACATGAGTTTTTTTGTCACAGGAGAACATACATCTTGTGAACAAAAAGAAAACTAAGGCCAAAAAAGGTTGGGCCATAGTTCTCTTTTAACATAAGTTTAAACCAGGTGTTAACCAAGCAAAACAGCACTCCAGCAAATTCTTTTATACAAGTTATTTCTTTTTTTAATTGCTTTTTTTGAAAAACATCTGTCAGTAAACATTCTTTTCCTGACAGACTATATGGCAGACTACGTGTGGGTTAACCCCCGCCTCCTCTCCAATGCTATAGGACCCCACTCCCATAAATTTGAGCTCACCACTAGAGACTGCGTTGCTTTTTTGTCCTCCTCATTGAACCTACAAGTCAATGCACTTACATTTACGGATGTCCAAAATTGATTGTGGAAGTTGATGCCGGGCAGTTTCAAGATAGCCCAGGGCCCAGCCATGGGCGGGTGTGTGGCTCCAGGCCCCTGTGTCCTGTGGTGGGGACGGCCTTCGTATGCCCAGGCTCGGTGGAACGGCTGGCAGGTCTGAAGATTATCCATGGCAGCAGTTTTTGTATATAAAAGCTCTCTGCTTGTTTTTCCCTCATGTGCCTTGCTGTCTTCTTTTTCTTTTTGCTTCTATGGCGCCTGGGGGAGGCTTCAAATCGACCTTATCCGCCTGTTGGCCCGGACTATGCTGTCCGCGGTCACGGCCAAGCGAGCCTTGTGGTTGCGCCCCTGGCTCGCTGATCCAGCATCCAAGCAGGCCTGGTGTAGGATCCCCTTGAAGTGTCCTTGCTGTTTGGTGACAAACTGGATAGCACCATAGCCCGGGGCCACAGGTGGGAGGTCGGGCTTCCTGCATCAGGTTAGGCATTTGTTCAATCAGAAAAGGCCTCAGCATAGAAGACATAGTACTGAGCGTTCAAGGGAAGCACGCTCTTACAGGCCCGGCCGAGATATCAGAAGGAATTGGAGCAGAAGACAGGCATCCTTCCAGAAGCCCACTAAGAGCCAAGCATCCAGTGGACGAAAGCCGGCTAAGCCAGCCTCTTCTGGTGGCTCCAGCGCAGAAATCTGCTCACCTGCCACTTCATCGTCCCTGTCTCGTGGGTCACGGTCTTGGACCGATGCCAGTGGTGCTGGTTGGGGAGCCCTTTGCAGGTCAGAACTTGCTCAAGGCAAGAGGGGTGCCCGTCTTCACAACCCAGGCTTGAATGTCCTGGAGTTACGGGCAGCCTGGTCTGCCCTCCAATCTTTCACTCATCTCCTGAAGGGGAAGTCAGTTTTACTGAAGATGGACGACACCACAGCGGTCTCATATGTGAAGAGACAGGGGGCACTCTACTCCAAGAAGTCGAGCCCATCATGTCCTGGGCTCAGAAAAATCTGGCCAATATTTCAGCAGTCTTCGTCCCTGGAGTCTAGAATGTCCAGCGGCACAGTGGTGAAGTGGTTAGCACTCTCGCTTAGCAGTAAAAAGGGTCGCTGGTTCGAATCCCAACCACGACACTACCTGCCTGGAGTTTGCATGTTCTCCCTGTGCCTGCGTGGGTTTCCTCCGGGTACTCCGGTTTCCTCCCACATTCCAAAAACATGCTGGTAGATTAATTGGCTTCTGTCCAAAATTGGCCCTAGTATATGAATAGGGACCTTGGATTGAGAGTAGGGAATGATGTGAGTGTGGGATGTACAGGGTTAGGGATAATTGTAGACACCCACACTCACTCAGGTTGAACTGGATGGACTGGTGTCTTTATTCAACCTTAGTAACTATGTAACTATGTCCAAGCAGGCTTCCTGTCGTGCACTCAGCTGGACAACAATGAGTGGTCACTGCATGCTCAGACGTTCGAGTGAATCGTGTCCTTGGGAGTCAATCCCGAAGTAGATTTATTTGCATCCCCCTGCAACTTCAAAATCAAGAAGTATTACACTCGGGGCCGTTGCAGCCAGGCCTTCGGAATAGATGCCCTGACAGATCAGTGGAAGCTCCAACAGGGCGTACGCCTTTTCCCCGTTCCCGATCATCCTCAGATCCTTACGGAGCCTTCAAGCGGAGGCGGTGATGATAGCACCTTACTGGCCGAACAGGCCATGGTTTCCCCTCCTGACCAAGCTCAGCTTCCGGGACCCGCTACCTCTTCCTCTCAGGCCGAACCTTCTTTCTCAGGGGGATAGTCCTGCACCCTTGTGCGGCATTACTGAGACTGATGGTCTGGTTCTTCAGAGGGAAAGGCTGGAGTCTCTCGGGTGTGCTTCAGGAGTAATTTCCACCCTCATGGGTTCGAGAAGGGCAAGCACGAATAAAAAGTCTGAGAGAATTTGGGCCAAGTTTGTCAAATTCTCATCTTCTACGGGCAGATCATTCAGGGACCTGGGAATCCCAGGATATTCTCAGCTTTCCTCAATCCGGTCTAGATCTGTCTCTGTCCATCAACTCTCTCAGGGTCCAAGTCTCTCCCTTGTCGGCCTTCTCTGCTACATCGTGGGCTGTTCACCCTCTGACTCTGCAGGTTTTCTGGTTGGCCAAAAAAACTCAGGCCCCAAAGAAGACCAAGATTCCCCAGATGGGATCTTTCCCTGGTCCTCGACTTACTGTCTGGACTAAGCACTGCGGGATCTTTCTATTAAGGACTTTTCTGCAAGAGACGCCTTTCTAGTAGCCATCACTTCAGCTAAAAGGGTTTCTGAGATTGGGTCCTTGGGTCATGAAGAACCATTCCTGACTTTCTTCCTGGACCAGGTGGTCCTCATCCCCATGGTTGGCTCAAATCCGAAGTCTTTTCAGTGCTCCATGAGGACCAAGAAATTGTCCTACCTACATTCAGGACCCCAGGTTCCTCTGAAATTCATCCTCTGGATGTAGGCGAAATGCTGAAGGAATACCTACGGGGTATATTCTCCATTAGACACTCCAACTTCCTCTTTGCTCTACACTCCGGCAACAAGGAGAAACAGGCTTCGTCCAGAACGATTTCGACCTGGATCGTCTAGTCTATCTAGCAGGCTTATAGGGCTAAGGGCCTGGCTCCTCCAAAGGAGGTGACAGCACACTCTACCAGGGGTATGGCGGCTTCGTGGGCAGCATGTGGCTCCTGATGTCATCTACAAGGCGGCCTCATGGGCCTCCATTAATAACTTTATGTCACACTATTGCATAGAACCTGCTTCTCTATCCTCTTCGATCTTTGGTTTAAGAGCCCAGTCGGTTGACGGGGAGAATTAAACTTCATTTTGTTAGCGGCAAAACAGATTATCGCCAAAGCCTGGCAGAAACAATTTGTTTCTTTTGAGGAAGTTTGTCAGTGGATTGACGGGTTCTTTATTAATGAGAAACTGACCATCATCCTGCTGGACACGCAAAATAAATTCTCCCAAATTTGGACCCCGTGGATAAAATATGCCCATCCACCACTGTCCATGGAGAGCTAGAGATATACCTCATTATAATAGTCCAGCTTTGGGATGCTGGTTTTGGGCATTCCTGGCGCTCACTCCCCTCCCCGTTACCCCACCTCTCTTAAGAAACAAAGAGGAAAGAAAGAGGTTCACAGTAAGAAGTTGTGAACATCTTTCTTTCCTCTTTATTTATTTCTTATTTTCTTGTTGTAGATCATGCTGTTTATTCAGACTTGATGTTTTGATCTGCTTATTGTTTCATGGCCTGCGACAAATTGTTTATTATTATGCTATTTATACTGTTAGATGTTTTTACAGTCTCGGCAGCTAACATCTTCTTGGCAATTACAAAAGGCCCTTTCACGCTATGTTTAGTACCTTAACATTTTTTAATAAACATCTATTGAAAGTGAAAGTAAAAGAAAAAATCACAAATTTTGGGAAATTTTCCAATGGGGACACCAGTTCTGGTGACCTGGGGGCCCCAAGGGATTCCCTTAATTTGCAGCGATTTCCTCTCACTTCCTGTTTTGGCAATGGGACAGGAAGTGAGAGGATCTCCCAATTGGGACACTGATGGCAAGAAAAACACGACAGGGGTTATAACCCTTCTTTTCTCTATAGCAGCGTTCCCCAATCTTTTTGGCACCGGTGGAAGAAAGATTTGCCAATGACCGGAGGGGATTGTTTGGGGGCCACGGGTGATTTGTTTGGGCAATAATGGGTGTTAGCACTTTATTCATCACCACACCATGGTTGCTATGGTGTTAGGATGGTTGAAGCGCATTATTTCTATTGTTACATTGTAATGTAAAATGAAATCACTCAACTCACCATAAAGCAGAATCAGTGGGAGACGAATTTGTCACTTGCCACCAGATGCAGCATGTCACTTGCCACCGTCACTTCTCACCGTCGCCTGCCACCAGATGCAGTTTGTCACTTGCCACCATCGCCTGCCACCGGATGCAGCTTCTCACTTGCCACCAGTTGCAGTGTGTCAGTTGCAACCGTCACCTGCCACCAGATGCATTGTGTCACTTGCCACAGTCGCCTGCCACCAGATGCAGCTTATCACTGTCGCCTGCCACCAGATGCAGCTTGTCACTTGCCACCAACGCCTGCCAGCAGATGCAATGTGTCAGTTGCAACCGTCACTTGCCACCCATTGCCTGCCACCAGATGCAGTGTGTCACTTGCCACCAGTTACCTGTCACCAGATGCAGCATGCAGATGCATATTAAATCACAGCATAAGGGCAGACCGTTGCTGTCCTGAAAGACTCTTGGAAAACAAGGTACCGGTACGTCTAACTTGAATTTCCCTAAAACGTCTTTCGGGACAGCACCTGAGAGGATAAACGAGACTTACCCCAATCAATCAGGATTTGCAAGCACCTCTGGAAGGACACTATGGGCTCTACGGCCTGTGACCGATTTCTTGGTGGTTGTGGGATGCTACTAGTGCTAGCCACTGCACCAGCTTGGACTACACTTCTGGGACTCGCCACCTCACCATGTGTGTCAGGGCTGGCTCAGCCCTTCCTTCTCTGAGCTGGCCGCTCAGTTGTTGGCTAATTGCCAGCTCTCATTTCTCTCTACAGTAAACCAGCTGTTGTGGATCTGCTGGTCAGTCCCGCCTACTTAAAGATCTCCAGCTCACTTAATTCCTGCCTTCGCTTTGGTAACATCACAAGAAACCATTTCCTGCATTCCTGTTTTAAGACTGGCTTTGCTGACATCCCTTCTGGCTCCTTATCCTGCTTGCTGTTCCTCTACTTGGATCCCTGACTTCTGGCCTGGCTGATTACCCGATCTGGTTACTGAACTCTGGCTTGGCTGACTACCCTATCCGGTTACTGGACTCTGGCTATGCTTTGACTATGCTTACTCTATTTACCTTTTTATTTTTATTAATAAACAAGTGTGATTTTACTGTACTTCTGTCTCGGTCTGGTTCATGGTTTTTGACAGTAGGCGAAGGCCATGAATTCAGAAGATACAGTCATTCCACTTGTTGGTAATATTTTTTCCAGATTGGATGAGCAAGATCACCACATGGATCGGTTTGCCATGGCGTTAAAAATGCTCCTGAGTCGCATGGCTCACCTGGAATCCCCCCACTGTGGCTGCTTTGGTACAACCTGAGTTGCAGGCCATCCCTGCTGCTGCGCCAGTCTCTGTGCAGGCACCCGCCTTGAGCATTACCTCTATAACAGGTATGTCTGGTTCCGCCCCGCTTCCCCAGCGATTTGGGGGCGATCCAGTTCAATGCAGAGCTTTTCTCAACCAAGTTAAGATATACTTTGAGATGCTGCCCCAGGAGTTTCCCACAGACAGAAGCAAAGTAGGGTTTGTGATATCTTTGCTTTCTGAGAGAGCCTTGGCCTGGGCTAACCCTCTATGGGAGACACAAAAACCTGTTGTCTTGAGTTACCCTGAGTTTGTGGCCCCCTTTAAAAGGGTATTTGACGTTCCCGCACGCTCCGCTTCTGCTGCCAAGTGCCTCATGTCCATCAGAGTACGACAACTGTTGCCGACTACGCCATTGAGTTCCGTACTCTGGCAGCAGAGGTTGCTTGGAACAATGAGGCCCTCGTGGCTGCTTTTTTCTCATGGTCTCTCGGATTCCATCAAGGATGAGATACCAGCCCGATATATACCCACTGAGCTGGAAAGCTTGATCTCGTTTGCCATCCTCATTGACTCCAGACTAAGAGAAAGACTTTCTTTTAAGGAGTGCTTGCGGAAGCTCCAATCAAAAGAGGCACAACCCCTCTTTTGATTGGCTCAGCGCTGAGGTTCTCTCCTGGTCACCACAATGCAGTGAAACATGCTTCTGGAAGGTAGCCAAGGTCCTGTGTACCTCTTCACTCTCCTCCCTGCCAGAGCAGTACCGTGATTTTAGCGATGTCTTTGACAAAGGTCAAGACGGTAGTTTCCCTCCACACCGGCTGTATGATTGCGCAATTGACCTTCAACCTGGTGCCACTTCCCCTTGTGACCGGGTTTACCCTTTGTCGGTCTCGGAGGATAAAGCCATGGAGGAGTATGTTGCAGACGCACTTTCTCAGGGTTTCATCCGCAAATCCTCATGTCCTGCTGATGCTGGTTTCTTCTTTGTGAAGAGGAGCGGTGAACTGAGACCTTGTATTGATTATAGGGGCCTCAATTGTTTCACGATAAAGAATGCCTACCCGATCCCGTTGATTACAGAGTTATTTGACCGCCTCAAGGGAGCAACGGTTTTCACGAAGCTTGATCTGAGAGGGGCTTACAATCTCATGAGGATTAGGGAGGGCGACGAGTGGAAAACTGCGTTTAATACCAGAACAGGCCATTATGAGTATCTTGTAATGCCTTTTGGCCTTTGTAACACCCCAGCAGTCATTTCCACTGCTGGTTTTTCGATGGACCCAGAGAAACTTTCGGCAGTCCTACAGTGGCCTTGACCCGTGGGGTTACGTTTTCTGCAGCGTTTCCTGGGTTTTGCCAACTATTATCGGAAGTTTATTCCTAACATCTCATCTCTGGTCAAGCCCCTGACCGATATGACCAGAAAGAACGGTAACCCACAGAGTTGGTCTCTGGAGTCCATTAAGGCCTTTGAAAGTCTCAAGGCTGCCTTTTTTTCTGCTCCTGTGTTGGCACATCCTGAACCTACGTTACCTTTTATCCTTGAGGTTGATGTTTCTGAGACTGGTGTTGGCGCCCTTCTGTCTCAACGTCCTACCTCTGAGAGTGCTATGCATCCTCGTGGCTACTTTTCCAAGAAATTGTCACCTGCCGAGTGCAATTATGAGATTGGTGACAGAGCTGTTGGCAATCATTTTAGCCCTGAAAGAATGGAGACATCTCCTCAAAAGTACCACTGTGCCGGTTCTCATTCTTACTGACCATAAGAATCTCACATTCTTGTCTGAGGCTAAACGCCTCTCTCCCAGAAGGGCACGATTGGCTCTTTTCTTGTCAAGTTTCAATTACATGGTCTCATTCTTACCCGGTACTAAGAATGTAAGGGTTGACGCCTTGTCACAATTTTCCTCCACTTCCAAGACGGTTGCGGTTCCTATGATTCCTCCTGATCGTATTCTGGCTATGGTTCGCACCAGTCTTACTTCTCCTTTGGGTGACAAAATTCTTGCTGCTCAGATCGATGCTCCTCCTGAGAAACCTTGTGACCGCTGATTTGTCCCAGAGTGTCTCAGTACTGCCGTGCTCCAGACTTACCATTCTCCCAAGGCAGCTGGCCACCCTGGTAAGTATCAACTCGTTTGGGCCATTTCCCAACAATTCTGGTGGCCTAGTCTACGTGCTGATGTAACTTCCTTTGTAGCTGCCTGTTCCATGTGTGCTCAGAGTAAGACTCCGACACCTTCCATTGGGCCTCCTACAACCCATACCCAATGGAGAGAGGCCCTGGACCCACCTGTCTATGGATTTCATTGTGGAGTTCATATGAAAAGCTAAGGACTAAAAGCGCGGACTTTATAGGCACACAGGTAAACCATCTAAAAGTAACAAATTGATTTATTTTCTAAAAGATTAATTGAAAAAACAAATCTTACATGTAAATACATATAAAATTCATAAAGTTGATGCTGTAAACGCCACGCATAAAATCTGACACCACTTAGTAAGGTACAAAGATACAATACATTCAAAGGAAAGGTAACTAAAATTCCCATGATAATATCCAGGTAGGAATGTAAGTAAGAAGTACTGTGGGTCAGGATGTGGATCCGGGCACAAAATTCACTTAGTCGCTCGACATGTTGCGCTTCCGAAGACGCTTCTTCATGAGCATAAAAATCTATTACGTGTATATAGAGAGACAGCAAATAAACATACAATTTTTTAACACTTAAAAAAATAAAATAAACACAAGTTACATAAGAGCTCTGACTAGGTCAGTTGGCCGCAAGCAACCTCCACATAGGGTTGGCCACCTGGAGGCAGGAAGCAAAGCCACCCAGCTGGAACGTGTAACTATAGAATGATATGAAAATTACAATAAACAGAAATGTCTTACCAGAAAGGGTTAAGAATTATTAGCTACGCTAATCCAGCACTAACTAGGTATATATAAAACATGAGACCTCTCAGGGAAAATATGCTTAGAAAGGGGAACAAGACAGGGGTGCCCCCCGCCCCCCTGCTTTTTGCCCTTGCCATGGAGCCACTAGCAACTCATATAAGGTCCAGCTCAAAGATCGAGGGGTTCGTAAGAAGTATAGGAGAGGAAAGGATTGCCCTGTATGCCGACGATGTCTTATTATTTTTGGGGGATACGGAAGGCTCTCTCAGGCAGGTAATGGATATAATGGAGAAGTTTGGCAAAGTGTCAGGACTGGTGGTGAATTGGAGGAAGTCTGCGCTATTGCCACTAGATACACCCAAGGGCCAGGACCTATTGGGAATTCCATGCCTAAAAGTAGTTTCAAGGATTCGTTACCTGGGTATAAATATGTCAAAAGATCCCAATCAGTACGTTGTAGATAATCTAGTTCCATTACTGGGTAAATTCGAGCGTAAAATTGACATCTGGAGTCGGCTGCCCCTATCCGTAGCAGGAAGAGGCAACTTAATCAAGATGGTTTGGTTGCCCCAACTGTTGTACCTGTTACACAACTCGCCGGTGTGGGTGAATAAAAAGTGGTTTAAAAAGATAAACTCACTCTTTAGGGAACTGTTGTGGAGGAGAGGGAAGGCCAGGATTGGCCTGCAGAACCTACAGTTGCCAGTTAAAGAAGGAGGAATAGCTCTCCCGCATCCGAGGTGTTACTTTTTGGCGGCACAGTTACAGCATATAGGGGGGGGTTATGCTGATAGAGGTTTGATAACTCTGGAAGCACCCCATAAAACCATAGTGGAGGCACTGGAGGCAGACTCATTACCGGGTAGCGGTACCACAACTAAGTTAATAATAAGAGTTTGGAAAGCAACTAAGACATTAATGGGTTATGCCGGGTTTACAGAATTCGCTCCCCTCTGGCACAACAGAAACTTACAGGAGATTGTGGCTATGGGGGAATTCAAGGAATGGGTGAGGTGGGGTATAAATAGGCTGGCCCAACTGTACCGAGGGAACGTACTGAAAACCTTTGAGGACCTCCAAAAAGAATACAATATTCCAAAACAAATTTTTTTTAGATATTTACAAATGAGAGCGGCCCTGGAGGCACAATTTAGGGTAGGTCCCCTAGTTTGGACAGACGCTGTACTGCTACAGAGAGTGATTAGGCCCGGGCAGATGAAGGGCTTCATCTCCAGAATATACACGCAATTACGCAAGGAAGCCATTGTTAGTCCAGAGCACCTTGGCTGCAGGGAGGGGTGGGAGAAGGATGTGGGAAAGTTAACTGATACACAATGGAGGGAAGTTCTGGAGGTAGGGCAGGAGGTTTCAGTCTCACCTGCACAGAGACTCTCCCACCTAATGTTGCTATATAGAGCATACTACACCCCAAAAAAACTATTCCGTTTTGGTGTAAGACCCGATGCTAAGTGCCCCAGGTGTGGGGAGGAGGGTGATCTGATACATATGGTATGGAGGTGCCCTAAACTGGTACGGTACTGGTTGGGGGTTGTGGGCCATATCGGAGACAAGTGGGGGATTCTTTTAGAGGCAGATGTCAGACTCTGCATCCTTGGATATAGGGTATGGAGTTTGGAGGAGACAACGGTCAGGGTAGCGGTTTTAAGATGCTTATACCAAGCTCGGAAGCTTATTATGCAGAGATGGCAATCAGCCCTCCCCCCGGCAGTTGATGAGTGGGTTAAAACAATAAACGACGTAATATGGAAGGAGAGAGCCTTATATATATCAGAAGAGGGAGCCTTAAAAAGTTTAAAAAGATGTGGAACCCCTGGTTAGTAAGTCTAGGATGTCAGGAATAAAAGGGAGGCCCTGGTTTGGGGAGGGACGGAAGTAAGGGGAAGATGGGAGGGTATGGGGGAAAATAACTACCTGCCGTCCTATGGAACCACACGAGGTTAGCTGCTGGATAGGATATGTAGGTGTAATATTGTATGGAGGGGAAAGGTTGAGGGTCACACGGTCTCCTTTTCAACAGTGTATGTATACTTGAATTTGCGGTTGTTTTTAACATGGTGTATGTAAAGTTAAGAGATGTTTTTTAAAAAAAACAAAAAAAAAAGAAAAAAAAACAAAAAAAAAGAAAGAAAAAAAAAAAAAGGTATATATAAAACACAAGTTGAACAAGTATAATATACCAAGGTGTAAGTTCAGTTTCAGTCACAGAGAGGAATACATGATATTCACAAATAAAGTAATTCATTCGAACATGAATACCATTAAGTTAATTGAAAAAGGAAAGAAACCGGCAGGTCTCAGGGGGATATAAGTAGGAATCTAGGCAAATTTGCTCAAAAATATTTTTTAGTATATAAGCAGGCTATAGGATAACAGATAATTATTATTAAATTAGGAATTAGTCCAATACTAGGGCAAAAATCAGGGGTTAGGACATAAAAGCTTACCATGTAACAGTCAGACCCAGAAGTTGCAGGTAAGCAGTAATGTATGAAAATATCCAGGGAGGAACAAACACTGACAGAGACCTACACAAGCAGAAGTGCTAGTAATAGCAACCAGCATTGGTGTATTTAAGGAATCTGTTTGAGCATTATAAGTAGGCAATCAGGAGGCTCACAAAGGTTAGCACCTACAATAAGAGTAAGAAGGTATAATATAAAACACGAATAGTGTAAAGATAAAAAGATGCAAATAAGAAAGTGTGTGGAGTTGTTACCTCACAAGATTTTTTAGGGGGCCATGCTGCATGGTGTCTGTTGATCTCTTGGCATTCAGTTAGCGTCTGCTGGAGACATCAGACAAGCTGTGTGTAAATATACACGTCCCGACCGGAAGCACGTCACTCCCGGCCGGAAATGACGCACGTCGGCCCGACCGATGGCTGCTGCGCATGCGCCGGGAGACGCCGCTGACCAATGCACAGACAGCATGGACGGGGCCTGGGGAGAGCGGAAGGTCACCCGTATCCCCGTCAATTGCCGCACATCCAGCCCAAGGAAGGAGACAGGGTGCGCGGCGCTATGCGGCCGAACTGGGTAGGCCAAATGCCTCAGTGCCGCCAAGTCAGCCAGCAGGGAAGATGCATGCCGCCAAGGATCAAATCAGAGCAAAAAACAAAATTAAAGATATATACAAATACATAAGAAAAAAGGAAAAATATAAATTAAACAATGAATTGTAAAAATAACATAAGCAGAAGCATACAGTGGGGACAGAAAGTATTCAGACCCCCTTACATTTTTCACTCTTTGTTATATTGCAGCCATTTGCTAAAATCATTTAAGTTCATTTTTTTTCCTCATTATTGTACACACAGCACCCCATATTGACAGAAAAGCACAGAATTGTTAACATTTTTGCAGATTTATTAAAAAAGAAAAACTGAAATATCACATGGTCCTAAGTATTCAGACCCTTTGCTGTGACACTCATATATTTAACTCAGGTGCTGTCCATTTCTTCTGATCATCCTTGAGATGGTTCTACACCTTCATTTGAGTCCAGCTGTGTTTGATTATACTGATTGGACTTGATTAGGAAAGCCACACACCTGTCTATATAAGACCTTACAGCTCACAGTGCATGTCAGAGCAAATGAGAATCATGAGGTCAAAAGGAACTGCCTGAAGAGCTCAGAGACAGAATTGTGGCAAGGCACAGATCTGGCCAAGGTTACAAAAAAAATTTCTGCTGCACTTAAGGTTCCTAAGAGCACAGTGGCCTCCATAATCCTTAAATGGAAGACTTTGGGATGACCAGAACCCTTCCTAGAGCTGGTCATCCTGCCAAACTGAGCTATCGGGGGAGAAGAGCCTTGGTGAGAGAGGTAAAGAAGAACCCAAAGATCACTGTGGCTGAGCTCCAGAGAGGCAGTCGGGAGATGGGAGAAAGTTGTAGAAAGTCAACCATCACTGCAGCCCTCCACCAGTCGGGGCTTTATGGCAGAGTGACCCAACGGAAGCCTCTCCTTAGTGCAAGACCCATGAAAGCCTGCATGGAGTTGGCTAAAAAACACCTGAAGGACTCCAAGATGGTGAGAAATAAGATTCTCTAGTCTGATGAGACCAAGATAGAACTTTTTGGCCTTAATTCTAAGTGGTATGTGTGGACAAAACCAGGCACTGCTCATCACCTGTCCAATACAGTCCCAAAAGTGAAGCATGGTGGTGGCAGCATCATGCTGTGGGGGTGTTTTTCAGCTGCAGGGACAGGACGACTGGTTGCAATCGAGGGAAAGATGAATGCGGCCAAGTACAGGGATATCCTGGAAGAAAACCTTCTCCAGAGTGCTCAGGACCTCAGACTGGGCCGAAGGTTTACCTTCCAACAAGACAATGACCCTAAGCACACAGCTAAAATATTGAAGGAGTGACTTCACAACAACTCCGTGACTGTTCTTGAATGGCCCAGCCAGAACCCTGACTTAAACCCAATTGAGCATCTCTGGAGAGACCTAAAAAATGGCTGTCCACCAATGTTTACCATCCAACCTGACAGAAAAGGGTACTTCTACTAAATACTGAGCAAAGGCTGCAAAGGGTCTGAATACTTAGGACCATGTGATATTTCAGTTTTTCTTTTTTAATAAATCTGCAAAAATGTTAACAATTCTGTGCTTTTCTGTCAATATGGGGTGCTGTGTGTACATTAATGAGGAAAATAAATGAGCTTAAATGATTTTAGCAAATGGCTGCAATATAACAAAGAGTGAAACATTTAAGAGGGTCTGAATACTTTCCGTCCCCACTGTATATTGTATAGATACCCATATAAATAGCTAATCAAGAGAGTTATTAATTTAGATTCATATTATTGCTAAATTTACATAAAATACAGAGGTTTACTTTAGCTTTTTAATTATTGTTAATCCTAAGTTTTGGACTTGGCTAGGAGAGTATATTAAAAGAAAGGACAGGGATAATGACTATAAGATCATTGTTCTAAGGTGATGTAGTGCCAGGGAGACAGAGGTGGCCATAAACTATTCCCAAAAATAATTACCTTGTCAATTAGGTATATAAAGTATGCAAAAAGGCTACCTGGATGGCAACCAAAATACATAGGTTAACCACAGTGAAGGAATTCGGACAAGATCAGCTACCTAGCACAACAAAAGCCAGGTGTGTGGAGATAGGAAGGGGGAAGGTAAAAATGACAACAAACTACAAAAAAAGTTTATAGGATTGGGTTTCGTTCAACCCAGAGAGTTTCCTTTTGTAGGATAAATTTGTCCCATTCACCCCCTCTGGTGCTTTTTGGGATGAAGGCTAGCACAACAAATGAGACAGAGGAAGTATCAAAGCGGTGATAGAAATCCAGATGTCGGCTAATGGGAGTTATCATTTTCCCATTGCCCGAATAGTATAAATGATCATTAATTCTCTGTATAAGTTGTCTGGCCGTCTTCCCCACGTAAAAAGCCCCACATTTGCACGTCATGAGGTATACCAGGCCCTGTGTGTAGCAAGTAGCAGAAAATTTAGGATAGTAAATCTCGCAATTGGGAAGTAGAATTTTATGACCAGGTATTACCCATGGGCAAAAAGCACAAGTACCACAGTGTGATGTCCCCAGATTTAGACTAGGTGTGCACTCACTGTATAGTGTAGTGACTGGTGACAAGTCTGTCTCTTAGGGAGTTGGCATGTCTGAAAACAATTTCCGGACATTCACCAATATATTTTTTAAATATTGGATCTTCCTGTAGAAGATGCCAATGGGTATCTATTATCGTCCTGAAATCCTCATTGTGTGATGAGAATTTCGTGATTAGTTTGACTGTAGGTTTTTTGATGGTGGTCTTGGTCTTAAATAGCAGGTCACTGCGTGTTTGACACAGCGCCTTATTGTAGGCCTGGCGTAGCAATGATTGACTATATCCTCTTGCAAGTAAGCGTGATTATAGTAGTTTGGCTTGTTGCTGGAAATCTGATAGATGCATACAATTATGGCAGAGCCTAATGTAATGAGCGTACGGTATGCTCCGAATGAGTGCTGGAGGGTGTGCACTAGCTGCATGCAACAGAGCGTTGCCAGCTGTTGTCTTATGAAAAAGGTTTGTTGCCAATGTATTATCTTTGTCCCTGTAAATAACAAGGTCAAGAAAGTTGGTTTTATTTGTGTCACAGCTGTAAGTATATTTAAGATTGAACTAATTGATGTTTAAAGATTGAATGAATTCATCGAGAGATTGACGGGTATCTGTCCATACGATGAAGACGTCATCAATAAAACGTCTCCAGCATAGGATTTGATCGGTAAATTTCATCAGAGGTTCACAAGAGAACAGATGTCTCTGCCACCCCCCCCCAGATACAGGTTGGCATAGGCAGGAGCAAAACAGGTGCCTATGGCCACCCCCTGTATCTGGAGGTAGTGGGAGTCTACTAAACAAAACCAGTTGTGGGTTAAGATAAACCATAGCAACCTCAAGATGAACTCATCATATTTCCAATGGTGGCGGTC
Source organism: Lithobates septentrionalis (assembly GCA_037952835.1). Taxonomy (NCBI): domain Eukaryota; kingdom Metazoa; phylum Chordata; class Amphibia; order Anura; family Ranidae; genus Lithobates; species Lithobates septentrionalis. The sequence continues at coordinate 737,368 of JBBDGP010004485.1, forward strand.
CTCCTCGTAGACTCCACGACCCCTTCCAGTGGGCCTCCTACAACCCATACCCAATGGAGAGAGGCCCTGGACCCACCTGTCTATGGATTTCATTATGGATTTGCCCAACTGCCAAGCCAACACAGTTATCCTTATGGTGGTTGACCGGTTCTCAAAGATGTGTCACTGTATTCCACTTAAGAAGTTGCCCACTTCTAAGGAACTGGCTTCCATTTTTGCTCGGGAGATCTTTCGCTTACATGGGCTACCCAAGGTGATTGTCTCGGACAGGGGTAGTCAGTTTGTGTCCCGGTTCTGGCGAGCCTTTCTTGCACAGCTGGGAATTCAGCTTGCTTTATCCTCTGCATATCACCCGCAGTCTAATGGGGCCGCAGAACGAGCCAATCAGTCCTTGGAGCAATTCCTACGTTGCTATATTTCTGACCATCACAACAACTAGTCAGACCTATTACCATGGGCAGAGTTTGCTCACAACAGTGCCTTGAATTCTGCTTCCCAATTGTCTCCGCTTATGGCGAATTATGGTTTCCAACCTTCCATGTTGCCTGACTCGTTTGTTCCGCAGAGTATTCCTGTGCTAGCCTCCCTGGCGGTATGATTATTTTGGATTTTAGGTGCTGAAAGCGGTAGAAATATTTTGCACGGAAATTTGGCGTTTTATATTGTAGACCTGTAATTCTTAACAATAACACACTTAAATCTGTCCACCAAGAGTCTAGTAAATATCCTGGGTATGATGAAGTTTGAAACACAAAAACATAAATTATAATGTATTAAATAAATATAAATAATTAAAAAAATAATAAATATAATAATAAAATAAATTTCCCCACGATTAACTATTGCTCAATTCTGCAAGTGTTCTAATTTACTATTGCTGTTTTCTAGCTGGTCTAAAGCCACTTTTGACATAAAAGGGACACTTTTTGGTTGCTATGGACAATCTCAAGTTTCCAGGTAGAAAGAACAGTATATATAATATAAAACTGCATGCAGGGCATTGGACAAAGCACTGGGGACAAAAGGGATGTGAAATGATTTCATACAGTACTGTAATCTGTAAGTGTTATGATTTTAACAGTTTTTTAAATTTGCCGCCAGGCTCCGCTCCCGTGGGTCGCGACGCTCGCAGGGAAGGGAGCCCAGCACAGAGAGGCTTTGGAGGAGACAGAGCCCACAGACATAGCGGGGGACATCGCAGGATCATGGGGACAAGGTAAGTAACACCGCACCAGGATCCTGCAACGTAATCCCGAGTGTGGCTCGGGGTTACCGCTAATGGTGCTGAAATTTAACCCCAAGCCACACTCGGGAAAACTGTCAGGGAGGCTAGAGGAGCATCTCTGTGGTCTTCGTTCCACTTGGGCACAAGTCCAGGTGGCTTTGCGTCATGCTAATGATAGGTACAGACTCCATGCTGACCGCAGACGCCTGCCTGCGCCTTCCTACCAGGTTGGGGACACAGTGTCTGGCTGTCATCTCGCAACCTCCGACTTCGTGTTCCCTCACTGAAGTTCGCACCTCGGTTTATTGGGCCTTTCCATATCCTTCGCAGGATTAACCCAGTGGCTTACACGTTGGACCTTCCTCCTAGTATGCGCATCTCAAATGTGTTTCAGATCTCCTTATTGAAACCGTTGGTCTGCAACCGCTTTACCACCTCGGTGCCACGTCCTCACCCTATACAGGTTGAGAACCATGAGGAGTATGAGGTACAATCCATTGTTGACTCCCGTAGGTTCCGTGGGCGCATACAGTACCTGGTGCATTGGAAGGGGTACAGTCCAGAGGAACGCTCCTGGGTTTCATCCTCGGACGTACATGCTCCTGCCCTCTTCCGTGATTTCCATAGACATTTTCCCCTCAAGCCCAGTGGTCCTCCGAGAGGGAGGGGTCCTTGAGGGGGGTACTGTCAGGGCTGGCTCAGCCCTTCCTTCTCTGAGCTGGCCGCTCAGCTGTTGGCTAATTGCCAGCTCTCATCTCTCTCCACAGTTAACCAGCTGTTGTGGATCTGCTGGTCAGTCCCGCCTACTTAAAGATCTCCAGCTCACTTCATTCCTGCCTTTGCCTTGGTCACATCACAAGAAACCATCTCCTGCGTTTCTGTTTTAAGACTGGCTTTGCTGACATCCCTTTTGGCTCCTTATCCTGCTTGCTGTTCCTCTACTTGGATCCCAGACTTCTGGCCTGGCTGATTACCCGATCTGGTTACTGAACTCTGGCTTGGCTGATTACCCGACTTGGTTACTGAACTCTGGCTTGGCTGACTACCCGATCCGGTTACTGAACTCTGGCTATGTTTTGACTACGCTTACTCTATTTACCTTTTTATTTTTATTAATAAACAAGTGTGATTTTACTGTACTTCTGTCTCGGTCTGGTTCATGGTTTCTGACGACTAGGAAGCTTTGAAAAATCTTGTGACCAAAGGCTCTGAAGAGATTGATCTTTTCAAAATCACTCTCAAGGCAGCAACTTGCACCTTCAGTGTACTAACTGCCAGACCCTTATCGCTTCCCTGCAAAAACTCTAACATAGATGCAGAATTTTTCAGGGCTTGGTTTGTCGAACACCAAAATGAATTGTAAACCTTCCAAACCTTGGCATATATAGTTCTAGTCACCTTCTTTCTACTTGACTGCAGAGTAGATAAACATTCTGAAAACCTGGCTACTTCCGTGTAATTCACTGGACCCTGGATCAGTAAATCCTGTCTAAGAGGAAGGTGCCAAAAATGGCTTGGCAGAATGCTGGAAAACCATGCTCTCTTGGGCCAAAATGGGATAATCAGAATAACTCAGCTGAAATGGTGTGAAGGCATAACACAGGGACACCAAAGCATCCGTCCCCAGGGAGCTATCATTTCTGTGCAGAGAAAAGAATTGAGGAAGCTGCTCATTCTCCCTGGATGCGAATAGATCCACCTGAGGCTGCCCCCACTTCTTGGCGATCTTTGCAAAGACTTCTGGGTTCAGAGCCCACTCTTCCTCTTGATTGCAATGTCTGCTCAGAAAATCAGCTACCTCGTTCAATGTGCCTTTGAGATGGATCGCTGATAAGGATAGCAAATGGTTCTCTGCCCATACCAGGATTTCTGTTGCCAGAACCTGAAGGGACCTACTCCTTGTACCCCAGAGCTTTGGTTGTGTCTTTTGGAAATTTTGTCACCAAAATGGGGAAATTCCATAAACTCTATCCAGTATCCCTGGAAGAGCATAGTTAAAATGTACTGATTTGATGTTATGCTTGACCACTGAGAGAGGAACCCCAGAAGCCTTCCTCCCACAGGAAGGGATGAGTCATTGGGGGTTATTTACGAAAGGCAAATCCACTTTGCACTGCAAGTGCACTGAAAGTGCGCTTGGAAGTGCAGTCGCTTTAAATCTAAGGGGTTGATCTGAAATGAGTGGAAGCTCTGCTGATTTTATCAATCATGTGCAAGCTAAAATGCTGTTTTTTTATTTACCTTGCATTTCCCCCTCAGATCTACAACGACTTTACTTCCGAGTGCACTTTCAAGTGATCTTGCAGTGCAAAGTGGATTTTCCTTTAGTAAATAACCCCCATTGTGTTTCTCAGTTTTTACTCAGTTTCTCAGGATGGAAAATGAGTCCAGCCTTGCCTTTAGACTTCTGCGAGGACCAATTTCTCCTTTTTTCCTGGGACATGTTGTCCTGTTCCTGTGTTCCTTTGTGGCAGAAAAAGAGATTTAGGAGGCTGATTCTTTTTCTTGACAAGAAAGGATTTCTTTTTGTCTGCTGTTCTATCAAGAGTGGAATCCACATCTGGACCGAATAAAAAATCTCCATGTAAGGAATTCCACAAAGCTTAATCTTAGATGCTGCATTACTAGGCCAGGTTTTTAATCATAAAGCTCTTCTGGCTAATGTAGCCAAGGCTGCCGATCTTGCTGGCATTCTTATTGATTTTGCTGAAGCATCAGCAATATAGGCCACAGCATAGGATAGGGTAGAGAATGAATCTAAGATGTCCTGCTTAGGTAAATCTGCCACAATATGCGCTTTAAGCTGGTTAACCAATAGAGATGAGCCGAACACCCCCCCCGGTTCGGTTCGCACCAGAACCTGCGAACGGACCGAAAATTCGCACGAACGTTAGAACCCCATTGACGTCTATGGGACTTGAACGTTCGAAATCAAAAGTGCTCATTTTAAAGGCTAACTTTCATGGTATTGTCCTAAAAAGGGTTTGGGGACCCGGGTCCTGCCCCAGGGGGCATGTATCAATGCAAAAAAAACTTTTAAAAACGTCCGTTTTTTCGGGAGCAGTGATTTTAATGATGCTTAAAGTAAAAAAAAAAAAAAAAAAAAAAAAAGTGAAATATTCCTTTAAATATCGTACCTGGGGGGTGTCTATAGTATGCCTGTAAAGTGGCACGTGTTTTCCGTGCTTAGAACAGTCCCTGCACAAAATGTAGTTTTTAAAGGAAAAAAAGTTATTTAAAACTGCTTGCGGGTTTAATGTAAATGTCGGGTCCTGGCAATATGGATGAAAATCAGTGAGACAAACGGCATGGGTAGCCCCCAGTCCATTACCAGGCCCTTTGGGTCTTGTATGGATATTAAGGGGAACCCCGCACCCAAATTAAAAAAAGGAAAGGTGTGGGGCCACCAGGCCCTATATACTCTGAACAGCAGTATACAGGCGGTGCAAACAAGACAGGGACTGTAGGTTTGTTGTTAAGTAGAATCTGTTTGTAATTTTAAATGGATAAATTTTTAACGTGTTTAACTCCAGCCAAAAAATGTTTTAAGCTTTTTGGAAAACATAGGGAAGGGTTATCACCCCTGTGACATTTGTTTTGCTGTCTGTGCTAATCTTCAGAAGATTTCACCTCACTTTTTGTCCCAATGACAAATGTTTTTTGAAAATTTGGGTTTTTTTGTGAAACAAGGATAGATGATAAAGCATCAGTGGAAAGGAGAAACGTTTTTCCCATATTAACTCTTACAGGAGAGAATTTACCTTCCTAGGGGTAGATTTCATTTTACTTCCTGTTGTCTCCTTCCGTCTCACTTCCTGCTGTCTCCTTCCGTTTGCAAGTAGGAGTCGTTTGTAAGTTGGATGTTTAAAAGTAGGGGCCTGCCCTATATACTCAGCAGAAATTTGGGCCTTAGGTGTTGTTGCGACCACAACACTGTAAGCCCTCACAGGGCCCTGCTGTGAAATATTAGATCAAGAATTGTAATTACATGTCCCTGTTGAACAGGGGCTGAAAAATTGGGCCTTAGGCACTGGTGCTGGTGCCACAAAAATTGCAACCCCTCACAGATACTCTAGTTGGAACGCAGGAACGAGCCCTGCTGCAAAGTATTGCATCAAAAATTTTAATTACATGCCCCTATTTAACAGGGGCTGAAAAATTGGGCCTTTGGTGGTGGTGGTGGTGGTGGTGCTGGTGCCACAACACTAAGTCCTCACTCGCTCTTGGTGGGTGCAGAAACAGGCCCTGCTGTGAAATATTAGATCAAGAATTGTAATTACATGTCCCTGTTGAACAGGGGCTGAAAAATTGGGCTTTGGCACTGGTGCTGGTGCCACAACACTGCAACCCCTCACAGATACTCTAGTTGGAACGCAGGAACGAGCCCTGCTGCAAAGTATTGCATCAAAAATTGTAATTACACGCCCCTGTTAAACTGGGGCTGAAAAATTGGGCCTTAGGCACTGGTGGCGGCACCCAGAACCAAAAATGTTCTTACAAGCTATCAGCGTGATCATTGAGGAAGAGGATAATTACTCAGGATAGTCACTCAGCATCAGCATAGGCAGTCTTTGAAGGGATCTGAGATTTCAAAAAAAAATATTCGGTTACATCAGCATCAGGTGCTTGGTAGCTGGTGGTGATCCAAGACTGATTCATTTTTAGGAAGGTCAGTCGATCGACCGAGTCGGTGGACAGACGCACCCTGTGATCGGTTACAAAGCCTCCCGCAGCACTGAATGTGCGTTCCGAAAGAACGCTGGATGCAGGACAGGCCAGTAGCTCAATTGTATACTGTGCAAGCTCTGGCCAGTGATCCATCCTCAAGACCCAGTAACCCAGAGGATTTTCGGTGGGAAGGTGTCCAAGTCTGATCTTGCCCCTAGGTATTCCTGCACCATGTAAAACAGACGCTGGCGATGGTTGCTGGAACCGATCATACCTTGGGGCTGCGGACTAAAAAATTGTCTGAACGCATCGGTCAGACGGCCACCTTCTCCCCCGCTCCTTCTTTGACTGACCGAAGCCTCAGCAACACGTTGTCCAGAAACAGGAGTTTGTGACCTCCCAGTCTCTGGGAACGCGTTGCACAGACCTTTCTGCAAGGCCTCCCAAAGAGGTTTCATCCTCTGCTCCCTCTGCGATGGCAAGATAAGGTCCGCAACCTTACCCTTGTAACGTGGATCAAGGAGGGTTGCCAGCCAGTATCGGTCCTTCTCCTTGATACCACAAATACGAGGATCCTTACGCAGGCTTTGCAGGATCAGGGAGGCCATGCAGCGTAGGTTTGCTGAGGCATTCGGTCTGGAGTCCTCTGGGTCACTAAGGACGACATGGTCCGCAGCCACCTCCTCCCAGCCACGTACAAGTCCATGTGTTTCTTTGGACTGATCCCTTAAAGACTGCTGCTGATGCTGAGTGCCAGGCTCCACCTCCATACTGACACAATCCTCCTCCTCCTCTTCCTGTGTGATCGGCGGGCACGCAGGAACACCGTCTGGATAAAGGGGGCCTTGAGAGCTAAGAAAGCCCTCCTCTTCCTGCCTCTGTTCTGCCTCAAGTGCCCTGTCCATTATTCCACTCAGCGTGTGCTCCAACAGGTGGACAAGGGGGACAGTGTCACTGATGCATGCACTGTCACTGCTCACCATCCTCGTGGCCTCCTCAAATGGTGACAGGACAGTGCATGCATCCCTGATCATGGTCCACTGGCTCGGGGAAAAAAAAACAAGCTCCCCTGACCCTGCCCTGGTGCCATAGTCGCACAGGTACTCATTGATGGCCCTCTGCTGCGTGTGCAGCCACTGCAGCATGGCCAACGTTGAGTTCCACCTGGTGGGCATGTCACAGATTAGGCGGTTCTTGGGCAGGTTAAACTCCTTTTGGAGGTCCACCAGCCGAGCACTGGCATTATATGACCGGTGGAAATGCACACAGACTTTCCTGGCCTGCCTCAGGACATCCTGTAAGCCCGGGTACCTGCCCAAGAACCGCTGCACCACCAAGTTAAGGACGTGAGAAAAACAGGGCACATGGGTAATTTGTCCCTGTCGGAGGGCAGAGAGGAGGTTGGTGCCATTGTCGCAAACCACCATTCCTGCCTTAAGTTGGCGTGGCGTCAACCACCTCTGAACCTGCCCCTGCAGAGCTGACAGAACCTCTGCCCCAGTGTGGCTCCTGTCCCCCAAGCACACCAGCTCAAGCACCGCATGGCATCTTTTGCCCTGCGTACATGCGTAGCCCTTGAACGCCTACGGAGTACTGCTGGTTCCGAGGACAAAGCATAGGAAGAGGCCATGGAGGAAGAAGAAGAGGAGGGGGTGGAGTAGAGAGGTGTGTCACAATAATTAGTAGTGGCATTTTGGAGGCGTGGTGGCGGAACAACCTCCAACACTACTGCACCTTGTCCTACATCCTTCCCAGCTGCCAGCAGAGTCACCCAATGCGCCGTGAAACTTGGGTAACGTCCCTGTCCATGCCTGCTGGACCATGAGTCGGCGGTAATATGCACCTTACCGCTGACCACCCTATCCAGCGAGGCATGGACATTGCCTTCCACATGCCGGTAGAGAGCCGGAACCGCCTTCCGTGAGAAAAAGTGGCGTTTGGGTTCCTGCCACTGAGGAACCGCACATTCCACAAACTCACGGAAGGGGGCAGAGTCTACTAACTGAAAAGGCAGCAGTTGAAGTGCTAGCAATTTTGCCAAGCTAGCATTCAACCGCTGGGCATGTGGATGGCTGGGAGCGAACTTCTTTCGGCAGTGCAGCAGCTGGGGCAGGGAAATTTGCCTGGTACAATCTGACGTCGGTGTACCGAAAGCAGATTGCCCGCAAGTACTTGGCTGTGACACACCTAATTCTACACCTTCATTCCTCTCAGTGCAGGTCTCAGAGAGGACTGAAGGTATAGTGGGGTTGGAGATCTCAGCTGATGAGGAGCAAGGAGAGGTCCTCTTTGTTCATTGGTGTGGGTCTTTTAGATACGCTTGCCAATGAACTGCATGGCAGGTCAACATATGTCTGGTCAAGCATGTGGTGCCCAAGCGGGAGATGTTTTGGCCACGGGAGATACGCTTGAGACATATGTTGCAAATAGCAGCGGTGCGATCTGATGCACTCGTCTCAAAAAAAGCCCACACCAAAGAACTTTTTGAATAACGCGCAGAGACTGCAGCGCCCTGCACATGCGGAGCTTTGGGGTGTGATGCAGTCAGTGTGCTGCCCTTAGGCTGGCCCCTGGAGGGCATCCTGCCTCGTTGGTGATGTGCCTCCTCCTCTCTCATATCAGGCACCCACGTTGAGTCAGTGACCTCATCATCCCCTCCCTCATCACTGGAGCAAACCTGGCAGTATGCTGCAGCAGGGGAAGCATGACTGCCAGATTGCTGTCCTTCTTGGGCACCCCCTCTGTCCGTGCTCACGTTACTGCCTTCATCTAGCTCAGTATCATCATCAGAGCCTTCCAAACGCTGGGCATCCTCCTGGAGCATGTACCCAACACTGTGGTCAAACAGTTTGAGGGACTCCTCAGGAGGACATGGTGGGGCTAGGGAAGGAGTCACTGATGACATTGAGCCGAGGGAAGAGGCCGCTGCTTTTCCAGACAAAGTACCCTGAGCATGGGTGAGAGAGGATTAGGACGGCTTGGTCATCCACTCGACCAAGTCTTCCGCATGTTGCGGCTCAACGCGGCCAGCTGCCGAAAAAAAGGCCAAGCGTGTCCCACGGCCACGTGCTGATGAGGATGCACCGTCTCCACGACCAGCACTGTTGCCTCTAGACACAGAGCCTGCTTGCCCTCTTTTATTGGCTTGTGACTGTCTGCCTCTCCTTGTTGGCCTTCCAGACATACTAATGGCCTGTAGCTGCACTAAGCTGGGATATATATATATATATATATATATATATATATATATATATATACTGATACTGCAGCTAGCAAAATCACCTGCCTGCCTGTAGTACGAGAACACCGCCAACCTTCTACAGGTAGCTTTAGCTGAACACTGTGCAGAGCTCGCCAAAAACTAACTTGTAGCTTATTTAGCTGCCTGCGGTAGTGATAGGATCAGGAAAACAACACCAACCTTCTACAGGTAGCTTTAGGTGAACACTGTGCAGAGCTCGCCAAAACCTAACTTGTAGCTTATTTAGCTGCCTGCGGTAGTGATAGGATCAGGAAAACACCACCAACCTTCTACAGGTAGCTTTAGCTGAACACTGTGCAGAGCTCGCCAAAAAATAACTTGTAGCTTATTTAGCTGCCTGCGGTAGTGATAGGATCAGGAAAACACCACCAACCTTCTACAGGTAGCTTTAGCTGAACACTGTGCAGAGCTCGCCAAAAAATAACTTGTAGCTTATTTAGCTGCCTGCGGTAGTGATAGGATCAGGAAAACACCACCAACCTTCTACAGGTAGCTATAGCTGAACACTGTGCAGAGCTCGCACTACACTAACTTGTAGCTTATTTAGCTGCCTGCCGTAGTAATAGGATCAGGAAAACACTGCCAACCTTCTACTGGTAGCTTTAGGTGAACACTGTGCATAGCTCGCCAAAAACTAACTTGTAGCTTATTTAGCTGCCTGCGGTAGTGATAGGATCAGGAAAACAACACCAACCTTCTACAGGTAGCTTTAGGTAAACACTGTGCAGAGCTCGCACTACACTAACTTGTAGCTTATTTAGCTGCCTGCGGTAGTGATAGGATCAGGAAAACACCACCAACCTTCTACAGGTAGCTTTAGCTGAACACTGTGCAGAGCTCACACTAAACTAACTTGTAGCTTTAGCTGAACACTGTGAGGAGGACGCACTACACTAACTTGTAGCTTTAGCTGAACACTGTGCAGAGGTCGCACTACAATAACTTGTAGCTTTAGCTGAACACTGTGAGGAGGACGCACTACCCTAACTTGTAGCTTTAGCTGAACACTGTGCACTACACTAACTTGTAGTTTTAGCTGAACACTGTGCAGAGGTTACTAACTTGTAGCTTTAACTGAACACTGTGAGGACGACGCACTACACTAACTGTAAATAGTCTAGCTGCCTGACTGTGGTACTAATAGGATCAAAAGAACACTAGCAAATTTCTTCAGGTAGCTGTAAATACTGTAACAAGACAAGCCTGCCTGTCAGTAGGAAGATAACAGGAACGGATCTACCTAAACTGAATACAGTGTGTATATATATATATATATATATATATATATATATATATATATATATATATATATATATATATACACATACATACATATATACACACACACACACACACAACACCTGGGATGCATATATATACACAATACACTGTAAGTGCAGCTAACTCACTGACTGTCCTGCCTAATCTAGCTAACTCAAATGAAATGACACTGTCTCTCTGTCTCTCAACGCCGGAACACACCACACAGGGCCGCCGTGCAGGCGGCCTTATATAGTGTGGGGCGTGTTCTAAACCCCCTGAGCCATAATTGGCCAAAGCCACCCTGGCTTTGGCCAATTACAGCTCTCTCTATCGATGGCGCTGTGATTGGCCAAGCATGCGGGTCATAGTGCATGCTTGGCCAATCATCAGCCAGCAATGCACTGCGATGCCGCAGTGAATTATGGGCCATGACGCGCCACACAAATTTGGCGCGAACGGCCCATATCTTTCGCAATTCGGCGAACGATCGAACAGCCGATGTTCGAGTCGAACATGGGTGTGACTCGAACACGAAGCTCATCCCTATTAACCAAGTATGCAAGATTTCTAGCCACACAAGTGGTAGCCATGGCTGGCTTTAGATTACCCATGATTGACTGACAAGATCTTTTAGGCAGTAGTTCCATCCTCCTATCCATAGGATGTGCCTGGAAATGACACCTCGCGCCTGACCCGACAGTGCTCTTCTGGATACCTCACTTCAGGACGTCCAAAATCGCTCCTCAGCCCACAAAATGTGGCAGTGGCTTTTTCCATGCCTGCGGATTCCACTGCCAAAAAGAAAAAAAAAGGTGCGGTGCTGCCTTGTCAGTAGGGGCTCTCCTTGAGCACAGAAGGGGGGAAATGGAGCCCATCCACTGCCTTACACTCTGGGTGAAACTTGGGAGAAATGGGAGTCTCCAAAAAAGGGAATAAAAAAGAAAAAAAAGGAAGTGTAGCACGACCCCCTGGGGACCTGCTCATCTGCACCACCATGACCCTGTGAACATTCCAACCCACCTGACACTGGGTTCAGACATTTTTGCACCACCTTAAAGTCAATCAACTCTGTGAGCTTATATTCTATTAACGCTTACTGGAATAACTCAAAGAAGATCTTGTTGCACAGAGGAGGTAATAGATCAACTGCACTTTGGATAACAGTCCTAGCTCAGTAGAAGAATTCCTCTACAAGAATACAATTTAAGACAATTTGGCAATAACAGTATACAGCTCTTCCCAGAAATCTCTCTGATGGTAGTAAAGACCCCTGGGATATGTAGTCCGGATGAATAGTCATGCGGAGCAATTGCCATTCTGAGGAACTACCAATCCCACGATCCCTTTGGTTTGGCTCACAGGCTCACTGTATTGTCCCTCCGGGCACTAGAGGGACAATACAGTTCATAGAAATGAAGGGGAATCGCTATACTTTTCAATTGTAGTCCACATTGCTACATCCTGCCCCCACTTGAAAGTCTTTGGTCTTCAAAGACAGAACACAACCTGTGGGGTCACCTTACTGTATCATAGGAAAGTGAATGGTTAATTATATGACAAACCAGAAGTTGTAACAGCCAACAACTAATCCAAAGAAGGATCTTCTAACAGTAAATTATATACATTGTGAGGCGAAGTCCTATTAATCTTGTGACAGGCCAGTAACAAGTTAGTTACCCACCCAGTAGTGTCAGGTGGATCAAGGAAGTTCCCCTGTACTGCATGTCCCACTGAGAAGGGATGCGTGGGCACGCTTGCGCGCACCTATGCACACACGCATGCGCGCTAATGCCGCACGGAATGCCAACATATGTGCGGGTGCGCACGCACTCTATTTAAACTGACTCATTCCCCTGGATCAGTGTTGTCTGGTCTACAGCGTACCCTGTGATTCCTGATAACCGTTTGCCTGTACCTGTTCCAGTTGACCTACCCGGCTTGTCCCTGACTATTCCGGTTATCTGCCTGCACCTGACCTCAGCTCATCTTGACTACGTTCCTGCCTACTCCTTCTGCTACTTTGCTGCCAGCCTGTTGCCGAACCTGCCTGCACCTGACTCTGCTCCTGTATCATGTTCTGGACTTGTTTACCTGTAAAAGAGAAAATAAAAACTAATGAGCAAAGACCACACTAATAAGCTAAACTAGGAGCCGCCAACATAAAACAGTGTACTCACATAACTCAGATGAAAAAAATATTTAAAATATGTGGCGCTACCTCAGCCTAAGTGCAACAACTGATAAACCAAAAAAATAAAAAAGTTATAAAAAATATATAATAAAATATTGGATGGTCAATGACATAAATAATGATCAGTGGGTATGAAACCACTAACAGTGATAAGTGCAATAGACAATATAGTAAGCTGATTCATGAAAGTGCAATGTGCACAAAATAGAGAAATCAATGTGCAAATAACAAAATAATATATGCCAAAAAATGTGGACATAGGCCACGTAGTAACATGTAATAAGTGTCCAAGCAGAATAATAATAAAGTGCAAAAAATGTGAACTAGTGACACATAATGACATGTAATGGGTGTCCAAACGGAATAATAATTAGTAAGTATATAAAGTGCAGTCCAAAGAAGCATGCAATGCGACTCCCAATGCGACTCCTAATGTCAGCAGGATATAATCTTCTACAGGGAAAAAAGTGCAAGTGCAGTGGACAAAACAATGTGGCAGCAAGTGTCTAATAAAGGTGTTCACCCAATCCTGTTCTGGAGTGCGCCAACAGTTTCCCCCAGCCTCTTACCTGTAGTAGCGGCCCACAATGGGCCGAATTGAGCGTGAACCAACAAGAGGACAAAACTGTGTGCAAAGGATCGACTTCCGATAGTAGTCACAGCTCCCGGGGGACACACGTTGACACGGTAAAAATAGCACTCTCCCACACTCGACCAATATCCTCAGATGGATGGTGAAAAGAGAAGAGGTAGCTCCATAGTGTAGTATTTTAAAATAGTTTATTCCAAAAAAATGTAGGAACTTACATAAAAGATCGATATGATCAGCGGTAAAAGCAGAAGCTTCCGGGTTCGGCTGTACCCGGAAGCAGCGGCACCTGGCTCCTCCCTGACGCATTGCGTCACAACACACGTGATTTTTTTCAAAGAGTCAAGGAGTCCTCCAGGCAGCTTGCCTGCACCTGCCTGAGCTCCAGTCTCCAGCCTGACAGCTGTTCCTGGTTCTATTCCAGCTCCACCATCAGTTCCAGTCCAGCTCCTCTCCAGTTCCAGTTTAGCAACTCTGCCAGGCACTCCCGCGCCTCCTGTTTTCTCTACCAGGGGTCTCGAGTCAGAGGTGTAAGAGAGGCCTCCCTCTGCATATCAGACTCTACCACCAGGTAACGTGACAATTGGATTCTATCTTGACTTCCTCGTCTCCACTCACTGGGTGAAGATCTGGTGCTTCAACTTCTTGCAAGGGGGGGCGTATCTTCCTCATAAAAGGGTGTCCCCTGGCTGTCTACCTCCCCAGTCCCAAGAGTGATGGGATTGTCTTTAAGAGGGGGAACCCACAACCAATCAAGAGTTAATTCTTCTTCATCGCTCTCCTCTTCTGGTGGTATGGGTGGACAGGTTTTTGCCGGCCTTAGGCCTCAGCATAGGGGACTGATAAGTCACTAAGCAAGAGGATGGGGGCTCGGACAGCCTCAGATATAGGCAGCAAATGTTTTTGATGCCAAGTCTTCCCTTCAGGCTGAATCTGATAAACATGGACCCCAGGTAATCGCTTACAGACAATGTAGGGTTGAGAGCGCCATCAATCAGCCAGCTTATGTTTCCCAGGCACCCCTAGATTGCGCAACATCACTCGATCTCTGTCAGGGACATGGCCGTCCTAGTACTGGCAATGTTGCCCAGACTCTCCATGGATGTCCACGGAAGATCCTGAGACGTGCACGAGCGTGCGCCACGCATCGGCGTGCATTGGCACACGCCGGCGTGCATTGGCGCACACGCAAGCGCAATACGGCACGTGCGCAACAGCGCGCAAGTGGCGTGACTGACGCTGGCGCCAGTGGCCCTATTTAAACCAGCCTGTGACCACAGGACGTTGCTGGATTATCTTCTCAGCTTCCTTGTGTACTTGACTTTGCTTCCTGATCTGTGGATACCCGTTGTGACCCGGCTTTCCTTGACCTTGCTTCCTGATCTCCTGGTTTGACCCTTGGCCTGCTTCTGGACTCCGCTTCTGCATCCTAATCTCCCGGCTTGACCTTCGGCTTGTACCTGGACCCTGCCTGTGTATGACCTATGCTCGCCGTTGTACTCTCTCTGAACTGATTTATCCGTGTATGAGCCCTGGCCTGTCTCCTGGTTTCTCCTTTTACCTGGACACTGCAAGTTCTGCTTGCCAGCATTGACCATCCCTCCGTGGCTGAACTCCTTGGACTGCAGACAAGCACCTGGCCAACCGTGCTTCTTTGGGCACCGCGCTTCCTGTTCCCAAATCCAGGAATGCGCTGCACTTAGCCGCAAGAGGAGCCCTCTTGACATTTCGATCTCCATACCCGCATCTGACAGTATAATCCGGCTATGTCCGAGATTGACAGAGGCGCTTCCCTTGTAGAGGCTTTGTGCCTACAGGTCTCCGCACTTACCCAAGCAGTACAGGAGGTGCAAGGAGCTTACGTTCAATTAGAGGGTCGTCTGCAACACTTCCCTTCGGATCCTGTGTCTCCTGATCCAAGTTCCATCCCCACCGGTACCTCGTGTGATGTGCTGCCTCAGGAATCTCCCCTCACAGTGTTGGGTCCACCTCCTGAACCACGTGTGCCGAAAGTTTAGGGCTTTTAAAGATGCCTGCCTGCTATACCTGGCCCTGCAACCAGGGACTTTCTCTTGAGAATATTAAAGTTGGTTTCATTATATCCTTACTGCTGGCCGACCCTCAGGCTTGGGCCCATGGACTATTAGAGCAGAAAAGCCCCATTAGTGAATTTGTTGGTTCTTTCTTCAGGGCTATGGCCCAGTTATACGATGACCCCCAACGTGCAGTTATGGCTGAAAATGCTCTGCACACCCTACAGCAGGGACAGTGTCCAGCAGAGGATTACACAGTGGACTTCCGTACCTGGGCTACACACACTTGCTGGAACCAAGCTGCTCTCTGATACCAATACCGTATGGGTTTGTCTGAATCCCTCAAGGACGAGCTGGCCAGGGTTGCAATCTCAGATACCCTAGAGGGCCTTATCCAGCTAACCATACAACTGGATAGGCGCCTACGTGAACATCGCACTGAAAGATCCCAGAATCTTCATTCAACCAAAGAACAGCCTGAAACTCCCTTTTTCCTGGCTTCCGGTTCTTCCAAGTTCCCTGAATCCAAAGCCAGGCTCAAACGGGTTAGTATGTTCCATCCTGCTCTGTCACCTGAAGAAAGGCTCTACCGCCGACAGGCGAATTGCTGCTTTTACTGTGGAGACAGAGGCCATTTCTTGCAAGATTGCCACCTCAGGCCAAAGAGACCATCCTACCTGCCTCCTACAACAGAGGGGGGAATGTATATCTCCATATACTGGGACTTTAAATGAAGTGCACAAGGTAAGGGGGGTAGTGCGCCTCCATCCCTAATTATAAATTCAAAAAATAATAAAAGAGTATGGGACTTTAAATGAGGCAGGTTCAAACACAAATTTGAGAATAAAGATAAATATTTTTAATGTACATGAGTATCAAGTTGCGTAACGTTATATATAACAAAAAATTGCTCAGTGCATATGCAGACATCTTGGGAAGTAAATTACATACATATAAACAGAGTGTAGAACATAATTGCCATAACAAGGGGACAATAATACATATTTCATGAGTATAACTTGTAATATACAGTAAAATTCATAAAAATCTTGGTGGAAATGTGAGGGGTTACATCCTCAAAAGCTCGACGCGTTTCGTCGGTAAGCCGACTCATCAGGAGCGGATATTGAATATCTGTAAATAATGGAGATGTTCTAAATCAAAAAATGGGGCCCATGATATGGAAAGTATTATATGTAAAAAGATATATATAGAGCATAGAGATGGTCAAATCCGCAGACTTACATCCCATTGGAACACTGAACTCCGAATAATCCCGGTGTGCAGGGGTCACCATATCAAGCCTCCCCGGGAGCTGAGGTATAGAAGTCCGCCCATAAGTAACAGGCCCACACCGAAAACGTCCCCAACCAGGGAACAAATGTAGTATATTGGGTATTGTGCCAATAGTGGCCAGTAAATCTGTAAGATAATTAAAAGTATTGTATATGATACACCCGGCAGCACTGTCAAGTACAGAGAAAATAGGGATACATGGAGGAAAAAAGGTGAAAATAGGGTGACAAAAAGTGCAGGGTGGGGTGTAGGTAGTGATATACCTGCTGGATAGTGTGCAAAGCAGAGATAAAGGTGGGATGTAAAAAGGGACCAGTGAGAATTCTGAAAGAGTAAGTAAGCAAACACTGGAAGCGTGCTTACAGAGAAGAAACCTAGTAGGTGATGTTCATGAGACAACGATACAAGTGTAGAGTGAAAAAAAGGTGAAAAAGTAGAATATAGACAAGCCGTAACATATAGAATTACCCTGTAGTACCAGGTATAGGTTGTACCATGTGCAGTAAATCAAGCAGTGCAAGCCGGTCACCTGGTCAGTTGTAAATGGGGACTCCCAGGTGGGCCGGTCAAATAGGGCAGACAATACCAACGTCACGCAAGCGTGATGACGGGCGGGAAGCGTCTGCCCGCCAATGGCGCCAGACCTAATCCCGCCAATGTATCAGCCAGATGGAGAAACCGTGAAACCAGACGGCGCCAACTAAGGACATCACTGGTGCGGAATGCGTGGCGTCGATATGCACGAAGCTAGCCGTCCCCATGACACCCGTGAATAGCAAGGGCGGCAAGGGGCGGCGCCTGATGCGAATCGCAGCTCCCGGGAAATGGAAGACAAAGGCAACCAAAGCAAAGCAGGCACGATGAACAATATCCACTAGGGATGAAAAGACTGTGGAGCATAAGTTGGTACAAAAAAGGGGGGGAAAATATCTAAAACCCCACGTATCGCAAGTGCATAAAAAATAGTACATAACATCCAGAGGTTGGGGATTATAAGGTCCCATCAAACCCTCGGGTTTGGCCTGTTACTTATGGGCGGACTTCTATACCTCAGCTCCCGGGGAGGCTTGATATGGTGACCGCTGCACACCGGGATTATTCGGAGTTCAGTGTTCCAATGGGATGTAAGTCTGCGGATTTGACCATCTCTATGCTCTATATATATATCTTTTTACATATAATACTTTCCATATCATGGGCCCCATTTTTTGATTTAGAACATCTCCATTATTTACAGATATTCAATATCCGCTCCTGATGAGTCGGCTTACCGACGAAACGCGTCGAGCTTTTGAGGATGTAACCCCTCACATTTCCATCACATTTCCATTTTCCTCACATTTTATGAATTTTACTGTATATTACAAGTTATACTCATGAAATATGTATTATTGTCCCCTTGTTATGGCAATTATGTTCTACACTCTGTTTATATGTATGTAATTTACTTCCCAAGATGTCTGCATATGCACTGAGCAATTTTTTGTTATATATAACGTTACGCAACTTGATACTCATGTACATTAAAAATATTTATCTTTATTCTCAAATTTGTGTTTGAACCTGCCTCATTTAAAGTCCCATACTCTTTTATTATTTTTTGAATTTATAATTAGGGATGGAGGCGCACTACCCCCCTTACCTTGTGCGCTTCATTTAAAGTCCCAGTATATGGAGATATACATTCCCCCCTCTGTTGTATGTTGAAACCGGGATGGAGGCAGAGTTCCTACACAATGGGTAGCATGTAGCTACCCCTTTTATACTCATATATCTACCCGAGGGTTTGATGGGACCTTATAATCCCCAACCTCTGGATGTTATGTACTATTTTTTATGCACTTGCGATACGTGGGGTTTTAGATATTTTCCCCCCCTTTTTTGTACCAACTTATGCTCCACAGTCTTTTCATCCCTAGTGGATATTGTTCATCATGCCTGCTTTGCTTTGGTTGCCTTTGTCTTACATTTCCCGGGAGCTGCGATTCGCATCAGGCGCCGCCCCTTGCCATTCACGGGTGTCATGGGGACGGCTAGCCTCGTGCGTATCGACGCCACGCATTCCGCACCAGTGACATCCTTAGTTGGCGCCGTCTGGTTTTGCGGTTTCTCCATCTGGCTGATACATTGGCGGGATTAGGTCTGGCGCCATTGGCGGGCAGACGCTTCCCGCCCGTCATCACGCTTGCGTGACGTTGGTATTGTCTGCCCTATTTGACCGGCCCACCTGGGAGTCCCCATTTACAACTGACCAGGTGACCGGCTTGCACTGCTTGATTTACTGCACATGGTACAACCTATACCTGGTACTACAGGGTAATTCTATATGTTACGGCTTGTCTATATTCTACTTTTTCACCTTTTTTTCACTTTACACTTGTATCGTTGTCTCATGAACATCACCTACTAGGTTTCTTCTCTGTAAGCACGCTTCCTGTGTTTGCTTACTTACTCTTTCAGAATTCTCACTGGTCCCTTTTACATCCCACCTTTATCTCTGCTTTGCACACTATCCAGCAGGTATATCACTACCTACACCCCACCCTGCACTTTTTGTCACCCTATTTTCACCTTTTTTCCTCCATGTATCCCTATTTTCTCTGTACTTGACAGTGTTGCCGGGTGTATCATATACAATACTTTTAATTATCTTACAGATTTACTGGCCACTGTTGGCACAATACCCAATATACTACATTTGTTCCCTGGTTGGGGACGTTTTCGGTGTGGGCCTGTTACTTATGGGCGGACTTCTATACCTCAGCTCCCGGGGAGGCTTGATATGGTGACCCCTGCACACCGGGATTATTCGGAGTTTAGTGTTCCAATGGGATGTAAGTCTGCGGATTTGACCATCTCTATGCTCTATATATATCTTTTTACATATAATACTTTCCATATCATGGGCCCCATTTTTTGATTTAGAACATCTCCATTATTTACAGATATTCAATATCCGCTCCTGATGAGTCGGCTTACCGACGAAACGCGTCGAGCTTTTGAGGATGTAACCCCTCACATTTCCACCAAGATTTTTATGAATTTTACTGTATATTACAAGTTATACTCATGAAATATGTATTATTGTCCCCTTGTTATGGCAATTATGTTCTACACTCTGTTTATATGTATGCAATTTACTTCCCAAGATGTCTGCATATGCACTGAGCAATTTTTTGTTATATATAACGTTACGCAACTTGATACTCATGTACATTAAAAATATTTATCTTTATTCTCAAATTTGTGTTTGAACCTGCCTCATTTAAAGTCCCATACTCTTATTATTTTTTGAATCCTACCTGCCTCCTGCCCACTGTCAAGTATCAGGACTTACCTCGTCTCATCCCGTTCTCCCTATCTCCTTATCAGTGGCTAAAGAAGAGATCCGGCTTTCAGCCATCATCGACTCTGGGGCCTGTAGCTGCTTCTTAGACCTAACCCTGGCCAAAAGACTTGGAATTCCCTTGTTACTAAGAAGCAACAGTTAACAGTTTATTTGGCTGATGGATCTCTACCCAGTTCTGGACTGATTACCCATGAAACCCTGCCAATTTTCATGCCAAACAAGTCCGAGCATAAGGAACTGATGCGCTTTGATGTGTTGTGCTCTCCCCTGTTTCCAGTCATTTTGGGGGTCCCATGGCTTTGAGCACACAACCCCCGCATTGACTGGCTCAAGAATGAAGTTCAGTTTTTATCTGCCTATTGTCAGCAGCATTGCTTTGTCCCTAGTCCCATGGACTTCACCAGCTGCCTATCCATACAACCAGTTTCTTGTGCCAATCCTCATGTACCCCTTGCCTATCAAGAATTCCTGGACGTGTTCGATAAGAAAGGGGCGGACTCCCTTCCACCACACCGTCCCTACGACTGCCCTATTGAGTTGCTTCCAGGCTCCGAAATTCCCTTTGGCCATATTTTCCCTTTATCAGAGACTGAACTTGAAACGTTACGATCCTATATCGATGAGAACCTGGAAAAAGGATTTATTCGTCCCTCTTCATCCCCTGCCGGTGCCGGCATCTTTTTCGTCGAGAAAAAGGATAAGACACCAAGACCTTGCATAGACTACCGAAAGTTGAATAAGATTACCATCAAAAATCGCTACCCTCTCCCCCTCATTCCGGAACTCTTCCAACGTTTCTGTTCTGCCCGAGTCTTTTCCAAACTGGATTTATGAGGTGCTTGCAATCTGGTGCGCATCCGTGAGGGGGATGAGTGGAAAGCGGCATTCCGAACTCGTTTCGGACATTTTGAGTACCTGGTAATGCCGTTCGGACTCTTCAATGCTCCAGCCACGTTCCAGCACTTCGTGAACAATATTTTTTGAGACTATCTTGACAACTTCCTCATAGTATATCGAGATGACATCCTTGTTTTCTCAGCCACCCTGAAGATCCATCGAGTTCACATGAAAAAGGTACTAACTATTCTAAGAACCCATGGACTGTACGTGAAAGCTAAAAAATGCGACTTTGAAAAATAAACTATCAACTTCTTGGGTCTGTTCATTTCCACTAAAGGAGTGGCCATGGATCCCCAGAAAGTAAAAGCGATCTTGGATTGGCCTGCCCCCTCAGACAAAAAGGGCATCCAAAGATTTATCGGTTTTTCAAACTTCTATAGAAGGTTTATTAAGAACTTTTCAGCCATTATATCTCTAATTACCCAACTAACCTGTTTGCATTCCTGGTTCCAGTGGACCCCAGAGGCTCAAGCAGCCTTTGACAGACTTAAGACAGTATTTGTCTCAGTACCAGTCCTGCAGCATCTTGATCCCACATTACCCTACGTACTAGAAGTCGATGCATCTGAAGTGGCCATGGGAGCTATCCTTTATCAATGGCAAGGCCCTAAATCATTATTACATCTCGAAGCTTTTTCCTCTCGGAAAATGACGCAACCGGAGAGGAATTATGATGTTGGAGATCGGGAGCTTTTGGCCATTAAAACAGCCTTGGAGGAATGGAGGTATTTACTTGAAGGTGCAGCACATCCCATCATGATTTCCACAGATCACAAAAACCTAGTATACCTTAGGACTGCCAGATGTTTAAGACCGCACCAAGCGCGGTGGGCGTTATTCTTTTCAAGGTTTAATTTTCATATCTCTTATCGTCTTGGATCAAAGAATGGAAAGGCAGATGCTCTGTCTCGGATGTTTCCAGATACTCCTGAAGAAACCACTCCCAGTACAATTCTGTCTTCTCAGAACTTTCTTCTGATTCAGCCTGACCTAAGAGCATCTATTGTTCAAGCCTCTCTCCTGTGTACCGAACCAGGAAGTACAACTTTAAGGAGACACAAAGGATTCCTGTGGCATCAGGACAAAATCTTTGTTCCCCAGGAAATCAGACTACAGGTTTTAAAAAGATTTCATGACCATCAGCTGGCCGGGCATTTCGGGGTCCGGAAGACTATTGATCTCACCCAACGTTACCTATGGTGGCCTTCTCTAAGATCTGACTGCAAAAAATATGTTAATTCCTGTCTGGTGTGCCAACGTAACAAGGGTCCCAAAACCAAGTCTTGAGGTCTGTTAAGACCCTTACCAGTCCCAGAGCAGCCTTGGAAGAATATCTCTATGGACTTCATAGTTGATCTCCCTCCATCAGAGAATTTCACTACAATCTTGGTAGTAGTGGACAGACTTTCAAAAATGGCCCACTTCTTACCCATGCTCGATACGACTTCTGCCATGGATACTGCAAAAATCTTTATTAAGGAGATTGTTAGACTACATGGACTTCCTGACAATATAGTATCCGATAGAGGGGTACAATTTACCTCCGGCTTCTGGAAAAATCTCTGCAAAATCTTGTCAATTGAGTCATGCCTCTCCTCTGCTTATCATCCCCAGAGTAATGGCCAGACGGAGAGGACAAACCAAACCCTGGAACAGTATCTACGATGCTTCTGCTCCTTCTCCCAAGATGACTGGGCCTCTTTATTGCCTTGTGCCGAGTTTGCCTATAACACCATTCACACAGCCACCAAGCAGTCACCCTTTTGGGCAAACTATGGCTTCCACCCGTCCTTTCTACCCAACACCATTCCTGAATCTTCGGTCCAAGCTGTCCAGGATAGAATAATTTTTCTCCAAACTACCAAGTTCTCCAAAAGAACCATGCGAAAAGCTCAGGAAGACTTCAAAAGACACTATGATAGAAGGAAGAAGGAGAATCCCATCTACAAAGGTGGGTGACAAGGTATGGCTGTCTTCTGTTAATCTCAAACTTTCTTGTCCTTCCAGGAAGCTTGGTTTGTGGGTCCGTTCGAAATCAAGAAAGAAGTGAACCCTGTGGCCTTTGAACTCTCTTTGCCGGCCTCCTACGAGATCCATCTGGTATTTCATGTATCCCTACTGAAACCAGCGGTGCCAAGTCCATTTTCAGGAAGAGAGGAGTTGCCACCTCCACCAGTCACCATAGGTAATGACACTGAATATGAAGTCGAAGCCATCCTGGACTGCCGGAAAAGAGGTAGGCAGACTCAATTTCTTGTTAAATGGAAGGGGTATCCTTCAGAGGAAAATTCTTGGGAACCGTTGGCTAATATTCATGCTCCAAGACTTTTACAGAATTACTGTAACAGGCACCCTGAATAATGGTCTAGGTTAGGCATCCGGAGGCTGCCGCTTGGGGGGGGGGCACTGTCAGGAACATGGCCGTCCTAGTACTGGCAATGTTGCCCAGACTCTCCATGGATGCCCACGGAGGATCCTGAGACGTGCACGAGCGTGCGCATCGGCGTGCATTGGCGCACGCCGGCACGCATCGGCGGACACGCACACGCAATACGGCGCGCATCGGCACGTGCACAACAGCGCGAAAGTGGCGTGACTGACGCTGGCACCAGTGGCCCTATTTAAACCAGCCTGTGACCACAGGACGTTGCTGGATTATCTTCTCAGCTTCCTTGTGTACTTGACCTTGCTTCCTGATTTGTGGATACCCGTTGTGACCTGGCTTGCCTTGACCTTGCTTCCTGATCTCCTGGTTTGACCCTTGGCCTGCTTCTGCATCCTTATCTCCCAGGTTGACCTTCGGCTTTTACCTGGACCCTGCCTGTGTATGACCTCTGCTCGCCCTTGTACTCTCTCTGGACTGATTTATCCGTGTATGACCCCTGGCCTGTCTCCTGGTTTCTCCTTTTACCTGGACACCGCAAGTTCTGCTTGCCAGCATTGACCATCCCTCCGTGGCTGAACTCCTTGGACTGAAGACAAGCACCTGGCCAACCGTGCTTCTTTGGGCAGCACGCTTCCTGTTCCCAAATCCAGGAATGCGCTGCACTTAGCCACAAGGGGAGCCCTCTTAGCATCTCGATCTCCATACCCGCATCTGACAATCTCCAGGTTGTAGATCCTGAACCCTTACTCTGAGATCAAAGTTTTTCTTGTTCCTCGGTTCTCTGATGGTAGAGGTTTCTTGGCTTTCTCATAGGAAACTTTTAGGTTCTTCTGAAGTCTGTCAACATACCCCCTGGTAGGAGGCCTGAGATGTGTGATCTAACGATGTTCCAAAGTCCAGATCCACTGGAAAACAAGCTTCTCTCTCAAACATTAATCTATAGAGGGGTATCCAGTAAAATCATTTGAGGTGCTATTATAAGCATGAACCACTGCAGCTATATGGTCTCCCCAATGCTGTTTCTTCTCCAAAGGAAGGGTTCACAACATGTTCAGCGGGGTACGGTTGAAATGCTCAGGTTGTGGATCCCCTTGAGGGTGGTAAGGAGTAGTCTTGAATTACTTTATGTTTAAGAGTTCACACAATCTTCTTTTTTTTTAATACTTTATTTAATATTTTATCCATACAAAACCAAACCCCTCCAATACAAAAAACAAGAGCTTACACAGTTCATTAACCCAGTCCAACATATTACTGTCCTTCTACCCACCCGCCCCGTTCCTGCAGAAGGTTATAGAGGGGGCATCTTGTACCACTGATCCCCCCATTCTTATCTAATTCACCTGCCCTTTATGCTACGTTTATGACCTCCTCCAGATAGCTCCAGGTCTTTTTATACTTTTGCCATCCTGCCCATTTGCCAGCCCGAGCCTCACCCTCCTCAGGTGCCCCTCCCCTACTGTCCAAACTTTCCACGTTGTACACCTCGTTGATACAGAGCAGCCAATCACGGATGTTTGGGATAGCCGGATCTAACCATTTTGTTGCTATCTGCTTCTTGGCTGCATCCAGCAATATAGGAACAATTGAAGATCGGTAACCCTTCAACGACTTTACCGTACCGTGGAATAAACACACCCACGGATCTTCTGCAATGTCTTCCCCTGTTATTTCCTTAACCAGTATTATGATTTTTCCCCAAAATATTTTTATAGAGGGACACTCCCACCACATGTGGGCCATTGTTCCCAAACTAATACACCCCCTCCAACATGAATCGGATTTAGTATTATCAATTTTACTTAGCTTGTCTGGAGTGGCATACCATCTTGCAAGACATTTGTAATGAGTTTCAATTCTCCTAGTGTCAAGTGCTGCAGAATGTACCAGCTTCAATATCTTATCCAACGTGGATTTACTGCATTGTGACCCAAACTCCTGCTCCCATTTTTTGATGTAAGGCAGCACCTCCAACTCCAACCCCTCACCCAGGATCCTATATATTTGTGCTATAGCGCCACCCGCATGCTCCCTCACACAGAGCCGCTCGAATGGTCTATAATCCTCCTCGCTTCTGAGTGGTTTTGGTTATTTTTCAATGAAATGCGAAAGCTGGAGGTACCTCCACACATCCATAACCCACAACTCCGGTTCTGACCTTAACTCTGCAAACGTGCGTAGTCTCCCCTTGTTTAATTTTTTTTTTAATTGGATTCCTTCCTCTTTTAACCAATTCCCCCCACCTCCCTCATCCCTGGCTCAAAAAATAAATTATCATTCATATAAATCAAAGGTGAGTTATGTGTCCACTTATTCTGAGTGTGTAGCGAATCCCAATGTTTAAGCGTGTTCCGTGTCAATTCCGCTGTGTTTGTGCCCAGTGCTCTATACTTTGGAGGGTTCCAAATACTCCGTCCTAAATCTGTATTACTCAAATAGTGTTCTATGTTAACCCATCTCTTTTCCGAATCCTATTTTGACCAATCAATAACGCGTGATAAAATAACTGCTAAATAATACTTATTAAAGTCAGGTAGGGCAAGACCCCCCTTTTTTTTTTCCCCTGCACAGAACTGCATAGGAGATGCGTGTTTTTTTGCCACCCCAGACAAATCTTGATATCAAACTCCTTAACACTCTATGATAATACTGAGGAAGTGGGATAGGCAACATCTGAAATTTAAACAATATTTTGGGGGCCAGTATCATTTTATCCCTAAATACTTAATTTCCTTTTTCCAAGGGAAAGGGAACACCTGAGCAAGGTGGGCTTCCTCTTGTTTGCCCACACTAATATTCAGGATCTCCGACTTCTTTAAATTTATTTTAAAATTAGAGGTTTCCCCATATCTTCTAAGGGTCAGTAGCACATTCGGAAGGGTGATTCTGGGATTTGTGATAAAAAAAATTACATCATCGGCAAAAGCCGCAAGTTTGTGTTCCTCTGCTCCTATCTTCACCCCACTACAGTCTGGGTTATTACGAATAGTGGCTAGGAGGGGCTCAAGGGACAGGACAAACAACAGGGGGGACAGAGGACACCCCTGCCTAGTGCCGTTTGCCATGTTAAAGGGTTTTGAGAGGACCCCGTTAACCCTAACTGAAGCCGTGGGATTGTTGTATAGGGCCTTTACCCATGAAATATACCTTGGGCCCACCCCCATTACTTCCAACGTTTTCATTATGAACCCCCAGTCTACCCCGTCGAATGCTTTTTCCGCGTCCACTGACAGGAATAGAACTGGGGGTCCATCCCTTCTGCTAGATTCCAACAGGAGCGCTGCTCGTACCCCATTATCCCTGCTCCGACGCCCGGGCACGAAGCCGGCCTGATCAGCATGCACGAGAGTGGTCATTTTATCCTTCAGTCTGCTTGCCAGCACTTTCGCATAAAGTTTTACGTCTGCATTCAGCAGCGAGATGGGTCTGTAACTAGAACAGAGCTGGGCATTTTTTCCTTCTTTTAATATCAGGGTGATCGAAGCTGATAAGGCCTCTCTCCCCATTGCACAGTTGGCATCCAACTCGTTCCAGAAATTGCAGAGTCTAGGAACAAGAATATGTTTCAACTTTTCCAGGTATAGAGTAGTAAAGCCGTCAGGCCCTGGACTCTTGCCCTTTGGGGAAGTTTTCAGAGCTGCCAAGATTTCTTCTTCACCTATCGGTCTATCAAGGGTAGTTCTCTCTTCCTCGGTGAGCTCAGCAACTCCTGCCCCCTTCAAAAATTCCTCGGCCCTGCCTGTCTGTGTTGGTTTACCTGCTCTATCTTGCCCAATAGAATATAGTGTCTCCTAAAACTTTTTGAACTCATTTGCTATGCCTTTACTAGTCACTATTAATTCCCCTTTTTCATTTTGTATTTTTTCAATAAAATTTCTGTCTCTTTTCTTCTTTCTCACTAAATTGGCCAGGTGCTTACTTGTCTTATTTGTCCATAGATAGTTGTCCTTTGTTATCCTATTGAGAGCTCGCTTGGAATCCTGTTCCATAGCGTCCCTCAATTCCTCCCTTTTAACAGCTAGTTGCCGGAAGACTTCCTGACTCGGCCCCTTCGACTTCTTATGGGTCTGTTCCAATAAAAAAATTTCCTCAATCATCCTCTCCCTTTCTTCCTCTCTCTTTTTTTTTATCCCAGCTCCTATGGAAATAAAAGCCCCTCTAATGTACGCCTTGTGCGCTTCCCATACAATAGAGGAGGAAACCTCTCCTGTGTCATTTGATTTGAAAAAAAATCCACTTCTTCCTGTACCTTTTCCAATATTTCTGGTTCCTTCAACAGAGATTCATTCAGCTTCCACGAGAAGGGCCGCTCCTCCCTATCCGGGAGCCTCATCCTCATCTTGACCGGTGAATGATCCGACGGAGACAGAATTTCTATTCTGGTTTCCTCCACCCATTCCAGGAGACTATGGTCCACAAAAATGTAGTCTAGTCTTGAATACGTCCCGTGCACCGGGGAAAAGAAGGTATAATCTCAATCCTTGGCATGTTGCAGTCTCCATACGTCCATCAGTCGGCAGCCAAACAGCCGTCGTCCGATTGCGCTCATTGGGGCCTTCCTTATCCCCTGGGCCCGGGACGTACTATCAAGACTGGGGTCGAGGCAGAAATTGAGGTCCCCCGCCAACACCACCTCCCCCTCCCTGAACTTCATCAGCTTCGTCAACACCTGTCCCAGAAATACAGTTGGGTTTTTATTAGGACAATATATGTTCACTAAAGTCAACGTTTTATTCCCAATATTGCCCTTCAAAAAAATATACCGGCCATCAGGATCCGTCATTCTATCTATCAGGGTGAAGTTAGATGCCCTCGAGAGCCCTATTGCGACTCCCTTTTGACCATTGCGGCAGGCCTGGAGAAAAAAGCCTAATCCTGGAGTCTAAAGCTAAATGAGTCTCCTGAAGAAAAACTATGTCAGCTCCATAATGTTAGAGTTCCTTCAACATTTTGTGTCTTTTTATAGGCGAGTTTAGACCTTTTACGTTGTAGGATAGAAACTTAAGATCATGCATTCCCCTGAATCCATCCCTTTACACCTTCCAA
Organism: Lithobates septentrionalis; assembly: GCA_037952835.1. Taxonomy (NCBI): domain Eukaryota; kingdom Metazoa; phylum Chordata; class Amphibia; order Anura; family Ranidae; genus Lithobates; species Lithobates septentrionalis. The sequence goes on from JBBDGP010004485.1 coordinate 765,576, forward strand.
ATGCTCCCCTAAAACCCATTCTGCAGGAACTCCCTCCCCCCGCCCTACCTACCCCAACCTCTACCCCCCTCCACCCCCCCGGCTGCAACCCAGCCCCAAGCCCGCACGTAGGGGATACTCCCGTTCCCATACTGCGCGCTTCCTTCCTCGGGGTGATGCTCCAATGACGGCTCCCGATACCCCCTCCGTCCAACAATGAGGCGGAGTATGGTAGGGAAGGCGAGACACCAGCACACCGATTGGGAGTCGCCCCTCCCATGCCCCCCGCCCACCAGCAGCTCAATCCTTTGTCCACATATTCAAGTATCTCAAGTCCAGAGTCACAGCATCATATAAGCTCCCCGGGTCACCTGGTTGGGAGGGAGAAACACAAAAAAAAAAAAAAAAAAAAAAAGAACAACACACATTGCCCTCCTGAACCCCCCCCCCATGACCCGCAGTTCACCCATTACTCTCATGCAGCTGGTCTTTATATCCTTATCTATCCCTTCTTGAGTCTTCAGGTATCAGAATACCCAAGCTGTCGCAAAAGTCCTGCATCTCTTCCAGGAATCTCATCTTGAAGGATCTCCCTTCCTTAACAACTATCAGGGATGTTGGGAACCCCCAGCTGTACTTCAGATTGGCCCTCCGAAGTTGTTCTAAGAGTGGTCTCATCTGTCTTCTCCGCGCCAAGGTTCCAGCTGATAGATCCGCAAATATCTGTAAATTATTGTTCTCAAAACAAATTGGGGGGGGCCCCCCTAAGATTCTTCCATATTTTTTCTTTGTCCTCATATGCGTGGAACTTCACAATTACGTCTCTAGGAATGTCTTGTTTTATATTAGGGGGTTTCCTCACCCTATGGACCCGATCGATCCTTAGCACCTCCTCCTCCCTTCTGCCCAGGATAGGGTTGAATATTTTTCTCGCCTTCTCCCCCAAGTCCTCGTTGAGTTGTTCCGGAATAGATCTGATATGCAGATTTTGTCGCCTGCTCTGATTCTCCTGCTCTTCCATTTTATATGCCATCATGCGATTTTCATTCTGCATTTTCCTGACCTGCTCTTTAAGAACCAGGATCTCTTTTGCTTGATTGCCTGTTGCCTCCTCTGCCTCTTCCAATCTATGCAGTAGCTGACCCATGTCTGTGCGCACATTCATGATTTCAGTTTTTATAACGCTTTCAAGTTTAGCAAACATTTCCAGCATTTCTGTTTTATTCAGACCGGGCTCCATGCTTCTTTGATCTTCCAAGATGCAGCTAGCTACTGCTCCTTCTATTTCAAGCTCCTCTTTGGTCCTGTCCCCCCTTCTGTTTCAGCTGGTCTTTTTTCTTATCTTTTGTTCCTGCCTGTTTCATGTCCATTCCGGGGCTCTTTTGGCTTGCTTCTTTAAGATATTTTTGTATAGAGCTAGAGTTAAGGCTCTCCCTAGGATTTTTAGGCTCTGTTGTTCTTAGGGACCGTCCTCTCATACTTCAGCTTACTGCCCGCTCTCTTCACAAACAAGTTGGTTTTTCTATTTGCGTTTGCGATTCCCTGACCTCCTCCTACCGACCCCGTTACCTCATGGTATTACTCGCACCCTCCCACCGTGCGTCTCCACTGCGTGTAATTGTTATAGCAGAAAAGTCCGAGGAAAGTCCCCTACTTGCCTTCCTCTCCACCCTCCTCCTTTCCTTTTACTCTCCTTTATTTCGTTCCCCCTATAGATGCAGGGACTTTCGTGGGTTACGTCAGTCCTGCCCAATTCCTGGGGTCTCGCTTATTTAGCTCATGCACCCCACCATTTGAGAGGGACAGGAAAAAAAAAAAGGCAGATGAGGGAACAAGACTCCAAGCATTAATCGGCAGGGAAAAAACAAACTTAATCGACAATTAATCGGTAATCAAAAAAAAAAAAAAAGAGCCCCCAACAGTCCAGAACACGAAAGATCATATATCTCTGCTCTCCAGAGCTTTGATAAAGAGACTATGCGCCGAACCACATTATTCTTCCTTATGGTTCATCAGAATTAACTATAATAAGGGAGACTTTCATACCTTTTGTCTTCCGATTCCTGTAACTCGTCGGCAGCACTGCTCCTCTTTTGTTACCATGGTACCTCTGCAACATACATGAGCCAGTATTCTTGGTGCTGGTGAAGGGGGAAGGAGGAACAAGGCAGGTCAACAGGATGTCCAGCAGTTTCGTGGTGACTGACCACTCTCCTCCGACACCAGAGCTGCTAAGCCCGCCGAGTCCTCTCTCTCTGGCTCCTTGATTCCTGTACGTCCGGATCTATTGATGACCCAGCATTGCCAGGTCAGTAATGCAGGCAGAAAAGGTCCGCCTCTGTGTTGTGCTGCTGCTTGTGGCTTCGGGGCACGGGAGGTAATGCAGCCCCACGGGAGGTCATATATCCCAGTAATAATTCTTTCCTGGGTACGTTGCGGGCTCTCACCCCGCTCGGCGTCTCTCTCCCGTTCGGAGCGGCTCGTCTCCAGCCCTCACATCAGCGCCGCCATCAGGCACCTCCCCCTGTACGGACGTCACACATCACGTCCGCATCCCAGCCCTGAGCACAATCTTCTGATCAGCTTGCTCTCAAAATCCCAACCTTGATCCGAGTGTAGGCTCTGAGGCAGCCCGTAGTGAACTTAAAACTTTTCCACTAGAGTTTTTGCTACAGTACTGGCTTGCTGGTCCCTAGTGGGGAAAGCTTGAGCATAACGGGTGAAATGATCTGTCACAACCAGGACATTACTCCATCCACTCAGGTCAGGTTCCAAGCACAAGAAACCAATCCACACCAACTCCATTGGTCCCTGGCTTTGGAGATGGCCCATTGGGGCAGCCTTTCCCGGTAAAGTCTTTCTCTGAATGCATTTGATGCAAGAGCGACAGTAGCTTTCCACCTAGGCTCTCATGGACGGCCAATAAAATCGATCTCTGACTAACTTGAAGGTTCTATCTGGGCCTAAGTGACCATGATCATTTTGAAGAGCGGTCAACACGATTAGTCTGTTTCTCAGGCAGTTGACGAACACCCTCTGGCTCCTCAGATGGACCTCTCCGGTATATGACTCCATCTTCCAACCACATTGGTTCCCACTCTCTATGGGCGACTTTTGCTCCCTCAATGGGGCTATTCAACAGTATCTAAGGGTCCTGGGCGGCTAACGATTTTCTCATAAGATTCCCCAACGGATCTTCACGTTGGTGCTGTCTCATGTGCTCTCGTATCAACTAAGGCAGTTCTTGGCTGCACACTTGGGTCAAATCACAGTAATATCTTGGTACTCCCGCACGGGTGACTCCCACAGCTTTGGCCCCTATGGCCTCTCTGTGTTTATGTTCTACTACTTGACACACAGCCCGTACTCCTTCCAAGGGTAAATGGATTCAACTCTTCTGGCCAGCGTTGGTGAAATGAGGCCTTCGGGAAAGAGCGTCAGCATCTCGATTTCCCACTCCTGGTCGGTATTTCAAACTGAGCTGGAATTCAGATAGTGCTGCCAACCACCGATGTCCAGTGGCATCCAGCTTGGCAGTGGACAATAGGTAAGTCAAGGGGTTATCAGTCTTCACCACAAAGGTAGCCCCGTACAGATAATCACGTAGCTTATCAACTACAGCCCACTTGAGGGCCAAGAACTCCAACTTGTGTACAGGATAGTTCTTCTCAGGGGGGGCAAGACTGCGACTCAAATAAGCCACTGAGAAAAGTCTCCCCTCCGATTCCTGATACAACACTCCCCAAAGGCTATCTCTGCTGGAATCCATGTGCAATTCATAAGGTTTAGATGGATCAGCAAAGGCGAACACTGGTGCTTCAAGTCTCCCCTTCAGTCGTTCAAAAGCCCTTTCACACTTCACCATACATTGCTCTTGGATAGATTCAGGGGTCTTCCTGGGGCCTCCCTTCTGGGCTTTCTGATGATCCCCCTCCGTTTGTCTCTGTAAAAGCTTGTTCAACGGCCGGGCAATCTGTGAGAAGTTCTTCACAAATCTTCTATAGTAAGAGCAGAAACCCAAAAACGACCTCAACTCAGTGACGGTACTTGGGTGAGGCCAGGAAGTAACAGCCTCCAACTCAGTAGTCAGTAGCTCTACCCTCAGCTGATACTACATGCCCTAGAAACGTGACTGAAGTCTGGTAGAACTGACACTTCAACGACAGCTTCAGCCCCTCTGTGTGTAATCGTCGGAAAACATTCTCCAACAGAGCTTCATGCTCCTCCAATGTTCTGCCGGACAGGATGATATCATCAAGGTACACTAGCACTTCTACCAAGTTCATATCACCCACAGTGTTCTCCATCAGTCTCTGGAAAGTGGTGAGGGCCCCTGTTAATCCTTGTGGCATTCGGTCGAACACGAAAAACCCTAAGAGGACTGATGAAGGCTGTCTTTTCTCGGTCATCCGGATGCATCGGTATTTGGTAGTATCCACTCTTTAGATCTAGCACACTGAACCATTTGGCCCCAGATAAGCATTGCAGGGTCTCTTCTATGTGGGGGGTTGTGTACTGATCTGGGATAGTCCTTCGGTTCAAGGTTCGGTAGTCAATACACATCCGGAGGGACCCATTCTTCTTTCTCACTACAATCGGGGAAGCATAAGGGCTCCTGGACTCCTTAATGACCCCTGAAATCTTCAGTTCAGCCAGCTGTTCTCAAAGATCCTCTAGATCACACAAAGGAATTTGCCTGGCTCTTTCACGAAAAGGCTTATCTTCAGTTAGCCGAATTCCATGTTGAGCACTCCGGCACAGCCCACATCAAAGTTATTCCTGGAGAACATTTTCTCCCATCTGGCTATCTGAGCTTTGATCCTCTCCTCCCATCCGGAGGGTAGATTCGGGCAGTGGATGGTAGTCTCTCTTCCATCTCCCTTCTGGACTAGCTTATCCCAGTCTCTGGGCTGGCAGCACTCATTTTCCCAATCACCATCCTGGGCTTTAGGCTGATTGGGTGACCAGTGACATTCCTCACACTGACAGGAATTCGCCCTCCGCTTCTCAGTAAGGCCCTAGTGGGTATGATCTCCGGGACTACTTCTATTCCATCTTCCTCCTCTGTTAAATCAGCTTCCACCACCACATAGGGACCCAGCTAGTCCCATGACAGTTTAACCGTGGCCTTCAGACAGGCTCTCTCGCCCGGTTGCAACACCCTTTTATGGGTATTCAATCGCAAGTCTTCCTACCCCTTCTTCGGTGGCCTTCTTCTCTTGCAACACTCGCTGGAAAGCCTGCCGCAGCTGAGGATGGATCTTTCCTACTGGAGTACCCTCGAAGGCCCCTAGAGCGAGTAGTCTCCACACAAGAATGGTGTTGGTGCCTAACAACAAGTAATTTCAGCCTGCCCCAAGAGGTCGGGGGACAGACAACTGCCAACGTATCAAAAGTGTCTGGTTTTCCAGCCAAAGCAGTATAAAATGTTATCTTGATGGGTATGTATCCATCGTATGGGCACTTCTGGGTCCCTATGCCCCAAATCTCTAACTCCTCGAGTTTGCACAAAGGGATATGCCTCAAGTACTTGTGGTAAAAGTCTCGGTACAGCAACGTCACCTGGGCTTCAGTAGGGCTTGAGTGTAGATGCCCTCTACTTGTATCGAGACTATAGGGGAGGGCCCCACTGGGTTCTTTGGCAGGTTACCAGCAGGTGACTCTATATTTTGTGATCTGTGCTCTGTTTGGTTTTCTCTGTAGCTGAGGGGTAAAGGCAACAGGTGGCTTGCGCCCTTTTTTGAGAGTTCTCTTCTTGACTTTGGAGCGCAGTTTTCCCTCAGGACTCTCAACTAGCTCCTTAAGGTCCCCTGAAGTTTCCCGCCGGCTTTGGGAAAAATAACTTCTGTAAGGCTTTCAGAACCTCTGTGAGTAATTGAGGGCTGATTCTAGTCTTGGGACACTCAGCCCAAAAGTGTCCACCTTCTCCACAGCCGTAGCATTTCCTTTCTTGCCCTTGGGAAAGTTTTGCCTCCCCTTGACGAGTCTCTTGTTCTTGAACCTTCGCTTTGGTCTCCATCACTCGCATTAAAAGCATGATACATCTGGGTTTTGGCCTGAGCTACCTGGGCCATCAGTTCGGTTGGCCCAAGTTCGCTGACTGGCTCATTAGTGTCAGGAATGGCCAGTCCCACTATCCTCATCTGAGAAACCCATCTACGCATTAACAGCTCAAGCCACCACTTTCTATTTCCAGCAATAGAGCTTGATTCTCTTGACCTTTGGCTTTTCTCTTCTAATAGAGCCTCCTCTTCTCGTACATCTCTTAATAACTCAGGGTACTTAGGCACTATCTTAGTGCTCTTCCATAACAATTTTAATACAATGGGATGGTTTGGCCTGGCCCCTTGCAAAACCCTGTCTAGACGAGCTTGGTCAACATCCTGCATCCTGGGAGTATACCCCTCGAGGATAATTTGATGCAGCATTCTGTCTACTCGAGATATGTATTCAGACAGACTCTCCCCCTTTTGTTGGTGAGTGAGGTGGAATTTGTACATCAGATCTACGGTAGTTTCAATCCTTTCCGAATACAATATACAGAGCTTCTATGTAGTTCATGGCAACACAAGTTTTCTTTCCCATCCTCAGATTACGGATCACATCAGCTGCCGGGCCTCGAAGGCTCTCACTGACATGACCACGCCCCCTTATGACCTCAGTCCCAGCATGCCCCAGGACTGTGATGTCATAGGGGGGCGGGGTCACCGCCTATATAAGTCCGTTGCGGAGCGCACAGAGCATTCTGGCTGGAGAGAGCGTCGTGTCAACATCTCTGGAAGAGAAGAGGGAAGAAGACGATCCAGAGGTCCGGACCACCGCTGGCAAAAGAGCACCAGAAGATAGCGGTGGAGCCGGCAGAAGACGCTGGAGAGACCTCCGAAGTCGGAAGAGGACCCCGGAGCTGCCTAATAAATTACTTTAAAAACCTGTGTACTGTGTTTTATTGACACTTTTTTCCCTAGGTGAATGGGTAGGGGTACGATGTACCCCATTACTCATTCACATAGGGTGGGGGCCGGGATCTGGGGGCCCTCTTATTAAAGGGGGCTCCCGGATTCTGATAAGCCCCCCACCCACAGACCCCGACAACCAACGGCCAGGGTTGTCGGGAAGAGGCCCTTGTCCTCATCAACATGGGGACAAGGTGCTTTGGGGTGGGGGGGGCCGCAGGGCGCCCCCTTCCCCCAAAGCACCCACCCCCCATGTTGAGGGCATGCGGCCTGGTACGGCTCAGGAGGGGGGGGGGGGGCGCTCGTTCGTCCCCACCCCCTTTCCTGACCGGCCGGGCTGCGTGCTCGGCTAAGGGTTTGGTGTGGATTTTGGGGGGACCCCCACGCCGTTTTTTCGGCGTAGGGGGTTCCTCTTAATATCCATACCAGACCTAAGGGCCTGGTATGCCCCTGGAGGGGAACCCATGCCGGTTTTTTATTTAAAATTTGGCGTGGAGTTCCCCCTCAAGATTCATACCAAACAAAGTGCCTGGCATTGGCGGGGATCCAAGTCGGATCCCCGCACCAGTGTCAACCCGGCTCACAAGGTGTCAATCTCGCCAAAAAAAAGTGGCGAGATTGACACAATATCAGACAACAATACACAAGTTGACCAAAGGGTGGTGGTAAAGAGCTGAAAAACCACATGATATGATGAAAGTTGGCTGGAAAAGTCCTGTCGTCTGTATGCAAGACAAACTTTTGGGCAATGCCCTTTGTACAAAATTCCAAGGGAAAGTTTGTACAAAGTCCTATCGTGTGTATGGGGCTTAAGGCTCGCCTGTTCCTAAGTGTCTTGCAGGACAATTTTATGGGTCAGATGGAAGGGCATTAGCCAGTGCATCTTATTAGGTAATAAATTTAAAAGAGCGAACAAAAGTCCTGGATGGCTTAACTCCAATGTAAAAATGCATATAAAAAGCAAAGGAGAAGGCCTTAAAAAAATACAAGGTTGAGTGATCATCATCAGCATTCAGACTTTATAAAGAATGCAACAAGAAATGTAAGGGTGCAACAAGGACGGCTAATATAGAACATGAAAGACACATAGCGGAGGAGAGCAAAAAAAAATCCCAAGAAATTCTTTAAGTATGTAAACAGTAAAAAAAAGGGAGGATAGACCATATTGGCCTCATAAAGAATGAGGAAGGACATCTGGTTACAAAGGATGGGGAGATGGCGAATGTATTGAATTTATTCTTCTCCTCAGTCTTCACAAGGGAATCGGGGGGCTTCAGTAACCAAAACTGCAGGGTTTATCCTCATGGCACATCACAGGAAGCACCTCCATGGTAATTAGAGGACAGAATTACAATTAGACTTGGGAAACTTAACTTTAATAAATCACCGGGACCAGATGGCTTGCATCCGAGGGTACTTAGGGAACTCAGTCAAGTAATTGCCAGACCATTGTTCCTAATTTTTACTGACAGTCTACTGACTGGAATGGTACCAGATGATTGGAGAAAAGCCAATGTAGCACCAATATTTAAAAAGGGCCCAAAATACATGCCTGGGAATTACAGACCAGTTAGCCTAACATCAATAGTATGTAAACTCTTGGAGGGGATGATAAGGGACTATATACAAGATTTTAGTAATAAGAACGATATCATTAGCAGTAATCAGCATGGATTTATGAAGAATCGTTCTTGCCAAACCAATCCATTAACCTTCTATGAGGTGGTGAGTTGCCATCTAGATAAAGGAAGGCCAGTAGACGTGGTGTATCTGGATTTTGCAAAAGCATTTAACACAGTGCCCCATAAACCTTTACTGTACAAAATAAGGTCCGTTGGCATGGACCATAGGGTGAGTACATGGATTGAAAACTGCCTACAAGGGCGAGTTCAGAGGCTCATGATAAATGGGGAGTACTCGGAATAGTCATGGGTGGGAAGTGGGGTCCCCCAAGGGTTCTGTGCTGGGACCAATCCTGTTTAATTTGTTCATAAACTACCTGGAGGATGGGGTAAACAGTTCAATCTCTGTATTTGTGGACGATACTAACCTAAGCAGGACAATAACTTCTCTGCAGGAAGTGGAAACCTTGCAAAATGATCTGAACAAATTAATGGGGTGGGCAACTACATGGCAAATGAGGTTCAATGTAGAAAAATGTAAAATAATACATTTGGGTGGCAAAAATATGAATGTAATCTATACACTGGGGGGAGAACCTCTGGGGGAATCTAGGATGGTAAAGGACCTGGTGGTCCTAGTAGATGATAGGCTCAGCAATGGCATGCAATGCCAAGCTGCTGCTAACAAAGCAAACAGAATATTGGCATGCATTAAAAAAGGGATTAATTCCAGAGATAAAACGATAATTCTCCCGCTCTACAAGACTCTGGTCCGGCCGCACCTAGAGTATGCTGTCCAGTTCTGGGCACCAGTCCTCAGGAAGGATGTACTGGAAATGGAGCGAGTACAAAGAAGGGCAACAAAGCTAATAAAGGGTCTGGAGGATATTAGTTATAAGGAAAGGTTGCGAGCACTGAACTTATTCTCTCTGAAGAGGCGCTTGAGAGGGGATATGATTTCAATATACAAATACCATACTGGTGACCCCACAATAGGGATAAAACTTTTTCACAGAAGGGAGTTTAACAGGGCTCATGGCCACTCATTAAAATTAGAAGAAAAGGAGTTTAACGTTAAACTAGAGGGTTCTTTACTGTAATGCCCCGTACACATGATAGGATTTTCCGACGGAAAATGTTTGATAGGAGCTTGTTGTCGGAAATTCCGACCATGTGTAGGCTCCATCGGACATTTTCCATCTGAATTTTCGTCACACAAAATTTGAGAGCTGGTTCTCAAATTTTCCGACAACAAAATCTGTTGTTGGAAATTCCGATCGCGTGTACACAATTCCGACGCACAAAGTTCCACGCATGCTCGGAATCAAGCAGAAGAGCAGCACTGGCTAGTGAACTTCATTTTTCTCGGCTCGTCGTGCGTGTTGTACATCACCGCGTTCTTGACGTTCGGAATTTCCGACCAACTTTTTGTGACCGTGTGTATGCAAGACAAGTTTGAGCCAACATCCGTCGGAAAAAAACATGGATTTTGTTGTAGGAAAATCTTATCGTGTGTACAGGGCATAAGAGCGGCAAGGATGTGGAATTCCCTTACAAAAGGCGGTGGTCTCAGCGGGGGGCATCGATAGTTTCAAGAAACTATTAGATAAGCACTTGAACGACCGCAACATACAGGGATATACAGGTAATACTGACATATAATCACACACATAGATTGGACTTGATGGACTTGTGTCTTTTTTCAACCTCACTTACTATGTAACTATGTCCTTATTCAAATGGAAATCCAAGGACAGAACTATGTAAAAAGGGGCAAAGCACCACCTTAACCTGGGTAAGGTGAACAACAAGATAACACCATAATTTTTGACACCCTGCGAGCAGAGGTGATAGCCACCAAGAGGCCACCTTCCGAGACAGAGTAAGCAGTGGAATCTCCCGAATATTTTGAGAGATAGAGAGGCTTCTGGAGAACCAAAATCACCAAGTTCAGATTCTACGGCGGTAGAAGAAACCACACCAGTGGAAACATACGTCTAACTTCTTGAACAAAAAGGTACGCACCAGGGAGTGCGAGACCCGGGGACGCTGAAGAAGACCACGCAGGCTGACACCTGGCCCTTGATGGTACTCGAGGCCTATTCCTGCTCATCCCCCTGTAAACGGAGGTCGGAATCTGAGCCACCTAGAAAGAACGAGGATGAATGCCCGGTGACTCATACCAGGACATATGCTCTTTCCACATCCAGAGGTAAAACCTCCTAGAAGGTAGACTCCCTAGCCACCCGTAGTGTCAGAACTACAGCACCTGGCTCATCACAGCCAAACCGTCAAAACCAGCGACTCTAAAAGCAGAATGGAAGAACGGTCGTTTTGACAGTAGGTCCTCCCTGAGAGGCAGTCGCCAAGGAACATCAGCGACCAGGCGCACCCGGTCGGCATACCCAAACCCACGGGACCCATCCCGAGCCAATAGAATGACCAGAATCCCGCAGCCGTGATCCTGCGAAAAAAGCCAGCGAGAAGTTGGAAAGGAGGAAAGAGCAGAATGTCACCGGTCCCATGGGCCACCAGAAGATCCCGTGACCTTGCCAGAAACTTTGGCACCGTCCTGTTGAGCCAAGACACAAACAGATCTACCTCAGGAGTGCCCCAGCAGAAACAAATCTGATGAAACACGGCCCGGTGAGGGGCCCACTCTGTGGTCCAACCCTAGCCAACTGAGGTACCCATCTGACAGTATTCCACTCCTGGAATAGATACGTCGGAAAGGGCCAGAATGGGACGTTCTGTCCCCTGAAGGATACTGGCAACAGCCAGGGCCGCCAACAGCCTATTTGGCCCGCCCGGGTGAAGGACATAAGCCTCCGCCGTTGCCTTGTCCGACTGGATCCATACCAGGAGCCCCCGAAGTCAAACCATCCATGATCCAGTCCTAGTCTGGTCAATTAAAGTTCCAGGATATTCTCGGTAGTCCGGATTCCACCAACATCCAACGACCCTTAGCGGAGCTCAGTCCCAGGACATCTCCCCCACCCGGACAGACTGGCATTGGTGGTCACCCTGTTCAATACAAGGGAAGAAAGGATTTTCCCTGCCAAAGAACCGGAGAGCGAAGCCACCAGACTAGGGAACTGTGCAAATGGAATCGCCTCAAAAAAGGTAGATACCATCAGACCCTAACACCCACATGCAGATCCGCAGAGGAGCCCACCTGCCGGACAGTAAATGAAAAACGTTGCATGCAACTTCTGGAGTTTGTCCAAGGGAAGAAACACGCTGGCCAGAGCCCAGACAGGCTCAGACAATCCAACGTTCTGGCAGGGCCAAAGCAGACTTCAGATAGTATAGACGCCAACTGAAATCAGTGAAGGTCTGTATAGGAACTATGTTGCTCCTCGGGGTAATCGAGAAGTAGGAGAAGATCATCCAGGCAGCCCAGGACCACCAACCCCCATGGACGTAACCATGCCAGATCCAGGGCCAACAACTTGTGAACACCCGAGAAGTAGTGGCCAGATCAAAGGGTAACACCACGCGCTAAAAATGCTCCGCACCCACAGCAAAATGGAGAAGTGCTGGAGTTGGGCACATAATGTGTAAGTAAGCATTCGTGTTGTCGTAGAAGTCAGAAAGTCCCCACGATGAAGGAGTGCCACCACTGTGTGGACGGACTCCATCCTGAACTTCTGTACCCACCCAAGGCAGGTTAGCGCCTTGAGGTCCAGAATTAGATGTACCATGCCCTCCATCTTTTAGACTGTGAACAGGTTTGAATAAAACCCCTGAAACTGTTCTCAGCACGGGAACCGGGACAATCACACTCTGCAGCAACGGGACTTGCACAGCCCCCCACGGAGAACAGCAAGCAGTCTGGTGACAGACATCCATTGAAAGCAAAAAAACTTTTTGGAGGAACACAGCCGGAAAACTACCTTGTAACCACACAAAATCAAAACACGACATGATGTCATTCAGGGTAGCCCCCCAAAATACACGTCTAAGCACCACTGAGGAAACAGACTCAGCAACCAGGGGAACTGAGGCCAAGAGGCATAGCGGACAAACTGCAGCGCCTAGACCAACAGGTCCGTCAATGCAGCAAAGGCAGGGGGATTCTGCGCCCCCTCCAGGTATGTCAGCTGGACCTTTATAAGCCAGAGATTCCTCTATTGGAGCCACGGTTGCCTTGAGCAGCCTAAAGACAGGGGGGTCCACTACTAGTGGAACAGTCCACTTCTGAAGGAGGGACTCCCCAAAGGGGTACCATACTGCAAGCGTTTTTGGAAACACAAAAGGCACTTTGTAAATTCCCAGTCTTCATGGACAAATTTGTCAAAATAAGAGGGAGAAGGGAATGCTTTTGCCGCGCAAGACGGCTTATCCAAAGGGGTACCGGCCCTCCACCGTAGCCACCGCTGCATTCCCCATCTTAAAAGGTTCCCGCACAGATGTAATAAGTGCGGCAACCAGTGCCCCCTTCGTGCAGTTCTGCAGTCATCCTCACTCCCTGACAGGATAGGGAGTGTGGCCACTACCCCACAAGGTGGGCCACGTCCGTGGCGGCAGAGCCAGATAGGATTGTCCAACAGAGGAGGTAGAGGAGGGCAGGGGTGCCATATACTAGGCTATATGACTAATCGCTACCCCAAAAAACTCAGGTAGGCCCACCAACCGGGACCCCCCTGCCCGAGGTCCACATAGGGGATGTTGACCAAGGCCCCTCACAGGGGGCACAGACAAAGGCCTCTCTGGAAAGAGGCGGCCACGAGGCCTAGCAGGCCACAGAAGCGGCAGCCCAGTAGGCCGCCCCAAAAGCCGCGGGCTAAATTTTTGCCCGCCCGCCGCGAGCGGAGACCAGACCGATCCTGAGCCCTGAACGGACGTTCGGTTGGTAGGCCGCAAAGCTGCAGCCTAAATTTTCGGACGCCGCCCGCGAGTGTGCGGCCCGCAGGAGGACTGGACCGATCCGAGCTGGTAGGCCGCAAAGCCGTGGCCTAAATTATGGGAGCAGGATACACGATCACCCGCCTCCCAGGCCCAACCACCAGATACCCCACCAATAACAACCCCAAGAGTGGAAAAAGGGGGACCGCGTGTCCAAAAAGCCCCTAGGCCGGAAACCTGGACCTCACCCGTGAAGGAGCGGGGGAGGAGGGGTGGAAGAGAACCTTGGAGGGACCAACCAACCCAGGGAGTACCTGCGCCCCACACCACTCCAGGGAAGGAGAGCAGGGGACCCCTTACTTACCTGTCAAGCGAAATGTGCAGGTAATGCTCCAGGACAGACCCTCCTCGCCACCGAAATGGGGGGGCTGTCGGCCATGAGGAACGCTGCGACACAGGCCGAGACCGGTCGTATGCGACCTCGCGAGACGTTTAACACGCAGAGCCAGCCCCTGTCTGGTGGGGCTATGTCGCGACCGACCTAGCACGTAGCTGCGGTCTGCACGCGCTTGCTGGCCAGACTGGGGTGACCACTGGATCAAGTGTCCAGCCCGTCGCCCAGCCCGGCAGTTGATTGTAGATCTCACCGGAAAAAAATCCAGGAAAAGAGAAAATAACAAACAACAAGAATTCCCAGGACTAGAGATCCCATTAGGGAACTAGGTCCTTACTCCTGACTATGTAGAAAAAAAAACTGAATACCTAGAGCAGGGAGGGGTTATATACTGATTGAGGACAGCCCATGGGCGTAGCCAGGTGTTTTTTTCTGTTCTGCCTAGTCCTACTCCTCCGGAGGGGATATAACCCTATGATTCTGAATAAAGAAGGCTGTGTCTGTCAATGAACAAATGAGAAATGTGCTTTGGCAGTATAGTTCCAGCACTCTGTAGCTTAAACTTTACTACTGCTCATTGCTGCACTTGAGGTGGCCTTGCTACTGTTTATGCTGATTTGGATGCCAAACATCATTGTATGCCTAGTGCTTACTGTTAATCACTTTTTATGCTAAATTGCATTTATCACAATTGCAAATCCACTTTATGCTGACCTAGTTACCAACGATATAGGGTGATAATATATTAAGTTTGCCTTTACGATCTGGTTTATGTCCTGTTTTCTTTGATATAGCACTAGTATTGTGTAATAAGTATTACCTCCAGTGATTTCCTGTGATATTGTATGTTTGTACGCTCAACCTGGTGTGTCAGAGGGCTGAGATTCTTGAGAAGGTCGAGGAAAAGAACAGGGAACCCATCCTATCCAGTGTCTCATACAGGGAGTAGCACTACATATCAATTTCTGTCTTATAGCTATCCTTCTCTACCTACCGCCATCTATTTATATCAGAAATCAAGCAACCAACAGCATGTGCACACAGACAGGCATGTAATGCCTCTTCTATTAGCACAGAGAATAGATACTACCATAGCTGTAATTGATAGGCTGTCAACTACAAATCCTGACCTGACCATCTACCTCCATAACATCACTAGCAATGTAGGCCTCCTAGGAACTGAGGACGTTCGTGTTCAAAAGCAACCTGCCAGTCTTCTATTTGTTTCTGATGGTGAAGGGTTTGGGTGTAGGAATTGCAGCTGATCGACTGTCTGGAGGTGCAGAGCTAATCTTAGATCTGAGGGTGCAATAAGTGGGGCTGATCAAAGGTCTGAAGGTGCAGGAATCAGGGCTGGTCTACCTGTGAAGAAATTAGACTGATCTAAAGCTCGAAGATAAATCGACTTGTGTACAACTAGCTTGCTCATACATGGATTGTAATTTTGCCAGTCTCTGCTGAACAAGCCAAATTTTGATTCATGTGTGGCTGGCTTAAGTCACTACCCACCATTACCCTGGAGGAGATAAAACTAAAAATGAAAAGAAAAAAAAAAAACAACACTGATCCGAATTCACAAAGCTACAGCGGACTAGACTATACATGGATCAAAATTCAGCTAAGAGACCAGCTGAATTTCGATCCATGTATGGGCGCTTTGGTTGAACAGAAGTCCATCTGCCAACCGACTTCTGTAAAAGTACCATGTCGGGTTTTTACACTCAATCAGCGCTGCAGACTATAACCAGCAGCGCTGATCAGTGTATTCTGATGGTGGGGAAGTCTCCCCGCTGTCAGAATATAAAGGCTCAGTAGGGAGGATTCTCCCATCTACCTTGAATGTGCAGGTGGGGGAACCGGGTCATTTTTTTTTTTTCATTCAACTCGTTGGTTGAACAAGAAAAAAATAATCATCTATGGGCTGCTTAAGGACTTGTTCAGACAGCTCTGACAGGAGAAAATCAGGGTTAACAACTCACCTAGGCTGCATTTTTCAGACCAGTTTAGCTGTATTTGGGAGTTTATTTCATTGGACAGAATTTTAAATGTATTCTGGCCATTGAAATGAATAAATTCTGAAGTGCTAAACGCGCCTAGCACTCAGGCGCGTCATTTTTTTATGTGCAAAAGCTCCTCTCCTGAACGCGATTCTTATGTGTTTAGTAGAGGAGCTTTGACAGTCTCTAAACCTCACTGCTCCTAAACTCTGGTAAAAGCCTATGTGTGCATGGACACATAGGGGTTTATTTACTAAAGGCAAATCCGCTTTGCACTACAAGTGCACTTGGAAGTGCAGTCGCTGTAGATCTGAGGGGGACATGCAAGGAAAGCAAAAAAATCAAGTTAGACTTACCGGTAACTTGTTTTCCTTGAGTCCTTGAGTCTTTCAGGACAGCACCTTGAGAGAGCGTGGCTCCACCCACTTGACAGGAAACACACCTCCACCAAACTTTAAAAGGAGGCTCCTTCCCACTTATCAGTAGTAGTAGAGAACCTCCGGCCCAAGCTGGAACACATAATCAGAATATTGTTAGTCACAGCATAGTAATTTAATACAATAAGGGCGGGTTGCTGCTGTCCTGAAAGACTCAAGGAAAACAAGTTACCGGTAAGTCTAACTTGATTTTTCCCTTATCGTCTTTCAGGACAGCACCTTGAGAGGATAACAGAGACTTACCCACTTAGGGAGGGACCACAGCCTGCAGGACCTTTCTGCCAAAAGCCTGTTCACTGGCTGACAGAAGATCCAGTCTGTAATGACGGACAAACGTAAGGTAACTTGACCACGTAGCCGCCCTACAAATCTGATCTGGGGTGGCACCAGCCATTTCTGCCCATGTAGAGGCCTGAGCCCTGGTAGAATGCGCTTTAATTCCCAGCGGGGGAGATAGCCCTGACTGAGAGTAGGCTGCTAGAATAGCTGATTTAAGCCATCTAGCTATAGACCCCTTAGAAGCTTGTTGGCCCTTCTTTTTACCTGAAAAAAGTATAAATAGAGAATCCGAGGATCTAAAGTTACTTGTTACCTCCAGATACTGTAATAAAGTCCTTCTTACATCCAAATTATGGAATTTGCCTTCTTTTTCCCCCGAAGGGTTAGAGCAAAAGGTTGGCAGGATGATTTCCTGCGACCTATTGTGTGCTGACGCTACCTTTGGCAAAAAACCTGGATCGGTTTTCAGTATAATCCTATCTGTGTAGATGGTTAAAAAGGGTCTCTTAACAGATAGGGCGTGCAGCTCACCAATTCTCCTTGCTGATGTTATTGCAACTAAGAACAAGGTCTTAAGAGTAAGATTCCTTAGAGAGGTTCCTTTGTAAGGGCTTGCAGGACCACTGATAGATCCCAATTGGGAAAGTGCTTAGCCGGAGCTGGTCTAGATCTGGTAAGTGCCTTGAAAAATCTTATAACCAAGGGCTCAGAAGAGATTGGTCTTTCTAGAAATACTCCCAAAGCAGCTACTTGAACTTTAAGGGTGCTGACTGACAATCCCTTGTCTGCCCCTTCTTGAAGAAATTCCAAAATTGACACTAAATTTTTAACTTTTCTCTTAGTCAAATGACAAAAAGAGTTGAAGACCTTCCAATATTTAGCATAGATTTTTCTGGTTACTATTTTCCTACTGGAAAGTAAGGTAGTTACCAAGGGTTGTGACAGACCTTTGTCTCTTAACAACTGCTCCTCAGAAACCAGGCCGTGAGGCTTAGACTGGCCACTCCCGGATGCTGTATTGGACCCTGTAGGAGCAGGTCCTGCCGGAGAGGCAGCCGCCAAAATGGTTTGACTGCCATCTGTAGAATGGTGGAAAACCATGCCCTCTTTGGCCAAAATGGAGTAATTAGGATTACTGCCACCTTCTCCCTCTGTATCTTCCTTAACACCAACGGGATAAGTTGGAAAGGAGGAAATGCGTAACCCAGATGGAAGTTCCAGGGCTGGATTAACGCATCTGTCCCCTGGGCCTTGTCGTTTCTGTGAATAGAGAAAAATACTGGGAGTTGTGTATTTTCCTGTGATGCAAATAGGTCTATTTGCGGTTGACCCCAGGCCCTGGTAATCATTGCAAAGATTTCCGGATTCAGGCTCCATTCTGATTCCTGAATCCGCCTTCTGCTTAGATAATCTGCCACTACATTTAAGGTGCCTTTGAGGTGGACTGCTGATAAGGACCGAACATGCTTTTCTGCCCAAACCAGGATCTTTGAAGCTAGCAACTGAAGTGTTTTGCTTCTTGTACCCCCCTGTTTGTTTAGGTAGGCTATGGTAGTGGCGTTGTCTGAGAGGACCCGGACATGAGAACCTTGAAGGATGGGAGAGAAGGCATCTAAAGCTAAGGCGACTGCTTTTAGTTCCCTCCAATTTGAGGACCTCCTTGCCTCTGTCCGAGACCACATTCCTTGCGCGAAGTCTTGGTCTAAGTGAGCTCCCCAACCCCATACACTGGCATCTGTCGTTACCACTTTTTCTATTGGAAATGACCAGAGCAGGCCTTCTGACAGATTCTCCTGTCTTCTCCACCACCAAAGTGATCTCTTGACTTTGGTGGGTATCTTTACCTTTGCTTCCAGAGATTCTGACCTGTGATTCCATATTCTCAGGAGAAAGCTCTGGAGAGGCCTGAAATGTAACCTTGCCCATTGAATGGCTGGTATGGTTGCTGTTAGGGTTCCTAGGGATGACATCACTTGTCGGACTGATAATTGCTGGCTTGCCTGCAAGGACGCTACCACCTTCAGGACTTTCCCCTTCTTCTCTTCTGGGAGAAAAATCTTTTGTTCCCTTGAACAAATCTGATACCCCAGGAATAGTATTTTCTGGGCTGGAACGAAATTTGACTTCTGCAGATTTATGATCCAACCCAGGGTTTCTAGATGACCTCGGGTCCTTCCGAGGTTGTCTAGCAGTCTTTCCCTGGAGGGGGCAAAAAGGAGTAGGTCGTCCAAGTACGGAATTACCGCAATCCCCTGCATGCGAAGAGGAGCAAGCGCTTCTGCCATTATTTTTGTGAAAATTCGTGGGGCAGAAGACAGGCCAAAGGGGAGGGCCCTGAATTGCAAGTGCAGAACCTCTTTTCCCAAATTTATCGCCAATCTTAGGAATTTTTGGGACTGCGGGGCTATAGGGATATGCAGATAGGCATCTCGAAGGTCTATTGATGCCATAAAGCATTCCCTCGTCAATAGATTCTTGACCGTGAAGATGGAGTCCATACGAAACCTTTTGTATTGGACTGATCTGTTCAGCGGTTTCAGGTTTAGGATTAACCGAAAATCTCCGGATGGTTTCTTTATCAGGAATATACGGGAATAAAATCCCTGATAAAGCTCCCCCTGAGGGACGTAAGTCATAACCCCCTGATCTATCAGATCCTTTAATAGGCTCTTCATTGCCAGGGATTTTGTTACATCTCTTGGAAGATTTGTCACCAAGTACCTTTCTAGGGGGAGATCTGAAAATTCTATATTGTAACCCTGGGCTAGCATATTCAGGATGTACTGGTTTTCTGTTATGCTTGCCCAATAGGGGAGAAAGTCTTGTAGTCTTCCCCCTACTTGTAACCGACTGTCATTGCGTCTTGCTGGCTGACACAGGAGGATGGAAAAGGACATTTCCTCTGCCCTTACCCCTCTGCCCTGACCAGCTTTTCTTTTTCTCTTGAGACTTGTTCTGTTCCTGAGCCCTTTGAGGACGAAAAAACCGTTTGACTGGTTGTTTCTTCTTTTTGACAGGAAAAGATTTCTTTTTATCTGCAGTCCTGTCCAGAACTGAATCCAAATCAGGGCCGAACAGTAAGTCTCCTAGAAAAGGGACCCCGCATAATTTGTTTTTAGATGCTGTGTCCCCTTGCCAAGTCTTTAGCCATAAAGCCCGTCTAACCGAATTAGCAAGGGCTGCCGCCTTAGCTGTCATCCTGATAGACTCTGCTGAGGCGTCAGAGACATAGGCTACGGCTGCTGAGAGGGTAGAAAAGGAGTCAAGGATTTCTTGCTTAGGGGAATCTGCTATTATATGAGCTTTAAGCTGATTTACCCAATACTCCAAGTTCCTGGAGATGCAAGTAGTTGCCATTGCTGGCTTAAGGTTGCCCATAATGGATTGCCAAGTCCGCTTGAGCTGTTGATCCATTTTTTTTATCCATGGGGTCTTTTAAGATCCCCATGTCCTCAAATGCTAGATCAGTAGATCTTGACACCTGAGAAAAGGCTGCATCAAGTTTTGGAACCTTATTCCAAAGAGCTGCTGGGTCTTCATCAAA
Organism: Lithobates septentrionalis; assembly: GCA_037952835.1. NCBI lineage: Eukaryota > Metazoa > Chordata > Amphibia > Anura > Ranidae > Lithobates > Lithobates septentrionalis. The sequence goes on from JBBDGP010004485.1 coordinate 785,629, forward strand.
AGGGAACCTTCTCTTATGAGCCCTAGAGAAAAATGGTTTCCTATCAGGGTCAGCCCATTCTTTTCTGATTGTTTCAGAAATCACTGCATGGACTGGAAAGGTACGGGACTTAGACTCACTAAGCCCTGCATACATCTTGTCATGTAAAGACATCTCCTTATGCTCTTCCTCAAGGCCTAGAGTAGCATAAATAGCCTTTAAAAGGCCATCCACCTGATCCAAAGACAATTTATACTTGGAAGACATATTTTCCAGCTCATCACTATCCTCATTCGATACATTAGAATGGGATGGGGAAAGCCCTTCCCGGTTCAGAGGACCCATTTCCGCCTCTACTGCCGGGACTAACAGTGAGCCTTGAGAGGACTGTGAGGTAGTGGGCTGACTTGCAGATGGATAGGTGAGTGAGGATCTGAAGGATTGAATGGTAGCATCCAATTCCTTTTTGGCAGATGCGATTAGATCACTGCATGCGGAAGTGGTTTCTTCCCTCACCAAGGAGTCAATACATGCTTGACATAAAGCCTTTTTCCAGCCTTCATTTAACTTAATTTTGCATGAAGGGCATTTCTTTCTAATCCCAGGGTCAGAGCTCTTGGCCTGCCATGATAAGGGAAAAAAAGAGAGAGAAAAAAGACAAACCATCTTTTAGAGTCAGCCTGATTACTCAAGGTTGCTCACCACAGGTGCACAGTGAGAAAAGCTATCAGACTCATGTGCCCTGACAGGCCCCTCCGCCACCAGGGGGAAAAAAATACCCTCAAACTTCACTAACATTTAGAGAGAAGAGGGCTAGAGAGAGACCCCACAGTAAAGCTGAGCAGAAACTACAGTCTGCTCCTTACCTGGGCCTTGCTGGTGCCTGTGCCTGTTCCACTCGCTGCGGTTCCTGAATCCATGCTGAGGCAGCAGCGTGATGCTTGTGGCGAAAACGCCGGTTCCGGACTCCAATAGCACCTGTGCGCCGGACCGGAACCGGCAATAAATAGGCACCAGACCTATTCCTCCCTCCTCCCCCTGCGCTTCCGGCGGAAATGACGCCTGGCGCCTGCTCCATGGATGCCGCCCCACTTCCGGATACCTCACATCCGGCGGATGCAGTCCTCTGACTGCCCTTCCCAAGATGGCGGCGGCGTCAGGGAAAAAACATGTGCAGGCAAGAAAAAACAAACAGAAATGCCTGACATGCCCGACGCCTCCGCCTGGGAGCAGCAATACCCGGAGCAGTCCTGGCTCTCCCCGAGCACTGACGAGGGAGAAGGAGCCCATCCACCCGGCACCCGTAAGCCTGTGGAAAATGGGAGGAATCGGCTCTCCTGAGGTAGGTAAAAATAGTGGAGTAGGGAGCCTGTTCTCTCAGGACAGAACCTTGAGAGCTCCAAACTCCCACATGTGTTCCCGCCGGAGGAAACACATAAACTGATGATAAGTGGGAAGGAGCCTCCTTTTAAAGTTTGGTGGAGGTGTGTTTCCTGTCAAGTGGGTGGAGCCACGCTCTCTCAAGGTGCTGTCCTGAAAGACGATAAGGGAAAACAGAGTTAGGTACCTGGTAACTCTTTTTCTAAGAAGTCTTCCAGGGCAGCATCCGAGAGATAGGCTCCTCCTCCCTAAAACAGGAAACACATTAGTCCACCATTATAAATTTCACACTCTTACCTGTGTGCCTCAGTTATGTTAAAGCACCGAAGGAATTCCCTGTAAGCTGCAAGCTCCCCCTCTGTACCTGGTTTTTGTTGTTTCAAGGGTGGGAACTAGTGCTGCCCTGGAAGACTTCTTAGAAAAAGAGTTACCAGGTACCTAACTCTGTTTTCTCGAATCGTCTTCCAGGGCAGCATCCGAGAGGATATATCAAGCAATACTTACTAGGGTGGGGTTAGAGACTGGAGCACTTTACGACCAAATGCTTGGTCTTGGTCAGACAGCTGGTCTATGCGGTAGTGCTTAGCGAAAGTACTGAAGCTCGACCATGTCGCTGCCCTGCAGATCTGCTCCGGAGTTGCCCCTGCTTTCTCTGCGGCCGAGGTTGCCCAGGCTCTAGTTGAGTGCGCTCTGATTTCACTAGGTGGAGTGAGATTCTGTGCCTTATAGGTAATCTGTATGGCCATCCTTATCCATCTGCTGATGGTGCTTTTTGAAGCTTGTTTCCCTCTGTTCATTCCTGCATAGAGGATGAAGAGGGAGGTCGTTCTACGCCATTCTTTTGTTCTTTCGAGATACGCTATGAGCGTGTTCCTTACATCAAGTTTGCTGTAAATGTCTCTTTTCCTACTATCCATGGTTGTTGGAAGTGAGGGTATGACGATGTTTTGGGTTCTGTGAAATGTAGAAGAGACCTTGGGTAGAAAGGCCGGATCTGGAGAGAGAATTATCTTGTCCAGATGTATTAGACAGTATGGTTCTATTGAAGATAGAGCTTGGATCTCACTCACTCTTCTGGCGGATACTAAGGCCAGAAGGAGCGCAGTTTTTAACGTGAGGTTTTTGTCTGAGCTGTCCTCGATAGGTTCAAACGGAGGGGAAAGAAAGCCCTTAAGTACTGTGCCCATGTCCCAGGTGGGAGTTTTGTACAATTTGGCTGGTTTGGATCTTTTAAGAGCTATGAGGAATCGTCTTATCAGCGGGTCTTCCGCTAGTCTAGTATCCATGACCGAAGAAAGTGCTGCAACTTGTACTTTCAGGGTACTTGGTGATATGTTTTTGTCTCCACCATCTTGTAGGAAGTCCAAAACTATTGGAATTATCCCACCGTTGGAGATTGGTCTGTCTTCGTACCAAGAAACAAATTTTTTCCTTATTTTCTCATAGATGGCTCTCGTTACCGGCTTTCTGCTGTTTAAGATGGTGTTGATTACTCTGTCTGACAGGCCCTTGTTCTGGAGTTTTACCCTCTCAGTAACCAAGCCGAGAGCTTCAAGATTTTGTGGTTCGGATGGTTGACTGGGCCTTGTGACAGTAGATCTGGGCGGTCCGTCAGTGTCAGCTGAGGTTGTATGCTGAGATTTTTTAAATGACTGAACCATGCTCTCTGGGGCCAGTGTGGTGCTATTAGTATTACTGTTGTTTTCTCTGCCTTGATTTTTTGGATTACTTTTGGGATTATGGCAGTTGGAGGGAATGCATAGCACAGATGCCATTTCCAGTTTTGGTTGAAAGCATCCACCCCGCTGTTGCCATCTGTAGGGTCCAGGGAGAAAAATATCGGAGATTTTGTGTTCGCCCTGGAAGCAAATAGGTCTACTTCGGGTATTCCCCACTTCTGGGTGATTTGAGTGAAGGTTGTTTGGTTTAGCGACCATTCAGTGTGTTTTATCGTTTTCCGGCTCAGGAAATCTGCCACTGTATTGTCTGTTCCTTTTAGATGAATACCGGATATCGATCTTATGTTCACTTCTGTCCACAGTAGGATAGATTGTGTCAGTCTCATCAGTTTTTGGGATTTTGTGCCCCCTTGTCTGTTTAGGTATGCAACTGTCGTTGCGTTGTCTGATTGTATCTTTACATCCTTCCCCTGTAATGCTGGCTTGAAGGCTTTTAGCACTTCTCCCACAGCTTTCAGCTCTCTCAAGTTTGAGGAGGCTTGTGCCCATTTGGGTGTCCATTTCCCTTGCGAGAACCGCCCTTCCATGTGGGCTCCCCATCCTAGGGCGCTTGCATCGGTGGTGATGCTGACTGGATTGACTTGAGCCCATCTGCGCCCCTCGATGACCCGAAGTGGGTTGAGCCACCAGTAGAGTGTTTGTTTGACTGTGGCGGGGACGGGAATGGATTTTTCTAGGGATGCTTGCCTGCCATCCCACTGGGACAGAATGTAGTTCTGTAAGGGTCGCATGTGAATTTGTGCCCAGGTGATGGCTGGAATGGAAGACGTCATCAGTCCTAGTACGGACATTCCGTGCCTGATCGTTGTGGAATGGTTCCTTAGCAGGGACGTAATTGCTTGTGTCATTTTTACGTCTTTTTCCTTTGTTAGGAAAATTTTTGACAGTCTGGAGTCCAGCACGTATCCCAGGTACACTACTCTCTGGCTTGGGATCATTTGCGATTTCTCTGCGTTTATTAACCATCCCAGGTTTTGCAGATAGTTCATACTCTTGCGCAGGTTGTTTTCTAGGATTGCTGCTGAGTCCGCAAAGAACAGGAGGTCGTCTAAGTATGGTATTATTCCAATACCCTCCTGTCTTAGACCTTTTAGTGCTTCCGCCATTATTTTTGAGAATATTCTTGGAGCTGAGGAAATTCCGAAGGGGAGAGCTGTGTACTGTAGGTGCAGCGTAGCTGCTGGCCCCTGGATTGCGAACCTTAGAAACTTTTGGTGATCCTTCCTTATGGGGACATGTAGGTAGGCATCCTGTAAGTCTAGTGTTGCCATGAATGTCTCCTGCGGTAGGATGTTCCTGATTGAATAGATAGATTCCATTCTGAATCTCTTGTATCTTATTCCTCGGTTGAGTGGTTTGAGGTTTAGTATCAGCCTTAGTTTGCCTGATGGTTTTCTTTTTGCGAAGATGTGTGAGTAGAAGCCCTTTTGTTCCTCCTCTTGGGGAACGTGACAAATCACCTTCTGATCTAATAGTTTCTGTAGGGATTCTAAAAACACCTTTGCTTGATTGCTGTCCTTGGGTAGCATGGTCGCTAAGTATTTGGTTGGGGGGCGGTTGGAGAATTCTATTGCGTAACCGTCCGCTATGGTGCGCAATATGAATTTGTTTTCTGTTATCTCCTCCCATTGGTGGGAGAAAGCCGCCAATCTGCCCCCCACCTGAAGGCAGTCATTGTTTTTTGTTCTTTTGGGTATTAGGCTTGAGGATGAATTCACCTTTGCCTTTCTTGTTTTGTTGACCCCAGTGCTTTTTTGCCCCTGGCTTATTGAATTTCTTGAAATGCCGAAAGGGCGCCTTCCCTTGTCTCTTCTTGGTTTGAGGGAACCCCTTATTTTTTGCTGCAGTCCTATCCAGGACTGTTTCTAGCTCGGGACCAAACAGTAGGTCTCCAGTGAATGGTATGCCACATAAACGGTTCTTGGAAGGTGCATCCCCCCCCCAGGATTTTAACCACAGGGCTCTGCGGGCCGAGTTTAGTAGTGCCGTGGTCCTAGAGGATATTCTGACAGTTTCTGCTGAAGCATCTGCCAAGAAAGCTGCCGCTCTAGTTAGTGTGGGGATGGTTTTAATTAGTTCCTCCCTGGGCGTGTCGTTCTCCAATAGATCTTGCAGCTGGGTTAGCCAGATTAGCAAGGTTCGGGCTGTGCAGGTGGAAGCAATAGCCGGATTTAGGTTTGCCGCCCCTGCCTCCCATGCCCTTTTCAGGAGAGCTTCTATTTTCTTGTCCATGGGGTCGCTGAGGGTACCTGCGTCATCAAAAGCCAAGTCCGATTTGTTCGTGATTTTTGCCAGAGAGGCATCCACCTTGGGGCATTTAGCCCAGGTTTTGGTGTCTGCTTCCGCAAACGGGTATCTGCGTTTGATTGTGGCGGGGATGAAAAGCTTTTTCTCTGGGTCTTCCCATTCCTTTTTGACTATGTCTTTAAGTGTTTGGTGTACCGGGAACGTTCTTGGCTTCTTGGGCTGGAGCCCTTTGTACATTCTGTCATGCATAGTGAGTTCTGCGGTTTTCTGTTCTTTAATGCCTAGAGTGTCAGTGATGGCTTTGAGAAGACTGTCTGTGTCCTCAGAAGGAAACAGGTTGCAGTCTGTCGTGTCATCTTCCTCCTCTGAGTCTGAACAGATACCGTCTTCTGATTCAGATTGTTCAGATTCATCTGAATCCACCTCTTGTTCTGCCTGTACCTTGTTCTCCCTTGGAATGTGTGTTCCGCTGGTAGATGGGATACTGGCCTGAGCGACACTTGCTGGCGTTTCTAATTTTTCTATAGCTGAGCGTAGTGGTGCCATGGTGCTCTGAATTTCTTTCTTAAAAGAATTGAGCAGGTCTTTCGAAAATCCCTGCGATTCTTTTGCCACCATTTTGTCTAAGCATTTCTGACACAGGGGCTTTTTCCAATCTGGGGAAAGCCTGTGGCTGCATGAGGCACATGTTTTGCCTTTAGCCTTCCTTTCCTCAGGGGTCTTTGCCTGCAAGCGAGCATAGAGAACAAAAGAACCCCGTGAGATAGGTGGTCAAAGAAACTGCCTGTAGATAGGCAGTAAAGAGGTTAAGACAGAGATAATTCAAGAATATTCTGGCTTACCTTGGAGCTGTCCTGATTTGCAGGATCTGCAGGGCAGGGTGGGGAAGCGTCAGACATGATCAGCCACCAGGATCCTCTGCTTAGAGGCCTTTTTATCTGCTTCCTGCATAAGCTCCGGCCCCGCCCCCGGCTGACCCCGTGCAGGTTGGTGGACACACCTGCACATGCCGCTGTATTGTAGAGTAACTGTGCTGGTAGTGAAGGGTAGCATTGAACAAATTTGCTATTTGTATTCGGTTTTCTCTGTTTTTTTTTTTTTTTTAAACTTCCCGCCCCTAGGTGTCCCTACTCTATCTCCGCAGTAGATAGACTACGGGAAAATGGCCGCCAACCCGGAAGCGGAACTTCCTCGGCGCCATCTTGGTACACCCCCGACTTCCTGTAGCGGCCTGTGGCAGTGAGGACGCTGCTGCGCCGCCCGGAGAACGGTGGATTCGTTTGGGGGGACAGCCGCAGCTACCAGGGACCTAGTTAGAAGGTGCAAAACCCTCCCTGCGAGACCCTCTGCTGCTGAGGTTTTCGGCGGCGGTCGGCGGCGGCGGGGCGCCCATCTATGCATGCATCCATCCCCCCTGGCGGGCTCCAGATTCTGCGGAAAGCCAGAGGGGGGTGCTTGCGGAAGCATACACAGGCCTAAACAGCGGCATGGGGTGGGGATGACAGAGTCCTCCTGCAGCCTGGGGGGATGATTGCAGACCCCTCAGTAGGGGCGAAATCTCAGGCTTTGAGCAATATTGCCCAGTGCTGCGCCTGCTCGCCCTCCCAAAGCCCCTTGGGCTGTATGGGATGCTGGCAGGGGGTCTCCTGCAACAAGCACAGAGACAGGTGAAAATAAAATAACAAACGTTCTTGCAGCTCCTGTGGGTCCGGAGGAAACACAAACAACTGAGGCACACAGGTAAGAGTGTGAAATTTATAATGGTGGACTAATGTGTTTCCTGTTTTAGGGAGGAGGAGCCTATCTCTCGGATGCTGCCCTGGAAGACGATTCGAGAAAACAGCATTTTTGCTTGCACATGATTGGATGCTAAAATCAGCAGAGCTTCCCCTCATTTCAGATCTTCCCCTCAGATCTACAGCGACTGCATTTCCAAGTGCACTTGTAGTGCAAAGTGGATTTGCCTTTAGTAAATCAACCCCATAGTCATTTATTGAGTTGAGTTCAGGAGCTTTGGTAAAAATACACCAAAAGCTCCTAAATGTGAGTTTAGGAGCAGCAGTGTGCATGAGGCCTTACAGTAATAGTTTTGTTCCTTTGGGGATAAAGGTTTTAGGGTGACACATAAAATAGATCACTGCGACAGCTCTCAGTTGCTGGCTGCGGTAGGGGGCAGTGTGGTGCGTGACTCAGCGTATTACACGGCTCCCTTTTTTGTTTTGCAATAACTTTATTTCAAGTGTACAAAACATACACTTAATTCACGACAATGCACCGCTTTGCTGTACACTGCTGTATGATTCGGCACAGTGCGCTGTGATAAAATATATCATGTCTGCATTTTAGCTCAGCGTGAATGGGACACATGGGAAACAATTGTTTCCTGTGGGTCCCTGCGGTGAAAGACATTTTATCATGCAGTTAAACTCTGCCATTGCATATAGTGTGAATTCACCCTTACATAAATAAAAGGGGATCACCGTAAGCACCACTGTCAGCGTTAATTGGTTTGTCTCAACACTCTAACTTCTACATCTGCAGGACAGCTTGATCTGTTGAAACACAACAAACTTAAAGCTGAGCTGCAGCCCCCCCCCCCCTCCAAAAATGTAAAGTCAGCAGTACAAATACTGTGGCTGCTGACTTTCAATATTAGGACACTTGCCTGTCCAGGGATCCTGCAATGTCGGCACCCCAGCCGATTTTTCAATCGGCTCACGTGTGCTGCTGCCACCATTCCTTGTAAGGGAAACCGGCAGTAGAGCCTTGTAGCTTCACAGCCAGATCCCTAGCTCGCTGCGCTTTCTGAATGGCCAGGTGGCATTGGAAGGAGGGGGCGAACTTCCAGGGGTCTCCAGGAAATGGGGATGGGTACCTATAAAAAACAGGTACCTGCTCCCCCCGCCCACAAGGTGCCAAATATGGCAGCAGAGGGGGGGGGAAGCAAACAAGCGGAGCTTCCCATTTTGGGTGGAGCTCTGCTTTAAGCCAGCCATAAACAGTTCAAATCGCAGACGGTTCAGCAGGAACCGGCCGAGATTCAAACCATGTATGGGCAGGCTGAATGTACCAAATTGATCAATCGATCAACTTGGGTAAAACAAGCCTGCTGAATTTTACATGTGATTATCGCTAGGAGCTGCTATAGCCGCTAGCAATAATCACTGTGTTCTCCCAGCAGGGATAGCTTCCCCTGCTGGATAGAAGACAATGGCTTGGCAGGAGGGATTCGAGTTGATCAAATTTCTTTCCTGTAACCCGTGGATACAGAAATTAACCTTACTGGCAGGACCACCAGGTGAAAATAAAAGAAAGAAAGCTAAAAACATTAATGCAACCATCAGATCTAAGAAATTGCAAGCTACAGTATAAAAAAAGTTTGTTTTTAGGTTTAATACTGCTTTAACCACTTCAGCCCCAGAAGGTTTTACCCCTTAATGACCAGGCCATTTTTTGCGATACAGCACTGCGTTATTTTAACTGGCAATTGCGCAGTCATGCGATGCTGTACCCAAATAAAATTTATGTCTTTTTTTCCCACAAATAGAGCTTTCTTTTGGCGTTTTTTTTGTGCTATAAACAAAAAAGACTGACAATTTTGAAAAAAAAAAAATATTTTTTTTTACTTTCTGCTATAATACATATCCAAAAAAAATGTAAAAAAACTTAAAAAAAACTAATTTCTTCATCAATTTAGGAGAATATGTATTCTTCTACATATTTTTGGTAAAAAAAAATCCCAATAAGCATATATTTATTGGTTTGCGCAAAAGATATAGCATCTACAAACTATGGAAGTCCGGGCCACCCGCTGGCAAAAGAGCGGCAGAAGATGCAGACACCGGGAGAAGACGCCGGAGAGACCCCCGAAGTCGGAAGAAGACCCCAGGGCTGCCTTATAAATTACTTTAAATACCTGTGTACTGTGTTTTTTATCGACACTTTTTTCCCTAGGTGAATGGGTACGATGTACCCCCTACTCATTCACATAGGGTGGGGGGCCGGGATCTGGGGGCCCCCTTATTAAAGGGGGCTCCCGGATTCCGATAAGCCCCCCGCCCGCAGACCCCGACAACCAACGGCCAGGGTTTTTGGGAAGAGGCCCTTGTCCTCATCAACATGGGGACATGGGGCGCCCCCCCATGCCCCAAAGCACCCACCCCCCATGTTGAGGGCATGCGGCCTGGTAGGTCCAGGAGGGGGGGCGCGCTCGCTCGTCCCCACCCCCATTCCTGACCGGCCGGGCTGCGTGCTCGGATAAGGGTCTGGTATGGATTTTGGGGGGACCCCCACGCCAATCTTTTTGGCGTGGGGGGTTCCCCTTACAATCCATACCAAACCTAAGGGCCTGGTATGCCCCTGGGGGGTAACCCACGCCAGTTTTTTTTATTTAAAACTTGGCGTGGAGTTCCCCCTCATGATTCATACCAACTACTATATGTTTTCATTTGTTAATGCCAAAAATGTGGCAAAGTAGTACTGCTCCCAAATCGCGGTAAAGTCGCGCGACTTTAAAGTCGTATAAGTGTGAAAGGGGCCTAAGTGACACTTTTGGGAGACCAGTGACACCAATATAGTGATCAGTGCTAAAAAAAAAATGCACTGATCACTGTATAAATGACACTGGCAGGAAAGGGGTTAAAATCAGGGGCAATCAAAGGGTTAACTGTGTTCCCTGCTAGCGTTTTCTAAGACCCCATACACGCTATACAACTGTTTGATTTCCTTTAGATTTACCAAAACCATGTACTGCAAGTGCCTGCCTGATTGCATACAAATTGAAACTCTTAAGGTTTGACCTCATATTATAAGGTTTTGGTAAATCTGAAGGAAAAAAAATCTACAGAAAATTGTATAGTGTGTATCCAGCTTAAAAGGCTGGCCACACTTTATACAATTTCCTTTAGATTTACTAAAACCTTATAATATGAGGTCAAATCTAAACACTTTCAATTTGTGTGTAATCAGGGAGGCCCTTGTACTACATAGTTCAAGGTAAATCTAACGGAAATTGAATAAGAAAATTGTATAATGTATGGCCAGTCTAAAGCTGCGTTCCACCCACAAATGGAACTTCCGCTCTTCTGATTCTCTCCCCCTGCCCCTCCGGTGCCACATTTGGCACCTTTCGGGGGGGGGGGGGAGAGAATACCCGTCTTTGACAGGTATCCTGTCACCACTTCTGGGAGACCGGGCCGCGGCAATCTACGTTAGCAGTTTGGTCTCCCTCCTCCTCTTCTGCCGGCAAGTGAAAGAGCACAGCGAGCTTTCCGCATGCGCAGTAGGGGCCCAGCCATGAAGCCGGAAGGCTACACTGCCGAGTTCCCTTAGTAGCAATGGCCGCGGCAGCACCCGACCATCCGATCCGAAGATCGCCTGCGGTGCCCACATTGCTGGACTCCAGGACAGGTAAGTGTCCTAATGGTAAAAGTCAGCAGCTACAGTATGTGTAGCTGCTGACTTTTAATTTTTAAAGGGGTGGGCGGACCTCTCTTTAAGGCCTGGTTCACACCTATGCATTTTTTAGTGCATTTTCAGTTTTGCAGAAACACACTACAGTTCATTTAACATGGTTTCCTATGGATGTAGTTCACATCTGTGAATTTTATGGAAAGGGCCAGGGACTTTTTTCTGGTTCCATAGACTTCAATGGTTTAAAGATGCGTATTGAAAAAACGCAAAATGTATCTGCAATATGCAAACTGCAAGTGTGAATCAGTCCTAACTGTGTGGAGGATGGACTGACAGAAATAACACAGAGATTGCTGTTCCTGATTACTAGGAACAGAAGATCTCTGTGTACTTCCCTGTCAGAACGGCAATCTGCCTTGTTTACATAGGAAGATCCCTGTTCTGCCTCTCTGTGAAGCAATCGCAGGTAGCCAGCTGACATTGGGTCCGCCAGACCCATGAATTGGCTCCCCCTCTGTGCAGCAGCGCGGGCACAACAGTATCTATTACACGAAACAATGCACAGGTACGTTGTTTTGCGTAATAGAGCCGCTATGCCGCAGTAGGAGAAGTCTAGCCTGAGCTCGTTTGGCTGGGCTTCTCCTATGGGTCACAGGAGTGTAATTCGTTTGGCACTCCTGTGACCGGTTTTCAGCAGAAAGCGGTCTCAAGTCCGCTCTCTGCTGACGTCACTGGAATCAGTCCAGGCACCACGTCATGCCGACAAAGTCAGGATCTGTCAGGTGCCTGGACTGATGCCTGTCTAAAATGGCCGTTCCCCTCCACAGCTCAGCACTCCAGGAGCAGAGCGGAGAGCTGTGGGTTGACAGTCAGCAGCTCTCTGCTCAGGGATCTGTAAGAACCGAGCCATCAACGATGATCGATCGGTTCTCAGTGCAGAGACGGCCGGGAACAGATGCTGCATCCACCTAGGCAAGTATAAATGGGCCAACCCCCCCCCCCCCCACACACTTCTCTTTTAAGTGGTTAATGCACATTGCCTGAGCATCAATAATGAACGCAGGACAAGCGCTCAGCTCCATGCTCAGATTGGACTTTGAGGCCTCGTTCACACCATGTTTTAGAGATATCTGGATTTTTGCACGCGTTCTGCAAACGCTCAAAGAAAACCATGGTTTTCTACATGCTCTGTTCACACCAAAATGTGCAAAAAAAAAAAATACCTGCGCAGGAATCTTCAACGTGTATGCAGTTTACTACACAGAAGAAAACTGACCTGAAACTAACATTGGTGTGAACATGGCACATAACTAAACAAAGATTTGGTGGGGTACACCCTAAAAGATGCATTAAAGATGGTGCAGGCATAAGACCATATAAACAGAACAAAATATTACAGCGCACATACAAAAATGACATTTACCTCCTGCAAGGCTATTTAAAACACCTGAGCATTTTCAAAAAATATGGGGATTTGGTCACACCATATGGCTATATAGTGCTTAAGCCCACTTACTGCGTCAAAGTACCCCAATATGAGTGGGTCCTACGCTATTCATAGAATGAAAGATCCTGCTTCTCTAAACCATGGGAGAAATACACTCCTCTATATGGGAGAAATAAAAGGACTCCTCCTATATCACAGTTTGACACTAATAAGAGGTATTGATGAGGGAGTGGGGTGCTGCAACACAAAAGGATTTGGTCAGAATCCATACAATAGACAAATATTTGGGGGGCACATAACTGACACGCATGAAAATCGAGGTCTCTGCTGGTGAAATGTGTGCAGTTTTCATGCATGTGTGATGTGAATAAGCCCAAAGTGAAACCTCAGCCAGGAATGATGAGGAAATGTCTCCAGAGGGGTGTGAGAAGATATAAAGGCAGCCTGCCTATTGTGCCTTCTACTCAGCAACCCTCTTGGCTGCACTATGGACAAAACACACGTTCGCGTTATTAGGCTAGCCTAAGGTGATTTTTATTGAGCTGCTCCGCGTATATTCACTTCTGTTTGTACCCCCTAAACCATGACAACACAAAGACCAGTGCGCTGTACGAGAACACAGTATAACCGTGGCGAATCTGCTGCTCTCCCAACACAGCCCCGACTCCATCTTCCATTTCTCTGTAAAACGTGACCTCTCACTCGCACTAGTCCCCACCACCTACCTAAAACCTCGTCGCAGCAAATGATGTGCGAGAGTGATGTTTTGAATAAACCAATGAAGCTTCGCGTGCTCCGCTGCGGCCAATCAGCTCGCGAGGCGCCCACTCAGCGGGTTAGGCTGCTCCCTTGGCTCAGGGGTTTGAGGCGGCGGTTGGGGAGGGGGGTAGACGAGTTAAAGCCTCGCCGTGCCGTAGTTTAGCGGGAATTGGCCATTCTAGGCTTTTACAACGGACGGGGGGGAATCAAGCGACTGAGCGGGCTCGGGGAGTGTTCTGTGGAGAACGGCGCGATACGTTTAGCTGAGCGCTCCGCCTCCTCCGGTTTTCCCGCCTCTTTTTTTTTTAACTCCTTGCCTAGACGGCCATTAATGTAAGCTTTTCCCGGGGACGAAGGGAAAGCCTTTTTTTTTTCCCTCCCCCCGTACATTTGCTGTAATAGAACATCTAGGCTTGGGCCTCTTTTTTTTTTTTTTATTCCCAACCCCCCTCCCTCCTTGAATAACCCCCACCCACCAGAAAGCGACCTCCCGGGGGGGTTCTTTTTTTTCCGAAGGCAGACGTTCGCCCCCCACCTCCTATCTCTAGTTGCTGTTCGGTACGCCGAGGAATCATGTCTAGGCCAGTGAGGTGAGTACCGAGGGAGGGTAGGCCTGGTGGGCTTCTCCGTCACTTTAGTCACACGTGCCTCAGAGAGAGAGAAGGGGGAATGGCGCTGAGGCATGGAGACTCCAAATGGCGGCACAGGACGGGCAATTGTCTGCTGAAGGGGGGACGCCATTGCAGTGCTCCTCCGGCCTTGTGTGTCCGGCCACTAATGTGTTTATTGGCTTCTTTGTACGTGCGGAGGCGCCGTGTGGTGAGAGGCCGCCTGTTTGGAGCGCTGGCCTTACATGCTGAGAGTTCTCCTCACACACGGCATAGTCTGTACGGTGATATCACATGTAGACTAGGAATACTCTGCCATATTAACGTTTTTTTTTTCTACCGGTTTTAATCACCGAGCGGTCTTACTAAGCATGTGTTGTATGGAAATGTGGGGCTTCGGCGTGTATATAGGGTTAGTGGGCCGGGCTAGTAAGAGTTTTGTGGGGAGGGAGGGAAGTAGCGTGTACACACAGCCTACTACACACGGCTCCGTGCCTGCCTGCCCGGCCGAACAAAGGCTCTGCTGCTCGCGGGAACTAATAGCTTTTCTTAGGAAATACACACCCTTTTTTTTTAAACCCTGAAAACAAGCCCATTTTATTATATTACAGCTTATTCATTCATTGATGGGAAGGCTTTGTTTTTAATTTTTTAGGCTATTTTAAAATTCTATTTTCATCTTGTGAGCCAGTCAGCGACTGTTTTTCACAGCGCAAGCTCTCCAGCAGTATGTATCCGTTTAAATGGATGAGACAAACCACTTAAATCAGTATTGAACCCAAACCGTATATTGCAGCTTACCAATGCTTGGGCTGCATGCACACTGGCTTAAAAGTTGCTTCTGCAGGACTTGTGTTCTGCCTGTAGAAGCAACTCAATGTTATCCTGTGTCCATAGGCATTAGGATGATTACAGGCATATTTGAGCTCAAGTTTAGAGGCAGGAAAAAAAGCCTTCTGGTTTACGTTTGATTTGAGCGCACTGGCAAAAAAAAAAAGTGAAACTCGTCAAGACTTTGTTCAAAAAATGCGCTATATGATTGTTTTTTAAGCCCAGTGTGCATGGGGCCTTAGAAGTTAAAGCGTTTGTTACCCTAACACTTGATATTCCTGATCTGTGCCTGCTATACCCTGTACTCATATGAGAAAGTATCCTGTTCTCTTTGTATTGCTTTCTTTATGTGTGCTTAGTAGTCCCTCTCCTTTCCTGTTACAAACTGACCACACTAAGCAGGAGAACACAACGTGGTCAGTTCTCTAGCTCAGTGTTTCTCAACTCCAGTCCTCAAGGTGCCCCAACAGGTCATGTTTTCAGGATTTCCCTCATATAAACCAGCTGTGGTAATTACTAAGGCAGTGAAGACTGAAAACATGACCTGTTGGGGTGCATTGAGAACTGGAGTTGAGAAACACTGCTTTAGCTATACTGGGAACTCGGTGTGCTCTTTCAGTGATCACACTTGTTATGACACGCCCCTGCTGCACCGCCATTCACTGGGAAACTCGGTGCGCTGCTGCTTCATGTACACTGCTGCTGGTAAACGGACGTTTAGGCAACAAAAAATGATCTCTTGCGCTTGGGGGCTTAGTCTGTGTAAGTGGTGCGGCCAACCCTCTGAATCAAACAATGCCTGCAGTTATGCGGCCCTCCTCAGAACAATGGGTATTCTTAGAACTGAAACATTAAAAGAGGAAATGAGGGCACACCCACCTTGTGCATTACCAATGGTAAAATTTATTTTAAAAACCATAACCGCAATAATACTCACAAACGAGCGCATAAAAGAGGCTTATCAGTAGATGAGACTATGTATCTGAACGTCTGCAACCCGGTCCGGATATTGGAGGGGTCAGATGGCATCACAAATGGCTAACGCGTTTCAAGGGCGTACCCTCTTCCTCAGAGCCCAAGCGGTCACCGCCTGTGATTAGCTGTGCCCGCTTCCTGGCAGGATCGGGCACGTGGGATTTTGAACACGCTCAAGCCCATCTCTAGGGCCAACTTAGGCTGACCATACATTGTAGAATGTTGCTTTACCAAAACCATATAATATATAAGGTCAAACCTAAATACTTTCAATTTGTATGCAATCAGGCAGGCCCTTGCACTACATAGTTTAAGGTAAAGCTAAAGGAAATTGAACAAGAAAATTGTGTAATGCATGGCCAGCTTTAGACTGGATCCATTTAACCTTCCAGAATGTCACCTGGTGGAAATGTGCACAGGGAGAACTGCAAACATCAGGTAGTGTTTGTTTCCCTTTTTTAAGCTTTATTTCTTCTGTTTTCATCAGGTAAGCAAGTCTGTTTTTCACATCACAAACTCTCTAGCAGAATGTTTACGTGGATGAGACCAACCATTTAATACTGGCAGGGGTGATGTTTTTTCACATGGTATTTGATGCATTTATAGGTGGTGTCAGTTGGCAGAGTGTCTGTTGCGTTTGACACAGTTTCCCACACACGGCAAATGTGTATGGTAAAGTCTACAGGCTTGGAAAGATCCGTTTGTAAATGGATGGGAAAACTGGCCACAGGACCGTATTCAGAGCAGTGGTTAATGATTCTTACTCTGAAATGGTCTAGGGTTGTCAATGGTGTACTTCATGGTTTAATTTTGGGACTCTTACTTTTTAATTTTATAAATGATATAGGGTCTGGGATTAAAAGTACAGTTTCTGGATGACACCAAGCTATGCAGTGGAATAATGTCCTTTCAGGATGTCTCCAACTTA
Source organism: Lithobates septentrionalis (assembly GCA_037952835.1). Classification (NCBI taxonomy): domain Eukaryota; kingdom Metazoa; phylum Chordata; class Amphibia; order Anura; family Ranidae; genus Lithobates; species Lithobates septentrionalis. The sequence goes on from JBBDGP010004485.1 coordinate 801,934, forward strand.
CAAGCCAACCTCAATTCACTGTTTAATGTGGCAAATGAGTTGTAAAGTTATGCACTCAGGGGCTAAAAACATGCATGCGGCATACATTTTAGGAGAAAAGCTACTGGGGAAAATCCATGGTGGCAAGGGATCTAGGTGTTCTGCCAGATCATTATTATACAGGATTTATATAACGCCAACAGTTCATAGGCTTAATGGCATGCAATGTCAAGCTGTAGTTTCCAAAACAAGCAAAATCCTTTTTTTTTTTTTTGTATTTAGAGAGGTATAGACTCCAGAGAAATATATCATTTTGCCCCTCTACAAATCATTAGTAAGACCTCATCTGGAATATGCAGTTCAGTTTTGGGCACCGGTTCTCAAAAAGGATATCGGGGAACTGGAGACAGTGCAGAGAAAGGCAACCAAACTGATAAGAAGCATGGTGGGGTTTAGATATGAGGAAAGATTAGCTGAACTGAATTTATTCTCTTGAAGAGATTCAGGTGGGATATGATCAACCTGTATACATAAGTGGTCCTTATAGTGAACTTGGTGTTGACATATTCATTTAAGGTCATTACAGAGTACAAGGGGGCACTGTACATCTGAAGGAAAAGTTTTAATCTCAAAATACGGAAAGGCTTCTTCATAGTAAGAGCTGTGGGATAGACTCCCCCCAAGAGTTGGTTCTGGGCAGTTTTGTTTAGTTTTTTTTTGGGCCAGTTCACATCTCTGCATATGGGGGCAACAATTGTGATAAAAAGGCGCAAATAGAACCGTGGGCCGCCCAAAAGACGCTCCTGTGTTTCTTTGGGATGAGTGTCCCTCAATTCTGTTTGCACGTTTTTACCACGATTGTCTCACGATGAATCGTGGGAAAATCGCTCCATGTTTGGGGTGCTATTAAAATCAACAGGGAATGCACGGGCTTCTCATGATTTGCCGCCATTGCGAATCGCAGCGATTCCGCCCGCAATTCGGAATGCAGAGATGTGAACGGAGCCTTAAATGCCTGGTTTCTTTCCTAAATGCACATAAAGTGGATGTAAACCCTCACACCTACCCAGTGAAGTGAACAGCCTCAGATGATAGAGATGAAACAAAAAAAAATATATATATATATATATATATATATATATATATATATATATATATATATATATATATATATATATATATATATATATATATATATATATATATATAATGTATGTCTTCAGCTTTATATACTGTTTAGTAGGGGTGCAACGGATCGTCACTGATCCGTGATCCGAACGGTTCACCCTGTTTGGATCGGTACAAATGCGCTCCGCGGAGCGCGCCGCTGCCTCGGCCATAGAAAGGGCCGCGGCTTCAGCCTAGCTCTGGAGTGGCGGCCATCTTGGTACACCTGGCGGCCGTTTACCACGTGATCGCTCCGTCACATGACGGAGCGATCACTTGTAAACAAACCGGCGTCATGTCATGACACAGGTTCCTCTCTCCCCTCTGTGTACTGATCTGTACAGTGGAGGGGAGAGATCGGATGGCAGCAGTGCCAATACTCTGCCATACCCTGCTAATATATTATTACAGTGGGGGAGATTGTGGATATTACAGTGGGGGAGATTTTTTTTTTTTTTTTGTTGATCCGAACTGTGACTCCTGATCCGAGGAAGCATCCGAACCGTGAGTTTTTTGATCCGTTGCACCCCTACTGTTTAGAAAGTTCAGATCGTGTTCATTTTCTCTTCCTGTTCAACACTGCAGTGAAGCCTGGGTGTACTAGTCTCTACCTATGCGCCCCCCCCCCCCCCCCCCCGGGCATAGGTAGAGACTTTCAGAGCTGATCATTGAATAATGCAGGGCTCTGCTAATCTATTTATAGCATCCTCCCCAACACAAAACTCAGGCTGCTTTTATCATATGTGATAGAACTTGTCAGGAGTTATCAGACTGATAACGGATCAGGAGACAGCTACAGGACATAGTGCTTTGAAGAGAGATAACAAAACACTGCCCATATGTGCCCAGCTCAAATTTAATGAGTCAGAATTACATCCACTTTAATTTAACTGTATACTAATATTTATAAGTAAAGTTGATCCAGGGAATATGATTGCCTCTTGGGGGATCAGAAAGGATCCCCCCCCCCCCCTCCTTGCTGGAGCAAATGAAATCATGTTTTTTTTTTTTTTTTTGCCCCGTCCCCTGGGTCCACTGCTTGTATAGGATTGTATACTTTTTTTTTTTTTTTTTTCCTACTATTGGTTGAACTTGATGGGCTTGTGTTTTTTAACTAGACTATGAAACTGTCATGCTAGAGAAAGTAGTGAAAACGCAAGCACTGCATTTGTTTGATGCATTTCCATTGAGGTCTATAGAACCAAAAGCGCAGGTTTGGCTTCAGTTTGTTAGTGTATCGAAGTCTTATACATTTAACACTTGACAATGCTGCTGTCTGTTGTGCCCCCTGTGCTAATTCCACCGGACTGGTGTCGTACTAATCCAGGAGGTATGTTATTATTCAGATCACCAGTTGAAAACTGAGAAAAAAAGCCTAATGCTGGCCATACACTACACGAAAAATCGTCTGAAATTCGGTCATTTAGACAGTTTGTTTTTCGGCCAGTTAATGGGCACAAATCAGTTGGGGCGTTTTTGAGCTGAAAACGAAGGGCAAGTTTGGAAATTTTCTGCCGAACGTACAGTAAATTGAAAGGTTAAAGCGGAGCTCCACCTTAAACAAAAATATTAAAAGCCAGCAGCTACAAATACTGCAGCTGCTGATAAATGGACACTTACCTGTCCCAGGGTCCAGCGATGTCGGCAGCCGATCGGTCTCTTGGCTGCCCCCGCCGCCATCCTCTGTCAGGGATTCAGGAAGTGAAGCGTTGCGGCTTCACTGCCCGGTTCCCTACTGCCCATGCGCGAGTCGCGCTGCGCGTCTACATTGGTCCCCGTTGTGTTGATGAAACTGTTTCCCAGAACACAACGGGGGGGGGGGGGGGCAGGCATTTGCGGCTAGCTATGCCCGGTAGTGGGTGCAGATACCTGTATTATACAGGTATCTGCACCCCCCTCCCCCCTGAAAGGTGCCAATTGAGGCACCGGAGGGGGGGGGGAGGAATCCGATGAGCGGAAGTTCCACTTTAGGGTGGAACTCTGCTTTAATGTGGTTCCCATCCAAACTTTGCACTAGGTATATGTGAAAAAATTAACAAAAAACGGATTCATTTATGTCCGTTGAACGATTTATCAGTCATTACATGATGCCACTATCGTTTGCTCTCGCGGCCGAATGTTTTTTTCGAAATGTTTTTTTTTCTTTTGCAATCATAGGGAGCAAGTATAAACAGAAACCTTTTTCTTTAAAGCGTAAGTAAACTCGTCCATAAAACAGTTTCCTTTGTGGCACGTGCTGGAAATGTAACACCCCCATTGGTTGTGCTCTCAAGCTTTAACCAGACGCTCATAGAAGTCACAAGACTGCTATATACTGCTAAGAAAAGGTATTTGGCAGTTTAGATTTACTAAAACAATTGCATTTCCATTAGGGTTGTCCCGACTCAGATACTGGTATCGGCACCGATACCGAGCATTTGCACGAGTACTTGTACTCGCACAAATGCTCCCGATGCCTTTGCCGATACCTGGGATGGGAGAGAGGCGAACTGCAACAGGAAGTCGGTGGGTAGAGCGGAGAGCGAGTCCTCAAGCAGGTAAGTTGCCACGGGTGTAGAGTGCAGGGCACAGCTGCAGCAACCAGAGTCGTCACATTCGGTAATGGAAGTGACGCTGTTATTGAGGCCGAGTGCAAGGTGTACCAAGATGGGCGTCGCAGGGGCAGCATTGAAAGATAAATCCTCTCGTGCCCATAAGTGCCAGCCATTAATCAGTGCTCATCAGTGACATCTGTTAGTGCCATCCAGCCAGTGCCTATCCAGCCAGTGCCACTGCACCTATCAGTGTGTGCCACCTATCAGTGTTGCATAATCAGTGCCACCTATTAGTGCTCATCAGTCAGCACCATCTATTAGTGCCACCTATCAGTGCCCACCCATCAGTGTGTGCCACCTATCAGTGCTGCATAATCAGTGCCACCTGTCAGTGCCCATAAGTTGGTGCCACATATCAGTGCTGCATATCTGTGCCAGCTAATCCTATCAGTGCTGCATATTAGTGCCTCCTCATCAGTGCAGCCTCATTAGCACACATCCAGTGAAGGAGAAAAAGTACTTATTTACAAAATGCAAAAAAAACACATGACATAAAAAAAAAAAAAAATCGGTATCGGCGAGTACTTGAAAAAAGTATCGGTACTTGTACTCGGTCTTAAAGTGTTATCTGGACAACCCTAATTTCCATGTTGTGTACTATGGGAGACCAGATTTGGTAAATGCAAGGTCCTGGGTTTAGTAACACTCTACGTTTTGAAAATTAAAGCTAGAAGGTGGTTGCTATGTACAGGCTCTCCAACCTTAGTAAAAATCCTTGGAGACCCCATTCAAACCTAGTGTTTTAGAATCATGCAGAATCTGTTCATTTTTGTCCGCTTCCTTTGTGTGACAATTGCACTTGGGGCATCCCGTTCAAGTAAATAGGCTGGCCTATGTGTGACATGCAGAAACGCGTGTGAAACGGCCCCAAAAAATTGAGTTGGAATGCGTGTTCTGGCTATGCAGCTGTGAATGGGGCCATAATGATTCCTAGTTAAAACAGTTGCATTTACTTTCTGTGTTTAAAAGATGGTGCATAAATGCAGGTAAACCCAAGGGCAAAAGGTTTGGTACTAAATATAGATTTGTACTGCAGGGGGGAAAAATGTCCTAAAAATTGCCATAAAAAATAGTTGCCCATCATGCTGATCCTTTCGTTTTCTGTACTTTGGTTCACTGACATTGAGCAACTAATGCAGATCGGCCCTTTTGGATATCACTCTAAACTACTTTATTCCAAGTTTGTGTTTGACTACTGATTTCACGTTTAAGCATTTTGTAGCTTGAAGCTCAAACACAACCAAAACCCTATGCTTTTAAATTGTGCTCATTCACAGCTCGACACCTGAAGCTCCAGTGGGGAAAAAAGGTGCCAAAGACACCATGGCCCCATAGACCTTGATGGGACTGCCAGGGAAAATGTCATTTTACAGGACTAAACAACCAGTGCTGCATCCTAGCAACTAGCTTTTCATTGGCTAAAACAGAATCGGTCAAGTGAAAATGCACAGAAACTCACAAGTGAACACTTATGTTCAAGTGTGAATGCAGCCTTGGGAGATAGCCATGTGTTGTATTATTGGAATTGGATGTTGCCAGTGGTAGCCTAGGTGTATCTCTGTGGGTTTTTGTTTACTACTACTACTAATTATTTAAATAAAACAGTATATGCCGTTATCTAATTTGAGTAGGAAAAACTCAGCAATATTGCTTGAGTGGAGAGGTACTAGAACACCTTACAGATTTTTATTGCTGTCTGTGCCCCTATAAGACCCCTTTCACGCTGGGGCGCTTTGCAGGTGCTACAGCGCTAAAAAAAAGTGCCCTGAAAGAGGCGCTCCTGTCTCTTCAGTGTGAAAGCCCGAGGGCTTTCACATTGGAACGGTGCGCTGGCAGGACGGTAAAAAAAAGTCCTGCTAGCAGCATCTTGGGAGTGGTGAGTATACCGCTCCTGCCCATTGAAATCAATGGGGCTGCGTGTTTATACGGTTTTAACCCTTTTTCGGCTTCTAGCAGGGGTTAAAAGCGCCCTGCTAGCGGCTGAATACCTCCCGCAAATATGACGGTAAATCGCCGCTAAAAATAGCGGCGCTTTGCGGTCGATGCCGCCCAAGTATGAAAGGGGCCTTGGGGAGATTGACCGACCATATTTGTCATGTCACAATTAGTTGTAAAGCGCTGCGCAAACTATTTGCTATATAAATTCTGTTTAATAATCTGTAAAACAAATTTGCAAATTTTGGGTCACTTTAACCAACTCCAATACAGGGCACTTTCACCCCCTTCCTGCCCAGGCCAATTTTCAGCTTTTAGCGCTGTCGCACTTTGAATGACAATTGTGTGGTCATGCAAATCACACGGGTAAAGAGCTAAACTAGGTGCCATCGTATGACGTCGTCCCAGAACAAGAGCTGTGCAGTCATTGGTTTATATGGCGGTGAGGGAGGTGGCTAAAGGGATTTTCTCTCACTTCCTGTTTTGGTTAAGGGACAGGAAATAGGAAATCCCCCCCCCCACAATAGGGCTCTGATGGCAGCTGAGCTTTTAACAGTGGTTATAACAGTCTCTCTCTATCCAAAATGGGTGGGGGGGGGGGGGGTTGTCTTAGCTAGAGCTGCACGATTCTAGCTAAAATGAGAATCACCATTTTTTTTTTTTTTGCTTAGAAGATAGATCACGATTCTCGCGGCGTGACAGCATCTTTCACATTAAAACAAAAAAAAATTGGCACTGCTGCCATCTGATCTCTCTCCTCCACTGTACAGATCAGTACACAGAGGGGAGAGAGGAACAGGCGTCATGGCATGACGCCGGTTTGTTTACAAGTGATCACTCCGTCATTTGACGGAGCGATCGCGTGGTAAACGGCCGCCGGGTGTACCAAGATGGCTGCCGCTCCGGAGCTAGGCCGAAGCCGCGGCCTTTCCTAAGGCCGAGGCAGCAGCGCGCTCCGTGGAGCGCATGTGTGCCATCCAAACAGGCTGAACCGTTCGGATCACGGATCGGTGACGATCCGTTGCACCCCTAATCGCCAGGGGGGTTGAATCAAGATCAAAATTTTTTAACAATTGTATAGCTCTACTTTAGTGCATAAAGAGGCAGGAAATGCAGAGGATTAGGAGACCGGTCAGGTCTTAATTGCTGTCTGTGTCCTTGTTTAGTGGATTCACTCTTGGTCCTGGTGACTGTTTTCACTGAAAGTTAAAGAAAATCCCAAATTTTGAGTGACCACCAGAATAGGCATAGAGAGGAAATCTTTCAATGGGGAAGTTCTGGTGACTGCCAGCGATTTTCTTCTCACTTCCTGTTGTGGCTGAGACTGGAAGGGAAGATAAATCTCCAAAATGGGATACAGCAAAAAAAACTCACAGGGTTTATAACCCTTCTTTCATGCTATCCAAAATGGGGGGGGTTAAATTATTGGTAGAGGGCCAAATTGGAGTGTAATATGGGCCAGTTCACACCATAGAAACGCAGTCCAGATGCTTTTCTGCATGTGCGTTTTTGGTGCAGTCAATGCAATTTTTTTTCCACTTTTTTTTTTTTTCTTAAAGTAATTGTAAGAGGTGTTTGTTTAAAAGTCATACTTGCCTCCACTGTGCAGCTCATTTTGAACAGAGGGGCCCCAAACCTCGTCTTCTGGGGTCTCTCGCGGCTCCTCCCCACATCAGCTAACCCCCTAGGAGAAGTGGTCTCCTGAGGGGGTTGACTTACGGGCGCTTCCGAGTCCAGCATTCGGTGTCCATAGCCGCTGAATGTATGCCTCGGCGCCCATGTCATTGGATTTGATTGACAGCAGCGGGAACCAATAGCTGCGTTGCTATCAATCTATCCAATCAAGAACCGAGAACTCTAGGCAGAGACAGCGTCTCCCCGCTGGGTCAAGTTCCAGGGCTCAGGTAAGTAAAACTGGGGGGCTGGTCACTGCCAGGTGTTTTTTCACCTTAATGGATAGGATTCATTAAGGTGAAAAAATACAAGGGTTTACAACTTCTTTAACCTTAAGGACGTTTTTTTCCAGTGTGTTTTTGATGCGTTTTACAACTTTCTAGTGCAGGAAAAATGCAGCATGTTCTACTTATTTCTGGAACTGCAAGCACTGGTATGACCCATGACATTGAAAAACATATAACCTACTTTCCATGCATTTTTGATGCAGAGAAAAGCTGCACTGGACTGCATGTGGTGTGAACTGGCCCTATAAATGTGTGTTTGTAAAATATATATATAATTTTTTGTTGGCTAGGGAAGGGTTAAAACCCCATGTTCGATTCAGGAGGAAGTGAGAGGAATTCCTCTTGGACTGTTATCATTCAAGCAGGTGCCTCTGTTAAATATATACCCCTCACCCTTTTCTGGTGACAACTCCAGAATTTTTGTTTTCCCCCTTTTTTTTGTGTGATGGTAAAAATGACACCAGAAAAAAGCAATGGTGCATCTACCTAGTGGTGACAGGCCAAAATAAAAAAAATTAACCTCGAGCACAGAGTTGGGTTCCAACAAGAGAAGATTTGTATATGTTCTGGTGGTTGTTTATTTATTTTTTTCCCTCAAGTAAGGGAATGCTTGAACCCCTTATTGCAGCGTGTTTCTCACTCCCAGTTTGGTACAGATTGAACAGAAGGTTACCTTAAACCTCTTCAATGGAGCCCTGGATAGCAATAAAACACGACAAGGGTCTAATCCTTGCTTTCTCTACCCACGACCAAAGGGAAACTGATACGCAACCTGCCTGCGCTATAGCCGAATGACTGCTACTGCGCGGGCCTTAATTGCGGGGAGGGGGTCAATAGACGTCCTCCCATGCATGAGGTGCGTGCGCGCTCTGTGATCACCGAGTCAATGAGACTCGGCTGATCGGAGTAAGAGGTAGATCCCGGCCCCTTACCACGGAACATCGGTAATCGGGGTTTTTTTTTTTTTCTCATGCTAACAGCCTGAGGAGAGAAAAAGCCGATTACCTGCTTTTGTGAAAGGGACACTGGTCCCGAAGAGGGAGCGTCACAGCCACCTCATCTGAGCCCATCACTGCCGCCTTATCAGTGCCCACCTGTGCAGCCTCATCAGCGCACATAAATGAAGAAGAATTACCATTTTTACAAAATTTTACAACAAAATATAAAACTGTTTTGGTAAGGGGTGTTTTTTGACTGTGGAATTGTCATTCAAAGTTTAACAGCGCTGAAAGTTGGTCTGGGCAGGAAGGGGGTTTAAGTGCCCAGTAAGCAAGTGATTATAAAACCAAAATATTTTTTTACTGTAATGCGTTCCTTGCATTAAAGACAATGTAAACTCAACATTTTTATATTTCTGATATGTTCCTGCAATACTTAGTTGAAAAAAGTATCCTTTTCTCTTTTGTTTTCCTTCATTTTGTGAAAAATCCCTAATGTTCCTGCCAGTCCCTCTGCTTTCCTTAGCCAAAAAATGGCTACAGCATGGACTTAAAATGCCAACAGGGCGCTTATGGATGTTCTTGCACTGCGGGCGGCATGCTCCGTGATCGCCGAGTCCTTTGGCATTTGGCTGATCACAGATCGGGGTAAAGGGCCAATCACAGTGGGCCCATTACCACGTGATCAGCTGTCTGCCAATGACAGCTGATCACGGAAGTTGACAAAGCCGGTCATCTGTTTTATTTTTTCCCCTCACGCTGTCAGTGTGAAGAAAGTAGTTAACTGGCTTCTGTTAGAGGGACATCAAACCCCTTAGTGCCCACCAGTATTGCTCATCAGTGCCAATCAGTGAAGGAGAAAAATTACCTGTTTGCAAAATTTTATTATGAAAAACGTGGGGTTTTTTTCAACATTTTTGTTACTTTTTTGCTAAACAAAAAAAACCAAAACCCAGTGGTGAGTAAATGGCACCAAACGAAAGCTCTATTTGTGTGAAAAAAATGATTTCATGTGGGTACAGTGTTGCATGGCTGTGCAATTGTCATTCAAATTGAGAGTACTGAAAGCTGAAAATTGGCCTGGTCAGGAAGGGGGTTTAAGTGCCAAGTAAGTGGTTAAACTGATCACACAAGGCATGAGAGCACCGCATGATCAGTTCTAGCTGTGCTGAGATCTCGGCCTACGCTCCTCCAATGATAAGAATTGTCCTGACAGCTCCCCCCTGCATATCCATTCATTAGGAGGATCGATGTGCTGCTCCTCCAGCTCTGAGCTTATACAGCTGAGAACAGAGATTGTGACTCTCCCGCTGCCCATTAAAGTGATCCTGTGGCGAATCTGCCGTCGGGACCACTTTTATGTGAAAAAGGAGCGCCCACTGTTTAAAATACGGGGGTTATGGCAGCTAGCTACTGCCATAACCATGGTATATAACGTCAAAGTAATGGTGTGTGTGTGTGTGTACACACACACACTGGGCGGTCCAGAAGTGGTTAAAGAACTCATTTACATGCATTGTGCATGTAAATGAATCACAACCCCACTGTCGGTTTGTGTGTAACTTACCTCCTTTAGCTGTATACAGTAGGTTTTTGTCTGATGCCACTCCTCCTGGCTGAATTTCAAAGTTCTAACTTCCGGTTTCCTGTCTTGATATTACATGTTCCATGAACCTTTTGAGCCTATGTAGCTTCAGGGTGGGCTATGGGAGTTACTTGTACCAGTTCTGGGAGATGAGTGGGTCCTAGAGTTACTGTGGGTGTTTCTGGGCCTTCATGTGGATGGTGAAAGGTGTTATTGTCATACCTCTTCCTGTGTCTTTTCTGTCATGCAGCATGGTAAATGGCTTCCTCAAATACTACAGCAAAAGGGCTGTTGGAGGTTATTAAGGTATTTCATTCATATGTAAAGTAACCACTTCACAAAGTGTATGTATTTTTCACATTCTCTCTGTTCTAAGCTGCATAAGAGCTGGGGGAGGAGAAACAGCAGCACACTGAGCTTGTCAGTGCAGCGGAGGTATGTCAGGACAAGCCTGATAATTGGTGGCGAGTACATGGAGTTCACAGCATAGCTAGAGTACTGACCACTGTACTCTCCTGCTTAGTAAGGTCAGTTTTTAATGGGAAGGCAAGGGGACTAGCAGGAACTCCAGGGGATTTCACACAAAGGGGGACAGGATACTGTCTCATACAAGTACATGGTACAGCAGGCACATATAAGGAATATAGGTGTTAGGGTAAACACTTTAGCTGGGCAGGATAGCAATCTAATTGTGATCCATTCAATCCTACGTAGCAGCACAGCTAGCTTTCAAGACACAGCTTTGTAGGAAGGTTTCCATCTTGAAAAATGCTGTGATCTGTGAGGCTGGACTTGGGAGGTTTGGATCTTCCTGTAGGTGTGACTGAATTCTATTCAATCCCACCCACCATCTAATCTGAAGAAAGTTTAATCGTTTGCAGAGTCTGAAAGACTACGATGGGGGGTGTTAGACTAGCTGCTTTGTAGGAAGTGGTTGTGGAAGGGACAGTCTTATCAGCAGGATATACAGTGTGCCATGTGGTACAAAGCAACACCTAAACCCAGAATATCAGGGAATCTGCAGACAACAGAGCAACATGGTACAGAGGTATGATCTATGCTCTGGTTGATCACTTTATTCAGTTCTAGTGCGAAGAGAGGTGGAATTCAGATTTAAAGCAGTTGTTAACCCTGCTTGGTCATTTTTACCTACAGGTAAAATTTAATATCTCCTAAACTTGAACTGTTTAGGACAGGGGTAGGCAACCTCGGCACTCCAGCTGTTGTGAAACTGAAAATCCTATCATGCCTCTGAGTTATACCTGTGATTGTCAGGGTCTTACAATGTCATGTGACTTGTAGTCTAACAGCTGGAGGGCCGAGGTTGCCTACCCCTGGTTTAGGAGATATTCACCCTGTATTGCAGCCAGTGACATCATTGGCGCATGCGCTCTGATTGCCCAGCATACCTTGCCAGTTTTCTGCTGAAAACGCCAACTCGTCAAAATCTCCAACCATGTCACTTATAGCGACTGCAGCACTGATAATTGGAGCTTTGGAAGAGTTGGCTGTTTTGACAGAACAGCAGCGTGTACACTACGGTACACCATATAATAAACGGACATTTTTAGTCTGCCAACAACGAACCAACAACATGGCCGCCTCCAAGGCGGTGACAACTTTATTTTGTCATTACCCGGTGTTCTGTCAAAACAGCCAACTCCTCGTGTACTGTAGTTTATACACTGCCGCTGTTCTGTGAAAACAGGCAATTTGTAGACATCTGTAATTATTGCTGATGGAGAGTCACCGGAATTGATGTGGTTGGAGATTTTGGCGAGTTTGGGTTTTCGACAGAACAGCGGAACTTTGGAGCTTTGTGCCGGAACCGAGCATGCATGTGCGGTAGTGACATCGTTGTGACTCCAGCTGATCACATAGCCGGAGCATGTGAACCCGTAAGAAAGACGGGGAACGTGTCAGCCCTCTCAGCAGTGACCTTAGAGCGCTGGAGGGCTTTGTTCCAAGGTGAGTATTTCATAATGTGCTCGTATACGAGCACATTATGCAATTTAACAACAAAATTATACTGCACTTTTGGTATAAAAAAGAAATCTGAAACTAAAGCTGCACCACTAACCTGAGATATTAATCACAATAGAAGCATTGTAAATAAAAACTGTTGTGCTAAGGTCAAATTATTCAAATGAGTCCAAGCGTCCATTTCATAACAGAGTCCCAAAATTGTGATTTAAAAAGTGAAACTAGTCTTTAAGTTCAGACAGAATCCCTCCACCATGTGGATTCACTGCCACCACATACAGTTGTGCTCATAAGTTTACATACCCTGGCAGAGTTTGATTACTTGGCCATTTTTCAGAGAATATGAATAACATAAAAACATTTCTTTCACTCATGGTTAGTGTTTGGCTGAAGCCATTTATGATCAATCAACTGTTTACTCCTTTTTAAATCATAATGGCAACAAACTACCCAAATGACCCTGATCAAAAGGTTACATACCCTGGTGATTTTGGCCTGATAACACCCACACAAGTTGACACCAAGGGGTTTGAATGGCTATTAAAGGTAACCATCCTCACCAGTGATCTGTTTGCTTGTTAGTGTGTGGGTATAAAAGGTCAATGCTTTCCGGACTCCTGGCAGACCCTTGCATCTTTCATCCAGTGTTGCACTGACGTTTCTGGATTTTGAGTCTTGGGGAAAGCAAAAGAAATGTCAAAAGATCTGCGGGAAAAGGTAGTTGAACTGTATAAAACAGGAAAGGGATATAAAGATATCCAAGGAATGCTAATCGGGAGTGTTCAAACTCTAATCAAGTGGAAAATGAGGGGTTCTGTTGAAACCAAACCACGGTCAGCTAGCCCAACTAATATTTCAGCCACAATTGCCAGGAAAATTGTTTGAGACGCAAAGAAAAACCCACAAATAACTTCAGGTGAAATACAGGACTCTGAAAACATGTGGTGTGGCTGTTTCAAGATGCACAATGAGGAGTTTGAAGAGATGGGCTGCATGGTCGAGTCGCCAGAAGAAAGCCATTACTATGCAAATGCCACAAAGTATCCTGCTTACAGTACACCAAACAGCACACAGACCAGCTTCAAACCTTCTGGCACACAGTCATTCGGAGTGATGAGAATTGAGCTTTTTGGCCACAACCAAAAAACTTTACATTTGGAGAGGAGTCAACCAGGCCTATGATGAAGGGTACGGAGGCGAATAGCTGATGTTTTGGGGATGCGTAGGCTACAAAAGCACAGGAAATTTGGTCAAAATTGATGGCAAGATGAATGCAGTACGTTATCAAAAATTACTGGAGGAGCATTTACATTCATGAGCCAGGAAGCTGCGCATGGGATGTACTTGGACATTCCAACATGACAATTATCCAAAATACAAGGCCAAGTTGACCTGTCATTGGCTACAGCAGAATAAAGGTGAAGGTTCTGGAGTGGCCATCTTAGTCTCCTGACCTCAATGTCATTGAGCCACTTTGGGGAGATCTCAAATGTGCAGTTCATGGAGACAGCCCAAGAATTTACAGGAACTGGAGACTTTTTGCTAAGAGGAATGGGCAGCTTTACCATCTGAGAAGATAAAGTGCCGCATCCACAAATGCCACAAAAGACTCCAAGTGGTCATTGATGTTAAAGGGGGCAATACACTATATTAAGAACTGGGGTATGTAAACTAGGGTCATTTGGGTAGTTTCTGTTTTCATTATGTTTTAAAAAGAGTAAACACAGTTGATAAATGGCTTCAGCCAAACACTAACCGTGAGTGAAAGAAAGTTTTTGTGTTATTCATATTCTCTGAAAAATTACCAATAAATCATAAATTCTGCCAGGGTATGTAAACTTATGAGCACAACTGTATATGGATGTGCTCTTACCAGAGAGCATAGACCTCCTGTTACGGAGGGTCAAAGCATGCTCATGTATCTCATCCACTACTTTTCCAGCAAAGAAAAAAAAAACAGTAAGAATCGCTCTAAACCAACCATGGAAGTAGCAACAATCCTCTTGCCTCAAGCAATCATAACCAATGGTAAAGCCACAGTGAAGAGATGAGCACCGATAGTGTAAAACCTCTTAAGAGCTGACTTTATTAAAAGTATGGCACTTGTTCCAATCAATTTGGCATAAAGTCAAATCCAGTATGTAAAATGGCGATTGCTTGCAATTCCAGGTAAATGCGATTTTGAAGTGAATATGTAACTCTGCACGAGTTGAGCTTTTAGGCCCCATTCACACCAGTGTTTTGTAGCTTGAAGCCTCAAGCTACAAAACTCTGGAGGGGGAAAAAATGATTCTCTATGGATGTGGTTCACATCTCCACTCAAACGCTTGAAGCTCCTCAAACAAGTTTTTGAATCCTTCCCCCCCCCCCCCCTTTTTTTTTTTTTTTTTTTTTTTTTTTTTTTATTTTATTTATTTTTGCAATATCTGCGGTTTACAACCGCTTTTAAAGCAAAAAGGTTTTTCCTTGCAGTGGGTCTATGCTCATTTTGTCCAGAGGAGTGGAGAAAGCCTTATACTCGCCTGATCTTCTCCACCGGCACACCGTGCTCCCACACGATATGTTATGTTCCTAGCATCCTGATGTCCAGAGCAGGGCTATGGATGATGACCGGCACAGTCCACTGTTCAAGACGGCTAGTGTGGGGCTATAGGGATTGTTCTTCTACTGCAAGGATAAGATCTGTATATCGCCCTTCAAATCAGCCCCATTGCAAGGGAAATTCTTTTTCGCAAATGTATTGTATCTTTTCTTTGGCTTTTTTTTTTTTTTTTTTTCCTGGTGGTTTGGCAAAGTAAAACACCACCTGTATTGGTGAGACACAACTCTGGAGTAATGAGCACAGCAGATGGCACCATTTTCAGTCTGGGGGTAGGGTAGTGTCTAATGTAGTTTTTATCCTTTTTGTGATAAAGGTTTCTCATGAATTAATAAAACTTGATAATTTTAATAAACCCCCCCCCCTCTTCTCTCAGCGTGTCGCCTAATGACAGTGCTGTACCATCCCCCTCCTGCTGCAGAAATAACCTATATATGTTTACATACTCAGTTCTGTAACCCAATAGAGTGCCCCCCTGTCTGTTTCATTTAAAAAATACCTCCTTCGGCGTATCTCGTGGCGGCTCCCAACAATCACATGACCGCCAGTGTCTCCTCTCTTCGCGTCCCACTGACGCCAGTGGGGAAACCTCGGCTCCGCCCGCTGCTTTTGCAAGACGGGCAGAGGGGACAAACGGCTGGTTACATTGGAGCCGCCATGAAATGCGGTGAATGGGTTTTTTTTTTTTTT
The DNA here is from genome assembly GCA_037952835.1 of Lithobates septentrionalis. Taxonomy (NCBI): domain Eukaryota; kingdom Metazoa; phylum Chordata; class Amphibia; order Anura; family Ranidae; genus Lithobates; species Lithobates septentrionalis. The sequence goes on from JBBDGP010004485.1 coordinate 817,365, forward strand.
TATCTTTTATGAAACAGACTGGGGATACAGAATGAAATGTGTAAATGGCCGAAAGTGGGTTAACGACCAGTTTTTAAGTGGTTCATCTCATTCACGTAAGCTTTAATAAAGCTTTAACGTGGTTCTAAACCCTACTTTTTTTTTTTTTTTTTTTTTTTCCTTAAAGACTTAAGGTTTAGCGTTGGTTTTACCCCTAAAGGGGGGGCATCATGATCCTCTCCCCACACCTGGTGTCACAATTTGAAAACAGCGGTGCTCTACAAACCAGGCCAAGTCATTCATTCAGTTTTCAGTGAATTGTGAATTAATAGATTACAAGTCCCATCTGCTGTGATGTGGCTTCCCCCCCCCCCCGCAGCTACAAGTAATGTAGCTGCTGACTTGTAATATTAGGACATCGAAGCCACTGCCATTTTGTTTTTCACCTGATAATCCAGCCAGCAAGAACGAACAAGCTCTCCTGCAGATGTATCGGGATGAGATAAATCTCTTACCACTGACAGGGTTGCTAACAATGATTTGCTTTTATTGATGTAAAATAAAATTTTATCCCAAAAGGAACAACTGTTGCTGAAACTGCAAAAAGATAAAAAAAATCTTCCCCCTGCAAGCTAATGTCAATGTGCTAGCCTGCATCACATACTTGCACATTATGAAAGACTTTGCTTAAAATGAAGGCCTCCAGCGGTGCGCTGTCACCACTGACGGGGCTTTCATCTTTGCCTGTCTTCCTTTCAGGTTTGCGGGCTGTTTAAATGGGCGAGCCCCAATGACATTAAATTTATTGCGGTCTGTGATCCTGTTAGATTTCAATTCCCTTTAAAGTGATTGTAAAGTCAGTGTTTTTTTTTTTTATTTATTTTTTTTTTAATCAATGCATTAAGATAAAAACCTGTTTGCAGCAGCCCCCCTAATACCTGAGCCCCATCTTGATCCAGCGATGTGCGTGAGTACCTTGGCTGCCTGGGACTCTCCCTCCCGATGACTCGCAGCGGGCACCATTGGCTGCTGCTTTCAATCCATCAGTAAGCCAATGGGGGGGGGGGGGGGTGAGGCTGAGCAAGCTGCTTGCTGTGGGGTCAGTAATCAGGAGTGAGGGGCCAGGGACGCCGGCGAGAGACCAGAGAAGAGGATCCAGGCTGCCCTGTGCAAAACCACTGCACAGCAGTTGGCAGCTACAAATACTGCAGCTGCTGACTTTTTTTAAAATAAGGACACTTGCCTGTCCAGGGCACCCGAAATGTCCTCACCCGAAGCCGACCCGTCCCTCGGCTCCTGGTGGAGGCATCGGCATCTTAAGGGAATCAGGAAGTGAAGCCTTGTGGCTTCACAGCCTGGTTCCCTACTGCGCATGAGCGGGTCGTGCTGCGCATTTTGTCTGCTCCCTGCTGTCTTCTGGGACCTGTGTGTCCCCCAGAAGACAGCGGGAGGAGAGGAGGGGCCTGACATGGTATAGATTGCTGCGGATGTTGCGGCGATCTTTCGCCATTAGTGGGCGCAAATACCTGTATTAGACAGGTATCTGCACCCCTCCCCCCGAAACGTTCCAAATGTGACACTAGAGTTGGTGAGGAACCGGATAAGCGGAAGTTCCATTTCTGGGTGGAACTCTGCTCAAAGTGAAATTATTCTCCAGGTGTTGCCACCCCTGACGAGATTTTTAGTGAGTACCAAGCAGAGCTTTTATCTTCAAATTGAAGTCGCTGGCTGCAGCATCATAACTGGTTGTGTTCTGTGAATGGTACAACACTTGAACTGGTGTCAGATGCTTTTCCATTGCAGTGAGGAGCCAAACATATGCAGCTAAATACAGTGTTTAGAAGAGTTCACATGAAATGAGATATATATATATATATATATATATATATATATATATATATATATATATATATATATATATATATATATATATATATATATATATATATATATATATATATATATATATATATATATTAGGGTTGTCCCGATACCACTTTTTTAGGACCGAGTACAAGTACCGATACTTTTTTTCAAGTACTCACCGATACCGATTACCGATACTTTTTTTTAATGTCACGTGACAATTTTTTTTTTTTTTTTACTATTTTTTTTTTTTGGGGGGGGGGGGTGAACGTTGTATGTGTGTGTGGTTTTTTTTTTTGTTTTTTTTTTACAATTTTTATTTTTTCCAATAATATTTTTTTATTCTTTATTGGTTTTTTTTTTTTTTTAATCAGCCCTTTTGGGGGGCTTTGGTGAGATATCAGGGGTCTTAACAGACCTCTGATATCTCCCCCTTGAGACAGAGAAAGAGACAGAGGATAGAGATTCCCCAGTCCCTTTCTCTGCAGCGTCAGCTGCACTGAGAATGGAGAGAACACAGCAGCTTCTCTCCATTCATAAACTGACACATCGTAATCACAGAAGATTACAATGTTTCAGTTATGTGAATGGACAGAGTCAGCTGACTCTCTCCATACACAAAGGAAGGAGGAGGGGGACGGAGGAACGAAGGGGAAGAACGGAGGGGAAAGATAAGGAGAGCAGAACGGAGGGGACAGATAAGAGAGGAATGCAGGGGACTGCGGAGAGGCACAGAGGAAAGGAGGGGGCACGGAGGAGGATGCAGTGACAGTCAGCTGTGAGCGATCACAGCTGTATGTCACTAAAGCTTGTGAAAGCCGCTGGGGGAGAATCTTGTAACTCCCCCACGTGCCGATCACAGCTGTCTTCTAGGTATCGGGGGAAGCATCGGGAGCATTTGCCCGAGTACAAGTACTTGGGCAAATGCTCGGTATCGGTACCGATACTAGTATCGGTATCGGGACAACCCTAATATATATATATATATATATATATATATATATATATATATATAAAATATTATCTATTTTTTTTTTATTTGATTGTGAAATGTTAACTGACTTTTTTTTTTTTTTTTTTTTTATGTTACAGGAACAGAAAAGTGGTTGATTATTCGCAGTTTCAAGATTCTGATGGTATGGGTTTATTTTATTAATTATATATGAAACAAAACTGCGCTTTAGGATAAATATATGGGTTCAGAAACTTAGGTTGCTGCCTCCCTTACACAAAGTTCCTAACAAGGTTCTTTGCCAGAAAATTAAAATGAAAAATTGGGTATGTTGGCGCTACCTAAAATAGTTGTTCACTGGGATAGCCTGAAGTATAACACCCCTAATCGTATTCATAAATCTTATGAGGTGTGCAACATGTATGAACCCCCTTTTTTACAGTATGGGTGGTCCTACAGTAAGTGTGAACCCACTGGTCATATACTATGGGGTCTCTGGTAAAAAACACGTGTCGCACAGCTTGCTGGGTCCTACAGCGTCTGGAAGGGAAGCCAAAGGCTGCATTCCATGCTATGCATTTATTAATAACCATATAACAATGCGGTGATATATATATATTGTGTTGTCCTGGTCTGATACCATATGCGTAATCGACATATATTATAATCGCATAGAGCAAAACAGATATAACAGCCCAGGAAATCCAACAGTTAAATCTTCAACATGTATTGCAACAGTCCCATATATTGCTGTTCTATGATTTATTCAGGTTCCCACAGGTGACTTAGGTGCTCCAACAATTTGTCAGGTGACTCTCGTGCTCCCCCTTTGGTTACTTACTCACCAACTCCCAGAACCCCACCAGGGGTATGATGCTTGTGGTGTAGTTCGCTGGGTCACTTCACTTGTTGTTCCGTATGACAGATAATCAGCTACCAGAATCCGCACCGGGGTGGTCCACCTGAATTGGGAATGGATCGCCTTGCTGCTGTGTTTTATGTTGGATGTCTCCTATGCTTTCCAATCCTTGGAGGTGTTGCTTCCCCTCATATATTGTAAAAAAAGAGAGCTTCCATAGCGTAATAAAGTTTGACCACTTTATTTAAACTTCATACGCCCGCAATCCGGGGATATTTAAACATAATGGGTATGAATAGAGCAAAATTAATTAGCAAAAAGGAAAACAAAATTTTAAAATCCAAAAGGAAAAAATTGATACTAAATTAATAAAAGTAGCAAAAAAATGAAGAAATATAAAAAATAATAAAAAATGTAAAAAATGGCAAAATAAAAAATGAAACTAAAAAATCCAGGCACTATTGTGTGATTCTGTCCAAGTTAGGTAGCACAGCATTAGTACCAGGCTGAGTAGACAGAGCAGTCCCTCCAATCAGGCATAAACAGTACGATGGAGGTGTGTAAGCACCAGCTGCTAAACAGCGTCCTCCTCTTTCGTATGCCCTAGAGCAGACTGACAGAGCGTGATGCCGTTGTGCGCGCTTCGTCACATGACGTCCTCAGCAGGTTGCTGAGGACGTCATGTGACGAAGCGCGCACAACGGCATCACGCTCTGTCAGTCTACTCTAGGGCATACGAAAGAGGAGGACGCTGTTTAGCAGCTGGTGCTTGCACACCTCCATCGTACTGTTTATGCCTGATTGGAGGGACTGCTCTATCTGTCTACTCAGCCTGGTACTAATGCTGTGCTACCTAACTTGGACAGAATCACACAATAGTGCCTGGATTTTTTAGTTTCATTTTTTATTTTGCCATTTTTTACATTTTTTATTATTTTTTATAGTTCTTCATTTTTTTGCTACTTTTATTAATTTAGTATCAATTTTTTCCTTTTGGATTTTAAAATTTTGTTTTCCTTTTTGCTAATTAATTTTGCTCTATTCATACCCATTATGTTTAAATATCCCCGGATTGCGGGCGTATGAAGTTTAAATAAAGTGGTCAAACTTTATTACGCTATGGAAGCTCTCTTTTTTTACAATATATGAGGGGAAGCAACACCTCCAAGGATTGGAAAGCATAGGAGACATCCAACATAAAACACAGCAGCAAGGCGATCCATTCCCAATTCAGGTGGACCACCCCGGTGCGGATTCTGGTAGCTGATTATCTGTCATACGGAACAACAAGTGAAGTGACCCAGCGAACTACACCACAAGCATCATACCCCTGGTGGGGTTCTGGGAGTTGGTGAGTAAGTAACCAAAGGGGGAGCACGAGAGTCACCTGACAAATTGTTGGAGCACCTAAGTCACCTGTGGGAACCTGAATAAATCATAGAACAGCAATATATGGGACTGTTGCAATACATGTTGAAGATTTAACTGTTGGATTTCCTGGGCTGTTATATCTGTTTTGCTCTATGCGATTATAATATATGTCGATTACGCATATGGTATCAGACCAGGACAACACAATATATATATATCACCGCATTGTTATATGGTTATTAATAAATGCATAGCATGGAATGCAGCCTTTGGCTTCCCTTCCAGACGCTGTAGGACCCAGCAAGCTGTGCGACACGTGTTTTTTACCAGAGACCCCATAGTATATGACCAGTGGGTTCACACTTACTGTAGGACCACCCATACTGTAAAAAAGGGGGTTCATACATGTTGCACACCTCATAAGATTTATGAATACGATTAGGGGTGTTATACTTCAGGCTATCCCAGTGAACAACTATTTTAGGTAGCGCCAACATACCCAATTTTTCATTTTAATTTTATTTTATTAATTACCTGATTACAGGTACTTGTATATTGTCATAAATTTACGCAGAGCTTTAAATATATACAGTACTGTTCAAAAGTTTTAGGTAGGTGTGAAAAAATGCTGTAAATTAAGAATGCCTTCAGAAATGGTAATGTTAATAGTTAATTATACAAAATGTAAAGTAAGTGAACAGAAGATCAAATCAAACCAATACTTTGGTGTGACCACCCTTTGCCTTCAAAACAGTATCAATTGTTCTAGGTAACCTTGCACACAGTTGTTGTACTCAGCAGGTAGGTTGTTCCAAACATCTTGGAGAAGTAACCACACATCTGTGGATGTGGGCTGCCTCAATTCCTTCTGTTCATGTTATCCTAGACACTCTATGTTGTGCTCAGGGCTCTGTGGGTGCTAAACCATCGCTCTAGTTTTTACTGACATTGGCTGTATGTTTGGGGGTCTTTATCTTGCTAAACAATACATTTGGGGCCAATCGCACGCCTTCTTGATGGTATGGCATGATAAGTATCTGCCTGTATTTTTCAGCATTGAGGAGACCATTGCCCGATCAATGTTGAGAACCTTGGACACAGTGGTTGGCCAAGGAAACAATGCAGCAGATGCAAGATATATCATGATTACTTCCCTATAGCATTGGAAGATGTTAAGCACTGCCATTAGCACAGAACTGGCGGTACTTGTGGTCTTGGGATACCTAAAAGATGCCTACTTGCACATACTAACTGCAACTGCCCAAACCTGTAACTGGCCTTAACAGCAAGGAACACATGGAAGGGTGGCACATTTCAAACAAAAGAAATTCCCAGTTCAACTTGCCAACCAGCGTACAACAAACCAAATTGTCCTAACAGTTCACGTTAAAAACTGGTTTAGTTTACACTCATTTGCAAGTACATGCGTAAGCTGCAGAGGCCATGTCACGGCACCCCAGTATTATCTGCAATCCTAACTATAAATTGAGAGGCTCCAAAATTGGAGCACATATAAAATAATGGATAGATTGAGGACAGGTATGCCTGGAGGGAGCCCAAATCTCCTTTTTCAAAGGCACAGGTGCACACTGGACACCCAGCAAAATAGCGCACTGGCAGCGAAGGTGTCCAGTGCGCACCCCCTTTACCAAACGGCAACTGTCCCAACCTATAACTGGCCTTTAAAAGCAAGGAGCGCACATACCCATCTTTCCTGTGGCTAGTCTGAAACACCTGACCAGTGTTTTTTTTCCCAAGGAAACTTCACACTCTTTCCTGTGAAGTTCACGCACTTCAGTCCAGGAGCTCACAGAGATTTCGCTTCTGCAGGAGTCTTGGGGTTGATCATCTCCGTTAAGAGGCAGAGCTGACCGGGACCTGAATGATCAGCGGTCGTGTGATCACTCGGCTATCTTTCTTAGCACAGACATCTTGTTTCTCAGGGTGCCATCTGGTTTTTGTTTTACCAGGTGAATGTTTTTGGTCTCATCTCATACCCTTCAGATAACTCTTATGCCGCGTACACACGGTCGTACTTTTCGTCTACAAAAGTCGGACAGCCTGTCCGACAGACTTCCGGCAGACTTTCGGTGGACTTGCGGCGGACTTGCGGCCTACTTTCTAACGAACGGACTTGCCTACACACGACCACACAAAAGTCTAACGGATTCGTACGTGATGACGTACACCGGACTAAAATAAGGAAGTTCATAGCCAGTAGCCAATAGGTGCCCTAGCGTGGCTTTTTGTCCGTCGGACTAGCACACAGACGAGCGGATTTCGGGGTCCGTCGTAGTTACGAAGTAAAGTTTTAAAACATGTTTCAAATC